>BDMV01000007.1:5303627-5647272 GCA_008326285.1 Oryza officinalis
CAACTCCGTACGCATTGCTCGTCTCCTTCCCACTCGTTTCCATGGGATATATCATGCATCTTCTTCAACCTCCAGGACGGTCAAATACTCAACCTTAATTTGTTAGCTTAGCTAGTTGCAATTAAACACTTTGCTAGATTCGTTCGTTTGGTAGATTTTTTGCCTATTTAAGGGCATAAGCAGCGTGTATACACGAAGCAGTCTCAAAATATAATAATTTTTAGCCTTTAGAATTTGTCTTAAAATATAACAATTTCTTCGTCAACATTATTTTTTCAATCAATCACGATCCTCCACCATTCAATTTCTTCATCTACCTTCACTTCTTATCAATTAATTCCCATTTAATTTTACTTATTTTCTTACTAATCGTGTTCATCTCTAAAAATCCTTATATTCTGTGACGGAGGGAGTAGTTGTTTTTAAATGCCATAATGCTTGAGACCTGATTGTACTTTATAATGGGTCTACCATTTACCCCTTCTTCATCAAGCTGTGTTTTTTTATTTTTCGTGCGCACGTTTTTCAAACAGCTAACCAGTGCGTTTTTTGCAAAAAGTTTCTATACGAAAGTTGCTTTAAAAAATCATATTAATCCATTTTTTAAAAAAAATAGCAAATACTTAATTAATCATGAGCTAATGAGTCGCTCCGTTTTACGTACATAACAGACGAGTTCCCAACCTCACCAAACGAACACAGCCTCAGTCTTCCTTAAATCGCTTCCTCTTCCACACCACCGCCCCTCATCCCTTCCTCGTGCCAACGCTGCTTTTCACTTCCTCTTTAAGTTTTGGTGCTTGCAGGTAGAGCAGTGACGGCGGTGCTCGCCGGCTCTTCTCCGATCTCCATAGTGGTGCTCGTGGGCGGATCCGACGATGACAACGATACCTCACGTCACTCGCGGGCGCATCCGGTGGCGCTCAACAACTCTTCTCCAGTCACCAGTGGTGATCATGGGTGGATTTTGACGACAACAATGGATTTGGCAACGACGGCGCCTCACACGACGGATCCGCGCCGATGACTCCGAGGACGCCCCGGGGATCTTCTCTAGGGGCGCGTCAGGCGTGCTCGGGGGCTCTTCTCCGACGATTACAACGGCGGCACTAGTCGTCATCACAGGTCCCTTGTGCTCTTCCCCTTGTCCCTTCCATGGTGGCAACCAACTTAGGAGAGAGAAATAAGCAGGAGAGGGAATAGTGATGATTCTTTTTATTTATTATGGGTGGTCCTTATGCATAAGAATAGTTCATCATAAGAATACCTGTAAGAACTATTTTCACAATGTATAATACATATTCTAGAGGCATAAGACATCCTCTTGTAGCTATAGCATGGATGCTCGAATTCAGTGATGGATCTAGAAATTTTGTAGAGCTGGGTCTAAACGAAATACATACATGGTCGCAACTATCTAACGGATCGATGTAAAAAATCGACCGGTGGGATGACACCCTTAGATGCTATATGGCTGGCCGACGAGCCTAGATTAATTCGTAGGGTTATTTGACCTGGATTTTTGTGATTGGTTCTAATCATTCACTATGGGTCAGGCTCTCTGTTTTGTGGCACATGTCACACCAAAACACATGTGAGATGCATTTGATAGTTCAGTGGCAAAGGGTGTGTGGTTTCAACCCCAGAGTCCTATATTCAATTCCTAACACGCTAACAATTTCTTCTTAAAAAAATGTTTGGAGGGACGTCTCTCCCTCCAAATCTCCTTTTTTTACACTAAAACACATATTTCAATTATGATAGTAAATCGAGCTAGTATCAACTTCAATTCAACCCCTATAATTGGTATCGTGAGTATATAAAACTTAAGAGAGTTCGTTTATTCTATGTCACATCCCAAAAGGCATCTTAAAAGATACACCCTCCGGTCTAAAATGAAACAAATTCTTGGCTACGAATTTAGACTTACCTTCATCTAGATTCGTTGCTAGATTTAAATCTTTTTGAAACGGAGGAAGAATATAGTATGTCACACCAACATTCCTAAAATGCAGAAAATGCAGAGAATGTATGTTGATGTTGTCCCATAGTTATATGTAATGTGGTGGCAATATATCATACACTCACCGGACAGTTATAGCTATCCTCCACGCAAAGGATTCATCACAAGAATTCTAAGATTAGTCACTCCATGACATGAGTGTGATCCATGTGCCCAACCAAGTAATACACTCTAACTAGATATCTCTTGCTATTGGTCCATATATGGATGATACATTGCATGCATCAACAAACAAAGAGTGTATATCCAACTTGGGGCATTATAATGTGGGACCCAAAATTGCATTCATGAGACAATCATTGGTCCACATGGCACTTGGCACCACACTGCTCTGCCACGTGTCACTAATCAGGTGTTGCACCGTTGGAGCCTAGCGGTTACAGGGAACAGACAACTCCTGGATGTGTAGCTATCACCTGTATTAATTCCTGGTCCTATATATGTGTCCATTTGGCCTAGCTATGTTTAATTTAAACACGTGCACCAAAAAACATTACACGCTACCGCTGGCCGGATAGCTTAGTCAGCCACTTTCAATTCGTCAACGAATGCTTTGATGAAATTTTCTCTCTCCTAGATTCTTGGCGCTTTGATCAATAATCGTCCAGCAACTAATTATTTTCCTGTTTGTCAATTCTGTCAAAAACTTTTCCATGGAAATGATCGGCTCCAGAGTTCAGATATTATCAGTGTGATGCTATAATACACAAACATTACATATATACCAACCAGTCATGTCATACTTATCTGAAAATTGCATACCAATCAGTCAGTGTTTCCATTTGTTCTCGAATTTGAAGATAGGTGCACTTGCATTCAATCAAATAAAGATGAAAATAAAGTATGACAGTTATGCATATTTTTTTGTATAATTGAGTAGGTATTCAGCCTCGTGCATCATCAATAAAAGGATAACTTCCGGCCGCTCCATCAATCAAAAATACAAATAGACATTGTCTGTTGATTATGAACATCATAATTTAAACACTACTGCTACGTGGAGTCATATATCTTAATTGATACAGTCAGTGCACGAACGATACTTCCGTGACTATTACACACTAATATAGAACACCTAATACGTACTGTCTAGAACCGGCACCCATATGAAGCATTTCCCATCCACCGAGCCTCTTGACGGGGTTCAAATTAAGAACCGGCATATGACCCCACATTTGTGCTAGCTCTTAATGAGAACTGAAATAAATAATCCCACCCCAATTTATACGTGATAGTTATTATGATCAGCTGACATACCTCCTCAACAGCTTTGAGAGTTATATGTGCCGGTGTTAGCTATGAGCTTGCCTACCCTTGGCGAGCCTCATATCTGACGGTTCTAAATTACAACCGGCACATATAATCTCTAATACATGTCAGTTCCCAAATCGAAAATATTAAATCAGTGCTGCTTTAGTAGCGCCGACATCATAACAGGCACATGTGGGAGGTTTGGACCTGACAACAATATGTGTGTCCGTACCACTGATATGATGAGTAGTTAAGAGAAAACCATGCTGACAATTATGTCAAAAAAGAACATACATGACACTACTAAAAAACGATTTTTCTGGACGATGTCTCCGATAGATTCCAGACGGGCCATAAGTGGCCGCGCTTGAAAAAACCGATGCGGCATCTTTCCGTGCGGGTGGCTTAAGTGGACCGCACGGAAAGATCCATTTTTCCGTGCGGTCCCTTAAGTGGGCCGCACGGGATAATGCCGCACTATCCCGTGCGGCCCACTTAAGGGACCGCACGGAAAAATGGATCTTTCCGTGCGGTCCATTTAAGCCGCCCGCACGGAAAGATGCCGCTTGGCAATGAGACTTTATTCTCTACTTATTTTTCTTCTCCTCTTATTTATAATGCTATAATTTATTCTGTGGGTTGGATAAAATAAAGTGGACTTTTGTGGAGATAGATAAAAATACCTAGTTTTCATTTTCCTTGGTTGCACACAAAAATTCCTTATATTTTATTCTCAGCAAAATAAAGAAAATCAGCCTGGCTGAAATTAGATTGAATTTTTAGGGGGTCAAAACTAATAAAATAAATTCTGGAAAAATTATATTAATTCATGATAAATAAGATAGTATTTGAATAAATTATTTTCCATATACACTTTCATATAATTTAATGTATTTTTGGATGAGGTACGAGTTTTACCGATTAGGGTTTAGGATTAAATTGGAATATAAAAATACTTTTACGGGTAGTAAATAATTTCAAATGGAAAAATTGTCAACAACAAAGTTATATAACTTATCAAGATCTATAACTTTTAGTTTGGTCATTTTTCTATATAACATTTTTTGAACAGTTTGAATTTGAATTTGAAATAATGATAACTTCAAACAACATTTTCAAATACTAAATGATTTCAACTGAAAAGTCATCAACAACAAAATTGTATAACTCATCAAGATCTAAAACTTTTATTTCTGTCATTTCTTCATCCGACAAAGTGTTAGTAACATTGTTCACAAATTTTGCATATATGTGTTATAGTTTATAAAACCAGATAAAAGATACGTCAATTTTGTGAACAATGTTACTATCACTTTGTCGGATGAATAAATGATCAAAATAAAAGTTTTAGATCTTGATGAGTTATTCAACTTTGTTGTTGATAACTTTTTTAGTTGAAATCATTTAGTATTTGAACATGTTGTTTGAAGTTGTCATATTTTCAAATTCAAATTCAAACTGTTCAAAAAATGTTATATAGAAAAATGACCAAAATAAAAGTTATAGATCTTGATGAGTTATACAACTTTGTTGTTGATGACTTTTTCAGTTGAAGTCGTTCACTAACAAAAAATTCTATTTGAATTTCTCAAACATTGAATTTCAAATTTCAAATTGTTCAAATAGAGTCAAATGGAGAAATGACCAAAATAAAAATTTTGCACCTCGATGAGTTCTACAATTTTGGTTTTGGTGACTTTTCCATTTGAAATCATTTATTAACCCCAATTGTTATTCGAAGTTGTCAAATCTTGAAAATTCAAAATTTAAATTGTATTTACATTAATTAATAAAATTAATATGTGCATTGATATTTTGTTAGTTGTATAGTTTTACATGGAGTAATTAATGAATGTAATAGTATTTACAATAAGTAATATATTATTTAATAAAATAGTATATACACATATTCATAAAATTAATATGTGCATTGATATTTTTTATAAATATAAGGGCGGTGTCTGTGCGGGCGGCTTAAGCACCCGCACGGAAAAACTATCTTTCCGTGCGGGCGCTTAAACCGCCCGCACGCGATGATCATCACCGCCTATATAGGTGCGCGCGGGTTCCGAAATTTTCTAACACCCGACGAAATCCAGATCCCGCCTCCACCGTTGCTCTCTCCTCCGCCGGCGGCTTACGCCTCCGCCTCCGCCTACGCCTCCCCGCCACCGGCCTCCTCCGCCTCCGGCCTCCACCGCCGCCTCCTCGCCGCCGGCCTCTTCCGCCTCCGGCCTCCACCGTCGCCTCCACCACCGCCGCCGCCGCCCACGACAACGCATCGCCGCCTCCATCGACGGCCGCCTCCACCGACTACCACCTCCACCACCACCACCTCCATCGCCACCGCCACCGCCTCCATCGCCGCCGCCGCCTCCACCGCTTCCACCGACCGCCACCTACCGCCACCGACGACGACGACACCACAATCGCAAATTATTTTTTTTATAATTTGTGATGTGAATTTATTTGTAAATTTAATTGTAAAAAAAATTAGTTGGGAAGTATATATGTGAAATTGTGATGATGTGAAATTAATTTTGTGTTATTTATGATGTGAAATTAATTTTGTGTTATTTGGGAAGTATATACGACGGGATCCGCGCTGCCGGGATAGCTAGGGTTTTTTTTTGAATTTTTTTTCGAATTTTTGTTTTTCCGTGCGGTCGACTTAACGCGACCGCACGGGAAGATCGATTATCCCGTGCGGTCGGGTTAAGCAGCCCGCACGGGATAAT
Source organism: Oryza officinalis (assembly GCA_008326285.1). NCBI lineage: Eukaryota > Viridiplantae > Streptophyta > Magnoliopsida > Poales > Poaceae > Oryza > Oryza officinalis. Next base: position 5,309,640 of record BDMV01000007.1, read on the forward strand.
GGATCTTCTCGTGCGGGCCGCTTAAGCCGACCGCACGGGATAATCGATCTTCCCGTGCGGTTGGGCCCCCCGCACGTGAAAATGGTCTTTTTCCAGACCTTCTCTCGCGTGCGGGCAGGCCTTCCGCACAGAAAGATGTCTTTCGGTCCGCACGAAAAAACCATTTCTGTAATAGTGTAATAGTGTGACCACGCGGTACAATCCTTTTCTCTGCCAGTAGGCTAGATGAATCTCCCACATCTCTAACAAGATCCTAACGACGACCAAATTTCCACGACGACTAATATAATGCAAGGTCAATCAATTAATCGCTTATTCGACCGACCGTCCACTACTAACTCTGCCTAACAAATTAAGCTATCTATTCGGAACAGAATGTCGTGCGGCTAGATCTTGTTTTGACGATGAATGTACTATATAAACATCATGCAATAGTGTTCTTCAATGCAAATCCCTCAGTGCTGGATATCTAACTTGACCATGTCTTCATCTCCGTTTCAGTACGTTCCTAGCTAGCTAGTCAAAAAGATATCCATCAGTTACTTGCCTGGATGAAGCTACCTAGAGTAGATAGCAAACTAAATGAAGTGAACTACTTTATAACTTCCAACATATAGTCATATATATATACTTTTACTACGACTATAGCTAGCCAACCTGCAGGTTGAGATTAAGGGAGGAGCTTTAGCTAGGTCTAGGTGGCGTATCGTGCAAAACTCTAGCTAGTTTTTCATGCGTGTGTGTCATGCATGCTCATATTCTCATGACCATACACATATACTACATACAACATATACATACATAAAAAGGAGGAAAGATAAAGCTTCAAGACAAACCTTTAGAAACCCTTTTGTTTTGTAGGATAGGAAAAACACAGGCAGGGGCGGACCCAGGGCCTTTGGCACCTTGGACCATGGCCCTGGGACCCGACGTCAAAAGCCCACATGGGTCACAATGAATTTTCATTATGTATGAGCTAATATCAAGATAAAACATTATGGGCCAGCTCGAGTCTTGGCTCTGAGCTGGATCCATCCCCGAACATAGAAATAGAAAAAATAACATAACAATTGAAGTAGTATGCTTATTCAATCCTACGGGAATAAAAACACAGGAAACATGAAAAAAAAGATAAGAGCCTTTTAATAGTGCCACAGGAAAATCAAAGTAAAGTTTACAAAAAATTCATACCCCTTGCTATTTTATATGAAAGTGAAGCATATGAAGAGAAATTCTATTAAAGTTTCTTTCCTTTTCCTATAAATCTAAGGGACATGTAGAAAAAATTTATAGGAATTTAAATTTTATAAAAAATTTCTTTTATTTGCCAATCCTATAAATCAAAAGGGCCTAAAAGAACAAAAAATGATGCATAAGTATCTGACTACAAAAGATTCTTTGCACGAAACCTACACGCATGCTCACCCATCACCCGCCTTTTGCTTTCCCAACTCAACCCTCGTTTTTCGCGCGCACGTTTTTCAAACTGCTAAACGGTGTGTTTTTTACAAAAAGTTTCTATACGAAAGTTGCTTTAAAAAATCATATTGTTCCATTTTTGAAAAAAAATTTAGCAAATAATTAATTAATCATGTGCTAATGAGTCATTTCGTTTTTCGTGCGGAGGAAATAAACTCCCAACATCGACTACCGAACACACCCTAAGTGTGTCCTTAGTTGCTGCGGACATAAGTCCAAGACAAAAGTATAGCAATTGCAATATGTAAAGAGCAAGGAGTTATATCTTTTTGAGACAGTTTGAAGTTCTCTTATATTAGATATTTGACATGTTGATTTAAGTCTCATTATCTCTTCTTGTTGGCTTATCCGCTATGTCCAAAATTTTAATTTTAAAGATTTGAGATTTTTTTTAATTGTAATATATTTTTCAGCATGTTGACTTTTAAACCGCAAATAATATAGATTTTAACCATGATTTATTTTTAATTATTTTTTTTATATTTCTAAGTCTTACCAACTTGACCGAGACCAGAGACCGGGTTTAAATCCTAGATTTGACACGGGTGCTCATATTTACAGCTAATTATTCTTTCAGTGGTAGGCGACGTACCCGTTGACAGCGAGGCGCTAGTGTGACTTCATTAATCTTAAAATATGTTGGCCCAGTCTTTCAGAGGTGCTCATAGGGATAGGATGTGCGAATATGCCGGTCCAGTTTTTCGGAGATGCTCATAGGAATAGGATGTGCGTGTGTGTTTATAGAAGTGAGTGTACGCGCGTTGTGAGCACTTACATTTGTACTATGTTTATAAAAAAATAGTGGACAAACAAAAAAAAACTAACTAGGCCTGACCATGCATTGAGTAAATCAACTACTTGTTAATTTGATCTGCAATTAATCATCTAAGGAGAGAAAGAAAAGAGAAAATGCAATTAAAAGAGGTAGCATCATGCATGCAGCTTCACAGAGAAGCCGGCGACCTAAAAAATGGAAGTATCTAGTAAAAAAAAGAAAATGAAAATGTGCAGCTTAGCTTCCCTTCTGGGAAGCTGCTGCTGTCTACTGCTGCTTGTGTCACCGCCGTCGCCAGCAGCAGCAGCAGCTGGATCCCTGGATGCTGCAGCTAAGCACTGATAGCTCCACTTCATCACGATTACCTAGATGTCCAGCTTAATTAATTAACTGGTTAATTAATGGGAGTAATTAATCTACGTATGCATGGCTAGTCAGCGCCTAATTAATTAATTACATATGCTGGTTGATCGGATTAAACCGACAGGCATGTACGTTTGTCGTCAAGATATATAGATTCTCTGTGATCCAGGCACACGTACGCTCAATTAATTGTTGTCTGGGGAATAATTAATTAATTAGCTGGCCGTGAACTAACCTTAATTTAGTCTGGGTATTATACACAGGTATATTCATGTGTAAATATATTTTTACGGTGGTTCTTTCGGACGTCTGTAAAATACCTGATTTTTATAGGGTTAGAGACGGATAAAACACCGTCCGTGTAAACAGGTTATAAGACGTCTAAACAAATGTTCTCTGCATGCCACAAATCAATTGCTACATAGATCAAACAAATTTTGCTACTTAGATTAGCGATTTAGAAGTGAGTTTTATAGATAAACAGAAAAATGAATTACTCTCTGTCCCGAAATATATCAATATAGGATCGGATATGTCTTATCAAATCTTAAATTGCTATATTTGATCTGAGATGAATGTAATACTCTCTCTGCCTAAAAGTCTGAGGCATATTTTTTCACCAAGACAAAAAAAGAACTCATCCATCATATGACAACAAAAAAAACTCCATATACATACATACATACATACATACATACATATATACATATATATATATATATATATATATACATATATATATATATATATACACGCATGTAACTAATGAGTATTAATATGGTTTTTAAGTTCTCGTTTACAATTTAATTTAGCATATAAAAATTATAAATGTCTTAAATTTTTGAAAAATCCAAAAAAATAAATATAGACGGGAGGGTGTAATAGAGTACGTACGTGGTGCTCCGACATATACATGCTAGCTACCATTTTGGGCATTCAGACAGCTAGCAAAAAGGATTCACCAATTAATCAACTGAATAAACAATATTACTAATATCTAAATTAACTAGTATGAAGAAAAAGATGACTAATTATATACTACTAGTTAGTGCAACATCAGTATGGGATAGGTGTCGATTCGATAGCTAGCCATCTATCCATCCATCTTATAGCTCATCATGAGATCACCTCTGAAAACGCCCTAATTCCGCGTTGAAGCAGTCAAAGCGTCCATCCAAAGTAAACAAAACAAAACAAAAAAAATACTAATCAAAACCTTTTTCTTCGTTTTCGTTTCGTCATTAGTGTGAGTGCGTGTGTGTGGTCGGTGCAGTAGTGCATGGAGGACGGAGGGCCTGACACGTGTCCCGGTTACGTGGAGTGGCTCCATTCGCTGGAGCAACCATGGCCACCGAATATAATCCAGCTAGCTCATCCACACATACACAACACACAAGAGAGACATGTTAAAGGTTAAGCACTTTTTTATGCAGTCAACACGGCTTAATAAGTGTGGAGTAACTTGTAAGTAGCAGGGGCCCTTTTGAGGGAGGTTGACACGTGTACGCACAGATCGACGCCACTACACATATGCTTCTTCCACCATTTTTTATTCATCCCACATACACTAATAAAAAAATAAAATACCCACGTTTTATCAAATTCTAATATAATTAATTTGTATTTTATTTACTCTCAATATATTTATTCCCTTGTTTATAAACCTCTATACAATGATTACTTTAAAATATATTTATTTTGAGATGAATGAAATAAGCTAAAAATAAATTTATTATAGAACGAGATTATTTATACACAACGCATTTAATTTGAGGATACATGGTAAGCTTTTTGATCACGATGGATGTGACGTTAGTGACATGTCGGGATAGTGGTAAAAACCGAACCATGAATATCTTGATTTCTATACATTTTCGTCTGTGATGAAAAAAAAATTATGAGTGGTGTATTTTATATTTTTCTGACGGTTTCTCGTTTCCATAAAAACAAGCAACCAAAGCCTCCAATTAATTGGTTAAATTAAACAAAAATGAACCACACAAAAATTTCTCGTGGGAATTTGATTTGAAGGATAACTACAAAGCTAGGAGTATTGGTTTAACTTTTTACGCTAATCTACTGGTTTAATTTGATAGGACGGTGTGGCAGATAAAATTAATTAATTGTCCTAGGTTGGGTGCAAAGGCCAGGATAGTAGCACGAGACTACGTTGATCCGTGCTCTTTCTGTCGTCATGGTAGACACTATAAGTCCACTCAAACAAAAATCTTAACTCGTCTTAACTCAAACTATGGTACTACTGATAACATCCATTAATAAGACCATGAAGCCAATTTCATGCATTAATCACACAACAAGGACAAATTAATCTATACTACTTAAATAAATATTAATGATGATATTCGAATTTGCCTCCAACACCCTGACATATAAATGGCTCTAAAATTACTAATTTAAAAACTATAAGGGTTACGTACAAAACCTTTAAATTCGCTTGTCACTCACAATGAATTATAAGCGTCAAATCTTGTATTATCCGACCGTATGGCTTCTGAAAATAGACAATGATGACATTATACGTCTAATCAACTAATTGTATTATATAAACTTGTAACTTTTGTTTTTTGCTTGTACCTCCTATAATATCCGTTGCAAGTGGCGGATCCAAAAAAAAATAGTAGGGGTATTGTGTTTGAACAAATTAAACAAAGTTACAGCCTCCTCCCATCCATGTATGAGGAAAAAGTTTAGTGGAAGTTTTATGGTCTCTTATGATACATCCGTCCTTGATTGCAATTTAAGGGTCTTTTGCTAGTTAAATTAAAAAGTGTGATCCATCCACGTGGTGTTTCGAGTAGTAGCAGCAGCAGCAATACTGGTGGCAGTGACATTGTGACACACACATGGCCATGCGTCTACACGAGTCGAGCCCAACCAAAAATCATCAGCCTCAGGACCCCCCCTCCTCGCGCCACGTGTCCCGCCNCCCCCCCCCCCCGTCCCCCCCCCCCCCCCCCCGCCACTTTCAAACCCCCCACCACTTTCCTCCTCCCCTTTGACCGCTGCTCGCGCCACGCTCATTCTCATCTCCCCCTATAAATCTCCCCGCGATTCCTCCTCCTCCACCACCTCGCAGCAAGATCATTCAATCCAACTCCTTCCTCCGTCTCAATCCGCGCCAATCGATCGCGAGCTCTGGGTGTCTCGCCAATGGCTTCCTCCGCCCCTTCTGCCTCCGGCCTCGCGCCGGTCGCCAAGCCGCCCCCACCGCCGCCGCCGTCCAAGGTGAAGGTAGCAACAACAACCTTGCCGGCCAAGAGCAAGGCTGGTACTGCGAGGCCAATGCGTGTGTCGGCACCGGCAGCTGAGCGGCGGCGGTGGAACCCGTTCCAGCGGCTGGCGGCGGCGGCGATTGACGCTGTGGAGGAAGGCCTCGTCGCCGGCTTGCTCGAGCGCGGGCACTCCCTGCCGCGTACCGCTGATCCGGCCGTGCAGATCGCCGGCAACTACGCGCCCGTCGGCGAGCGCGCGCCCGTGAGGGGGCTACCCGTGTCAGGCCGCCTCCCGGCGTGCCTCGACGGGGTGTACGTCCGCAACGGCGCCAACCCGCTCCACGCGCCGCGCGCCGGGCACCACCTGTTCGACGGCGACGGGATGCTCCACGCCGTGCGGCTGTCCGGCGGCCGCGCCGAGTCCTACGCGTGCCGATTCACCGAGACGGCGCGCCTCCGCCAGGAGCGGGAATTCGGCCGCCCCGTCTTCCCCAAGGCCATCGGCGAGCTCCACGGCCACTCCGGCGTCGCGCGGCTCCTCCTCTTCAGCGCGCGCTCCCTATGCGGCGTGCTCGACGCGTCCCAGGGCATCGGCGTCGCCAACGCCGGCCTCGTCTACCACGACGGCCGCCTCCTCGCCATGTCCGAGGACGACCTCCCCTACCACGTCCGCGTCACCCACGACGGCGATCTCGAGACCGTCGGGAGATACGACTTCCGTGGACAGCTCGACGGCGCGATGATCGCGCACCCCAAGCTAGACCCGGTCACCGGCGAGCTCTTCGCGCTCAGCTACAATGTCGTCTCCAAGCCGTACCTCAAGTACTTCTACTTCACCGCCGACGGCCGCAAGTCCCGCGACGTCGACATCCCCGTCGACACGCCGACGATGATCCACGACTTCGCCGTCACCAAGAACTACGCCATCGTCCCTGACCAGCAGATCGTGTTCAAGCTCCAGGAGATGGTGCGCGGCGGCTCACCGGTGGTGTACGACAAGGAGAAGACCTCGCGGTTCGGCGTGCTCCCGAAGCGCGCCGCCGACGCGTCGGAGCTCCGGTGGGTGGAGGTCCCCGACTGCTTCTGCTTCCACCTCTGGAACGCGTGGGAGGACGACGCCACCGGCGAGATCGTGGTGATCGGCTCCTGCATGACGCCGCCCGACGCCGTGTTCAACGAGTCATCGTCGTCGTCGCCGGAGGAGGAGAGCTTCCGCAGCGTGCTCTCCGAGATCCGCCTCGACCCGCGCACCGGTGTGTCCCGGCGGCGCGCCGTGCTGCGCGACGCCGACCAGGTGAACCTCGAGGCCGGCATGGTAAACCGGCAGCTGCTCGGCCGGAAGACGCGGTACGCCTACCTCGCCATCGCCGAGCCATGGCCAAGGGTGTCGGGCTTCGCCAAGGTGGACCTCGAGAACGGCACGGTGGAGAAGTTCATCTACGGCGAGGGAAGGTACGGCGGCGAGCCATGCTTCGTTCCGCGCTCGCCGGACGGCGGCGCCGGCGCCGGCGCCGCGGAGGACGACGGGCACGTGCTGTGCTTCGTTCACGACGAGGAGCGCGGCACGTCGGAGCTGGTGGTGGTGAACGCCGCCGACGACATGGAGGAGGTCGCCGCCGTGAAGCTGCCGGGGCGCGTGCCGTACGGATTGCACGGCACCTTCATTGGCGCCAACGAGCTGCAGCGACAAGCTTAGCTTGGCTCACGTAGCTAGCTCAATTAATTAGCCAGTGAAAATTAAATTGCAGAGTTGCTTAATTTTTTTTACTAGTAGAACGCAACAGTAAAAAGAATTAACAGCAGTGAATAATTTAGCTAGGCAAATAGAGCGGCCGTGCACTACTGATTTTTAATTAGTGCAGACGCCGACCGCGTGTGTGTGTATATATATGTATATATACCTTTTACTGTATCTTCTGATTGTGTTTGTGTATATGTACAGGAAAAGATTTATCATACGTATTTTCTTGTATATACATACGTATATACATATGCCATCTGTACAAGTATACGTAGACAGTATTTGTCATATTAAAAAAATATCATTTTTTCGGCCGACTTTGCTGGTTGTCGGATTGTTGCAAACATGTACAATTAATGTTAAGAAAATTAAGTTAGCTCATGTGTCAACATGTTGTGTGTGTTTGTGCTGACAGAGTGAGCGACAATGTGGTTTGTCCTGCTCCAACTACTTTCCAAGTAGTGGTCGCGAGAGCGACTTTCAAGCCTAGAGGTTGATGTTCTTTTTTTTTGTTAAGACAATGAAGAGGCTGATTGTTATTTCCTCCTTTCTCACATATATATAAGTATTTTTAAGAGTTTTAGGCTCCGTTATTTTCTAATTAAAATGTAGATTTTATCTTAATTTTTATTAGCACGTTTTTTCAAACTAAACGGTATGTTTCGTACGAAAACTATATAATATAGAAGTTGCTTTAAAATATTAGAATAATATGGTTTGTCTCGTTTTACGTGCGCTAAAAATTTTCACCTTCATCTAAGTCGAACATGGCTTTATACTTAAGGTGAAATTACTTTGACATCTTTAAAAGTCTGCTTTGAAAAAGATTAAGGTCAAATAATACAACGATAAATATGAAGGACGATAAAATGGTTGGATTGTGACAATAGTGCTCTAGAAGCTTTTTTTTAATAAATTTTAAACGCTAGAAAATCTTATATTTGTTGAAGGAGGGAGTACCATCATTATTATAGCTATCCTCGCGAAAAATAAATTATTACTATAAGTAAGATCTTGTACTTATTTAGCTAGTACTCAATTAATTACACAATGCAATTACTTATTAATTACTACAAACATTTGCTTTCATATAATATATGACTAAAATGTCCTTCACAAGTCACAGTTAACCTAAATCAAATTGGTTAGGCGGTCTGTTAAAATCGTGTAGTACATTAATTGTACTAACCCTGTTAATGTAAGAATTGGAACCAGATAGGTAGTAGTGTGGTCAATTAAACTTGTTTCTCGTAATCAAGTAAACAACCATATATGTTAATTAGCGACATGCAGGTTGCACGCGTAAAAATTTATGTTTCTTTGTTTATTTTATAACACCCACGCGACTCATATGGATGATAGTCGGTCTCAACGATTTATACACGCTTTAATTATGAGCTAAAAAGCCAATGTAGTAGATTAGCAATAGTAGTGGTGCTGACTTTTTAATAGTAACTGACATTTCTTTTTCTCTGGCCCTTTTCTTTTTTCTGAAAATTAATATGGTGGTTATTACCTCCAATCACAAATAAGAAAGCGTAATATTTATAAGACACTAGTTTAATTATTAATTACTAGTATACAACTCATGCAAAATATATGAAAAGGAATATAATAGTTTCAAACTATTTTCTAAGACAAACTTTGTGTTGTACGTTTTTACAAGCTCGATCAAAATATTCAAAGAGATAATTTCTAGTCAAAGTTAATTTTAAACGCATTGTGCACACTTTCTCTGTTCTAAAATATAAATATTTCTAGAGATTTTTAGCAAAGATTAAATTGAGTAGAAAAAACTATATGATGCCGTATACCTCTCATTTAATGAGGAATGATTGGGGATAATATGAAAAGAAAATTGAACGAATGGTGTTTAATAGGACAAGTAGGTAGTGCTCTAAACCTGCTTATATTTTGATGCAAATTTTAAATTTTAAATGGTAGAAGTGTTTTATATTTTTATATTTTGAAAACAGAAAGAGTAGCAAGTCACATACTTATTTATATGACCGAATTTTAAAATGAGTACTTTATTAAGCAATGTAAAACATATGACGATGGTTATCGACGACGCATATATAGTCGGTGGATTGAACGATATATATATGATCGAGTCGACCAAAATTTAGCTACACCAACCAATTCAACAACGGGATCGTGTATGCTTTAGCTAATTAAATGTCTTTACCGTCAAATGCGACTCGATGTGGGTGTGCAGCTGAGCTAGCCCACACTAAACCTAGCTCGACATTGATCGATCGACTTAACTAATTAAGCAAAGAAAAGAGATAGAGTACATGCTTTTAATTAATTAGCTAATGTTATTGTCTTGCATCAATTGATTCATTAATTTCAACACTACATACGTAGAGAAAATACATGGAGGTTAATTAGAAGCGCGCCTATAAATTTTCTAATTACTTTTCCTGTCATTTGTTAGCTAATATACTTCCAAATACCAAAAGTTTATGGCTACGTGGACCGATCATTTTCGTAATTACAAGGTAAATAAAATTACAGTTTTCAACATAAATCAACAGTGTCCAAGCCGGGTTAAATTCTCCACGCAAGATGGTCGTTATCATCTCATACATATATGCTGCTAATTAATTTAATTACATGCTGATCTCAACTCTTCCAAATCATGCATCTACAGCTAGCTAGCTTGTGTACGTAAGCTGACAGATATACCCATCATGCCTAGCTATACTCAAATCTCTACTAAAAAGATCTACTCAGTGAGTTAATTGTATAATTCAAGCACCAGCTGATCTAATTAAGCACCAGGCAGAATCATCCATCCACCGACTAATTAACAAATTAATCGCCATTATATGTCTCTATCTATGATCCAACATTCTTGCAAGAAAAGATATTAAACCATATGAACAAAAAAAATTTAACTTGCTTGTGTTGGACTGTATATATTGAAAACTGCATACGTCAGCAAAAGGAAGCCAGTAGATGCGACGACTGCGAGCGGATCGAACGGAGGGCAACTTTTTACTAAATTAATTTGCCGCTTACGTTGACACGTGGACGTCCACGTGTCATCATCTCTTGATCGATGTCGGTACATAGTACTTTTGCCGGTTGTTAGTTTCATGCATTAGTTATGAGTTTCATGCCTAAAATAAATTTATTTTGGAATAGAGTGGATAGTTACCTATTTACTTCCATTACGAAATATAGTTACCTCTATTTACTGATAAATGATGATAAATTAAGGTCGACAATCAAACAGAGCTGATAGCCGTAGTAATGTTCGGTATTGTAACTGATACCTTGTTCGCGGGGGTACACACAAATGTCAAAGCAAATCAGTTGGGTACTTCAATTCGGTGTGTGTTTTGGATTGATCTGCCGACTGCATATGTGCATGCATGCAAATGGTGTACCGTGCACCTGAGCTACATGCCGGAGCCACATGAGAAACATATGGTGACATCTTTTCTTGCCTAAATCTGATAGAACATGCACTATTGAAAAAGGGGCATATATATTCTTCAAGAAAAGAGAAACATATAATTTTTTTACAACACATGCCGCCATTTGTGACTGTTGATAAATGCCACCGTTATTTTAACATTTTCTCTGTTCCATAAAAAATTAACTTCTGCTTGTGAATCTAAAAGCATGCTACATCCAGATTTATAGTTAGAAGTTGATTTTTTATTAGACGAAAAAAGTATGTGAGTGAACAGACAATGTGAATTGATCCGTAGTTAGTAACTAGGAGTTATCTCATACGTTGTTCATCACCTTTCACTAACATTGGCATCAGTAACGGTTTAGTAGTCTTTAACCGTCAAAAATAAAGAAAAGCATTAGCCGTCATGCTCAAAGCCTCAAACTCAGGGTGTCCTCCTCCGGCAATCCCTAAGCCTGAGGATAACGCAATAGAGGGAGATGTTGCTAGCGAGCCGATTGAACGGCACAGCGAGATAGTGGAGGAAGATGAGAGTTCAAGAGGATTGAGTTCTACCATTTCAAAAAAAAAAAGAAAATAAAGAGAGAGGATTGAGTTCTAGTGAGAGAAGAAGAATGCTATAAGCATGCCTCGACAATATATCGTATTTAAGACCATTGCAGATGAGAGCCTCTGTATAACGGTTCATAAATACTATATCACTCTTTACAAATATTTTTATAAATATGAAGTCATTTGTGACGGGTGGTTGCTATGAACTAGCATAGATCATCTGTAATTAGTTCACAGCTACAGTCCATTATAAATCATCTCATGCAGTTATATCTCATATGTACTATTTCTGACTCGTCAGAGATAAGACCATCTCAAACGGACTGCGTCGATCCATCGGAGATGAGCATTTCTACTGTAGTGAAACGTACATATATATAGCTATACTGAATTACTGATCGATAAGGCGTTTTCTTTATCGGTGGCGCAAACCACAGCAGCATGTACTTATATATAGCTAGCTAGATCGATCACTGGCATCTTTGACCTCTTCATCTGCAGGATGCATGTACCATATCAGGCCATGACTTAATTAGCTAGGGATCCTGTCCATTAGTTTTTGGATCGTCGATCCTATCCATTAGTTGGATCGTTGAAAAAGGGATGATCGGGAATTGACTCGAACACATTATATTAGAAGCATTTAATTGATTTTTAAGAGAACTCTTGACCTTAGACGTACAGGCGAGCGCTCCTAGCCAACTGAGCAGGACCACATTCAAGTTCTTTTATACGGAATTGCTAAAAAAACATTCAACGATAAAATGAAAAAAAAATCTTGCAAATTTTTAACCTTCAGATCCGCTTCTCATTTCATGCTCCAGATAGCTTCTGCACTTTGACAACCAGCGACGACGACCCCGACTAGTTAAAGCCCTGGGTTAAGGTGGGGGTGTGGGGGAGGGGGAGGAGAGGAGAGGGGAATTTGTCGGGCTCAAAGGAATAGCTGTGGGAGGTGGCGGCCCCGACGGTGGTCACCGGCAAACGGCGAGACACCGGCGGTGGCACCGGAGCCACAAGGATAGAGGGTGGGCCGGCATTGGTGGCGGGAGCAAAGGAAGATTGTAGTTAAGAGGCAACGGTAGATCCAGCGGCAAGGAGCCACTGGAGACGAAAAAGACGACAGGATAGGGGCATGTTGCCACCGTCACCTTGAGGAGGAAAAGAGGGAAGGAGGGCGATGGAGAGGCCGGAGGCCGACTTGGGGGGAGAGGGGGGTCGTTGGCACCGCTGGTGCCTTTCGGCCTGCCGGTGAGGCCAGGTGGCGACATAGGAGGCGGAGTCGAGGAGGCGTTAGGAAATCGAGCACGTACGCATCATCCAGTGACTGGGAGGAGAAGGAAACTAGGGTTTTGAGAGGATCTGTATAAATCTTAAAGGGATCCAACGATCCAAAGTTTGTAAGGTATGAAGAGGATTCTTTTAGTAGACAATCACTCTTTCATACGTAGTTACGAACTACGTACATATAAGTTATATAAGTTCTATTGTAATTATAATATAGTTATATTGAAAACTTTTTAAAGAAAAGATGTTGACAGTGGTATAGCTAATTTTATAGATAGTTAGCCACCAGGTCTCGAGTAACTGGTCTTCATTGTCACCTTTAGCTAGAACAATCGAACAATCGAACAATCAGGTGCCAAGGTGTGATACATGCATGGTGCTTGTGCTTAGCCACACGTGTAAACACCTAGTACTCCATATATGAATTTGTCTTGCTGTGCGTGCATGCATGCATGCATGCATACATCCATCCATACATACATACAAACAAACAAGTAGTTTTGGCTAGCTACTCTCCTCCATCACGCTTTCATGCATGCACTGTCGTCGCATTGCATGCACCGGGGACTTTGGAGATGTATGGATTTACTACTCTATATATATATTGTATATATTTATATATGTTGCTGTCATTGATGACGACGATGGGTAGCTAGCATGGAAAACCAGGTGCTGCCTTTTCTGAACCCGTGGTTTAATTTAGACTTAAGACCTGCCTGCATATATCTTCATGCATGTTCTACTACTCTCTAGAAAGAATGCATGCATTGCTAGCTAGCTACCTAATTAATATATCTAGCTACGTGTATATATATATATATATATATATATATATATATATATATATATATATATTAGCTAGAGCTAGATTTTATTTTTTTAAAAAAATTTCTAGAGCTCGATCATCAAAACATGCATGCAAACAAACTTAGATGATTGATCAGAGCCCCACGAACCATTGCCATAGGGTCTGTTTGGTAGAACTTCGACTTCTAAATTTAATTCTAGAAGTTAAGTTTGGAGTTGAGTTATGAAATATTCTAAACCTACAACTCATTTTGTTAGAGCGCTTCAGCCAGCTTTACTTTTATTTTAGATGGAACTAAAATTGTTTGGCTGGGTTTCAGCTTCAGAAGAGATAAAGTTAAAGCTGAAGCCGTCCTAAACAAACCTATAGTTAGGCCACTTAGGTGTATATTCATGCGTGAATGTATGGTTGAGAGATATAGAGATAACATGCTTCCATGTCAGAAAGGTTGTGAATATATCACATATCTAATTAAGGAGCTATCCATGAAGGCTTTAAGGTTGTGTTTGGGAGGGAAAGTTGGTTCCTCCTCCTCCCACCTGAAAAACAAAGTTTCTTATTAGCGTATGATTAATTAAATATTAGCTAAAAAACTAAACAATGGATTAATATGATTCTTTAAAGCAACTTTTCTCTAGAATTTTTTTACAAAAACACGTATCGTTTAACAGTTCGAAAATCGTGTACATGAAAAATAAGAGAGTAGAAAATTGGATCCTTGGTTTCGAACGCAGCCTAAGTCAGCTAGCTATAGCTGTACTACATACTTATGATTTTTTTTTATACACTACTACATAAACAATTTTTCCAGACAGCGAAAAATGATTTTTGTGATCGGGCCTCCAGCCCGTCTATCCAGAAGTGTTTGCGAAAATCGCTATTTTTTCATGCGGGTGGCACACCCGCACGTGAAAATCGAATTTTCGCGTGCGGATACTTATGTCGTCCGCATGCAAAAATAAAAATCCAAAAAAAATCACAAAAAACCAAAACACCCGTGGGCCGCCGGCTGCTGCTGCCCGAGATAATATACTTTCATGTCAGAAAGATTGTGGATATGATTACATATCTAATTAAGGAGCTACCCATGAAGGCTTTAAGGTTGGGTTTGGGAGGGGGAGTTGGTTCCTCCTCCTCCCGTATGAAAAATGAAGTTTCTTATTAGCATATGATTAATTAAATATTAGCTAAAAAACTAAACAATGGATTAATATGATTCTTTAAAGCAACTTTTCTGTAGAATTTTTTAAAAAAACACATCACTTGTCAGTTTGAAAATCGTGTACATGAAAAACGAGAGAGAGTAGAATATCAAATCCCTTGGTTCTGAACGAAGCCTAAGTCAGCTAGCTATAGCTGTACTACGTACTTATGATTTTTTTTGTACACTACTACATAAAAAAAATTTCAGATGCCCAAAAATGATTTTTGTGTGTGGGCCTCCGGTCCGTCTGTCCGAAGGAAGTGTTTGCAAAAATCACTATTTTTTCATACGGGTGGCACACCCGCACGCAAAAATTGGATTTTCACGTGCGGGTGCTTATCGTCTGCAAGAAAAAATAAAAATTCAAAAAAAAACGCAAAAAATCAAAACGCCCATCGGCCGCAGCTGCCCGCCGCCACCGCTGCCAGATCCAGGCAAGGAAGGGCCGCCGCTGACGCTACCGGATCCGGGCGGGGCCCATCCACCCACCGTCGTCATGCTCCTCCCATCACCGCCGCCAGATTCACTCAAGGGAGGGCCGCCACTGACGCTGCTGGATCCGGGCGAGGCCCGTCCACCTGTCGCCATCGTGCTCCTCCTGCCACCGCCGCTAGATCCATGTAAGGGAGGGCCGCCGTCGCCCCTCGCTGCCTTCGACGCGTGGGGAGNGCGCCCGCCGGTCTCTGTTGCCCGCCGCCGCCGCACTTCAGCCGGGCAACTGCTGCCCGCCGGCCGTTGCCGCCCGAGAGGGCCTGAGAGGGGAGTCGATGGAGAGAGAGAGGAGTATGAGAAGGAGAGAAGGAGGAGAGAGAAGAGAGGAGATAAGGATGACTTGAAGAAAATTGAAGTGCTAAGAGAAAAAAGAGGAGGTTACTCAGACTTCTGAGCGGACCTTGAAGAGACCCGCCTGCGAAAATATATTTTCCTACACGGCCGCTTAAGAGGCCCGTCTGAAAAAATAGCCCTCTTTTTTCATACGGCTCCTTAAGAGGACCGTTTGCAAAAATATTTTTTTGTATGCTAGCATTTTAAAGAGCCGTATACGAAAATAGATGTCGATTTTTACATACATGAACACTTATGACCCACCTGTAACCTATTGAGTTGCTCGTCCAAAAAAATCATTTGTGTAGTAGTGATGTATATTATCTCTAATTAATGTTTAATGATCTAATAATTAATTAGGCCCTGAAGATTAATGATGTAATAATTGTATATTTGTCTTATCCACTAGAATCGATCGATTGCCAGTGTCATGCATTACATGCAATGCATGCAGGACCTGACGTCCTGATGGAGTTGAAGGGTAGTTCAGAGATCTAATTCGGTACGAAGTTATCACATGCTGATCCTATCTTATCTACTAGTATCCATCTATAAAGCAGAGACAGTGTTGATCAGATTATAAGCTGTGATAAAGCTAATCAATAATTAAGCTGGACATATACTTGTTTTGTTTGGGGAAAGAGAGAATTGATCAATGTGATCAGCTTGCAAAGAGGGATCGATATATTTTGAGTGTGGTCCAATGGTGCGTACGCAATGTTAGGTAGTAGCTCTCTGTACACAAACATATACATCAGCACAGCACTTTTGCAGATAAGATCAATGCATGCAGGGCGTGTAGGTGTGTAGCACATTTATCAGTTGGACGGTTGGACCAATGTGATGGTGGCAGTTTATGTCGTAGTACGAATTAAAATCTAGTACCATGTGTATGTACATGTTCACGTGTGGCACGCACGAGTAAGTGATGCAAAAATGGAATATAGTGTAATCGGAGAAGAAATTAAGCAAAGAAATATCATCTTCTCCTTTTGCATCCATGCTTATCGATCGATCAGCAAAATCAGATGTAAGCAAAGCGTCGCGTCAGCTGAGCTGACCCCCGGCCAAAGTTAGCCACGTCACTGCTGGCGTCACGGCGCATGCAGACAGAGATATTCGGAGAGTCAGAGGTCAAACATGCAGCAGATTGAGCAACCTGCTTTAATTTGCAGTTCGATCGGATGGAGCTACTCCCTCCATATCGTAATAAATTTATTTTTAATTTTTTTATTTGTTCTAAAATAAATTTATTTTTAAAATAATCGTTACATTGGAGTTTGTAAAAGTAGAAAAAAAATATAATGATAGTAGATAAAATAAGAAATGGTTACACTGAAATTTGATAAAGTAAAAATATTGTTTTTTTGATTTTATATTGGTTTGTATGAGATGTGATTTTATAGTGGTTTGTATGAGATGAGTGTAAAATAAACATATTTTGAATTGAAATGGAGGTAGTACCTAGCTAGAAAGCTACAGTGATTGCATAGTGGATAACAGTGCAATTAGCTAACTAAATCAAGCCAGAGATGAGTAAACCAACCTTCCAATAATGCAGCAGGGAGCAATCTGCTTTCCAATTTGGATAGAATATGAAAAAAAATGATGCCCATAAATATTACAACACGTACTATCAGGCTTAATTTTATTAGGAATTTAAGGAGATTAATGATTTTCTGCTGCTCTTCATCTCTTAATAACATGTGTTTTTTTAAAAATGAAATATAAATTCTTAATAACATGTGTTAGGGCGGTATAGGACTATAGGTGGGAAGTGTGCTTACATTAATTCATGCATGTTGCTGTATGTAACTTGAAAAAAAAGGAAAACTGTGAGATGCAGGTTTCCATGGTCAGTTGATCTCAGCTGATGCTAGCGAGTACAGACGGACTAGTTTTTCGTGCGTTGGAACTCGAGGCAACCATAAATCAAACGCCCGATTTTTCTTTACAAATTAAACGTTCGATCTGTTTTCTAAAAATCAAGCGCTCTTTCACCAGTTGCATAAAAATATTTCAGTATGTAATAAGAAAACGTTTAAACATTAAAAATAGTAAAACACAGTCCAATCACACAAGTAAATATTTTGTTACAATGTATGAAACAACGGTTTCAAATATATTGAAACATCGAACACATTCAAATACGTCAAAAAAAAAAGAATGAAACACCATTGAATATCCCACAGCAACATTTCAATCTAACTAATGAAACATCAAGGTTGAACATCAAATATTCGAGGAAAAAACCTAGATCTACCTCTTTCTCCGTGATGACGCTCTCTCTCGTAGCCCAATCTTCTGATGAGCTCTTGCTTTGATTGAGTGTGACATTTGCAATATGACTACCATCCAGAACAAATCTATGACACCGTGCAATCGCGACACCACAAACGATGTCGTACCAACCGCGGCGCGCAGTTGATGATCCTTACAATGCAAACGAGAGAACACTATGTAATCTAAATATTACGAATAGGTAATTACGCACAAAGGAATAGTTGTGATTGAAGTGGTAGATCTAATCGACCCAGCAAATCAACACACCAACAATTGGGGGCTCTGAATCTATAATCGCCGTCTAATCGAGCGAGGACTAGAGACAAGGTGAATAACACTTGGCAAAATTCAACTAAACAAAACTCAATTGTTCTAGAGGGTGTACATAGACATTTATAGAGAAAAATAGAGCTAGGGTTAGGTGCTGGTTCATGAAGATGGAGGGAGACACTTCTGAGATGGTCCTAGTCTATTACAAGGCGCAAGTTCGGTTTCAGCAACAACACTATCTTGTTTTGACGATTCTCGTTGACTTGTGATAAATTTGGATATGAGATCGGATGAGTTTGAAAGGTAATGAAATATGCTTTCAAACAAGTCTAAGATCACCCAAATCAGAGTTGGCATAAAGGCGTTAGGTCCGTTTGAAGTCAGTGTCGTCTTCGGAGGCTGAACTGGACTTTGAGTTGTCATTGTAACTTGTGGAGTTATACGCGTATCTGATGAAGTGATGTCCTCATCACTTCGCTTCGATGGTTAGCCACCACATCGATCGAGATGCCGCCATGGTTGATGAGGTGGCATCGGCATGCAGCTACGGAGATGATGCCATGGAAAAAATGCCCTACAATCACTACCACCTGCTCCTGTGGCTGCTTGCAACACCATCGTCGACGCCGCGCCAAGCTCGGCCACAACCGCGTGGCCACCGCTGCACTGAGCTTGGCTACGTCCTTACTACCACCACTGCCCTGCCATGGCTTTTGCTCTTTTGCCACCGTGCTGAGCTCCTCGTGAATGCCGGCTCACAAATAGAGAAGAGAAAAGATGCGAAGAGAAAAGGGGGGAGAGAGAGAGAATAAAAAACAAGTGGGGGAGCAATCGCCTGATATTTTAGAATTTTTTGCATTTTTAATTTTATTTATTTAAAGATTTGCAAAAATAATTTTCCGTTTCAAAATATTGCAGAAATAATCTCCTCTCGCCCTCTGGGAGGGCGAGTTCTAAAAATCGCCCTCCCAGAGGGCGGTTTTTCCGATGTGGCAGACGGCCGTTGGGCGCCGTCTGCCGCGTCGTTGCAATTTTGCAAAAAAGTCCCTTGCCACCCTCGGCAAGGGCGTTTTTTCACTGTTCCGCAGGGGGCCGCCTGCAAAAGGGCGGTCGCCCTGGCAATTTTGCAGGCGGCCCCCTTGCCGCCCTTACAGAGGGCGATTTTTTGCCCTCCCCTATAAAATCTCCATTTCCAACTCCGCGGCCGTCATTCGCAGCCGTCGAGACTCGAGAAAAATAATAGAGGGAGGGGTGAGGAAGAAGAAGGAGAGTGGCGAAGCCCTGTCGGTGTGCACACTCGATCGCAGGTAAATACAATATCCCGCTATATGTTTGTGTTATTTATTTTGTGTAGAATATATAAGAAAAGATTTTTTTTTGAATATTTGAATAGTTGTTTAGTAAGATATTGATTTATAAATTATGGCACGATTTAATTTAAGGAGTTTGATCAAAGACGAACCGATTTAGATGAACCTACGTAAAATACATTCTGATCTATGTCTATGTTATTTAAATAGTTGTGTAGCACTATAATATGGATTTAAAAATTAGGGCATGATTTATTTTAGTCAATTTAACCTAGGACAAACCGATTTAGATGAACATATGTAGGATATGTCCTTATGTATGTATACATTTCTTTGCGTAGAATTTTGTTTAATATAGAATTTAACTTAGGCACAGATTGATCTAGGCAACATATTCGTAGTATGAAGTAAATTAAGTTTGAACCTGTTTATTAGGCACAATGGCAAGCAAGGTCATATTTCAGATAGTTCACGGTAAAGGCAATGTTAGATATGGTCGAGATGGTGTTGATCTGTCAGAATTTAGTATGAAATCAAAGGGCATCAATAGGCCAACCGATAAAACATTTGAGTCAGTCTATAGTTGGTTACTACGTGGATTTAAAGTGGATACAAGAGTGAACACAATGTCTCCATCCGTTGTAGTCAGTCGTGCAACGGAAGGATATTATTGGGAACTAATGCCTGTAGATAACACCGAGTCCTGGAGACGTTATGTAGAGATGGCATTTGAAAGGTCCTGGCCCCTTGTTATTTTTGTGGCATTGCATGAAATCGATAGCAGTGTTACAGTGCAAACAGAGGATGGTGAAGGTCCTAGCAATGCTGTGGAGAATGTTGGACCATCGATGCGAACTGGGGGTAACGAAGCAAGGTTGGAGGAGGCAATAGGCGTGGCGGATGAGGGGGAGAGAATCGAAGCAATTGTTGAGGAAATGGAGAGGGAAGATTCTGAAAATGAGCTGGCGGAGGGCGATGAATCATCGAACGAGGAGGAAGATGTACTGCCCGTTGATTGGACAAAAGCCGATTTCTCTCAACTTGTTATCTCACAGGGGCAGCAAGCACCCTTTGAATACAAGGATAACGAGGTAATCCAAGGTGCCAGGTATGCGCATAAGGAAGACATGAAAGAGGCGGTGAAGCATTGGGCGGTCTCCTTGCATAGAAAGTTTAGGGTGGTGAAGTCTACCAACTTTGTGTATGACGTGAAGTGCACGAAGGATGATTGTCCGTGGCGCGTTCATGCATATAAGGGAAAATGGAATGACTATTGGAAAGTGAGCATTGTTGGTGAGCACACATGTTGGTTGCCAGGGGTTGATAAGTATCATCGCAACATCACCTCAGCTTTTGTTGCCGGTGAGATGTACAGCGATGTGGTTTGTAACACGGACTTTGAACCGGGCTCCATTATTAGGCACATTGAAAACAAATTCAAGTATACTATAAGCTACTACAAGGCTTGGAGGGCGAAACAAAAGATTTTGGAGATGAGGTATGACACATTTGAAGCATCCTATGATAACTTGCCTCGTCTGTTAGACACCATTGCTCAGAGAAACCCCAATACCTATTATGACATTCAGACCTTTCCGTTGTCTAATGACCCGAGCAAGAGCATGCTGCAAAGAGCCTTTTTCTCGCTGGGTGCTTGCATCAACGCATTTGTGTGCTGTCGCCCTATGTTGTGCATAGATGGAACCTTCTTGACAGGCAAATACAGAGGTCAGATACTGACGGCGATTGGAGCCGATGGGAACAACCAGGTGTTACCTATGGCGTTTGCATTTGTCGAGAGTGAGAACACCGAAAGCTGGTATTGGTTCTTGGAGAGAGTTCGCTGCGAAGTCGTGCGTATGAGGCCCAATGTTTGCCTCATTCATGATCGTCATGCGGGCATGTTGAAGGCAATTGACTACCTGCAGAATGGTTGGCCGGAGAGGGGACTTCCAGTTAGGTGGCATGATGTTCGGAGTAGGTGGTGCATGCGTCATATGGGAGCCAATTTCTACAAGCAATTCAAGAACAAGCACCTGATGGATCTATTTAAAAGGCTATGTGGTCAAAATCAGGAGAAAAAATTCAATGAGTTGTGGAGGAGGTTGGATGAGCTGACAACAAAGCAAACCGACGAGCAATCTCGTCAGCCACAGGATGACGATCCTCCAGTACCTCTTGGTCCACTACATGATGACCCGTCAACAATGAGAAGAAGGTCGGCATCATCAATACATAATTTCTCGCAGTGGATAGAGAATGAACCGAAAGAAAAGTGGTCTCTGTTGTATGACACTGACGGGTCTCGGTATGGTATAATGACAACCAACCTGGCCGAGGTGTACAACTGGGTGATGCGAGGAGTGCGAGGACTCCCACTGGTCGGTATTGTGGAATTTATCTTTCATGGCACTCAGGCATACTTCAGGGACAGATACAAGAAAATTGTCCCTTCGATGCAAGATAACAACATTGTATTTGGGAGTGTGGTGACAAAGTATATGCAAGATAAAATAGTAAAGGCTATGAAGCACAGAGTTATTCCCCAAGGTACCCAAGTTCATAGGTACGAGATAATGTGTGTGGACAGGCGAAGGTGCGGCATCAACCGCGTTCAAGCTGTGCAGGAATGTGTGCTTCATGCGGAGGACGGTTGCAGTTGTAGCTGCATGAAGCCCAAGCTTAGACATCTGCCTTGCTCACACGTACTTGCAGCAGCTGGGGATTGTGGCATACTTCCCGATATCAATGTGTCACCCTACTACAGGAAAGAAGCAATATTTCATACATGGAAGGAGGAGATATATGGGTTCGGGATATCTGGATCTTATACAACTCTGAGGCCACAGGTGTTCTACATTCCAGATCCGTCGAAGTTAAGGCTGAAAAAGGGCCGGTGTCAATCGAGAGGCATCAGAAACGACATGGACGAGTCGGAGGCAGGGGGAGGACTCTACGGTGCAGCAAATGCGATGAGCGCGGGCATACTTACAAGAAATGCCCAAAGAATTCGCAATCTCCAACCGTCCCAGGTTCTGATCTATCTGGACAGGAAGCCGATGGCCGCTGTCCATCGGGAGAAGGAACAACAATGAGGCGACTACGTCCTAGGCGTTCTCGTGCGGCGACTACGTCATCCGCTGGCGATGCAATGACTTGATTATTCCTGTCAGCCTTTTAGTCTAGCGGTGATCCAATTGATGTAGTATTTATAATGCTATTGTCATTTGTCATGTGTGTAATATTTATCCTTGTGAGACATGAACTATTGTAATGCTGTTAACATTTGTCATGTGTGTAATATTTATCCTTCTGAGACATGAACTATTGTAATGCTGTTGTCATTTGTCATGTGTGTAATATTTATCCTTCTGAGACATGAACTATTGTAATGTTGCTATCATTTGTGTAGTGTACCTTTAGCATTACGAATTACCATTGTAATGAACAATTTGTGTAATGTTTTTTTCTTTATCAATTGCTTATTTGTAATCACTCTTATGTATGCAGGTATGGCAGACGAGACACCAGCTCTCCTCAGTAGGGCACTGGACAGGAGCCACCGTTCGTACTTGTCGGCGGTGCAGGGTGCGCAGCTTACCACCTTTCTTCCATGCCCGTCGTGCGAGTTGTTGCGGGCCGATCCGCGACACGTTCCGTGGTATGATAGAGCTTAATTACTTGATGGCATTTTTTGGCTATTTGGAAATATGTGGTACTAATGTTGAACTCCACGGTACGCAGGTTGCGTGAGGCAGGCCTGATAGCGATATGCAGGCTTGTTGAGGCGCGGGCGGACGAGAACGACCCGGCCAAGCGCTGGGATGCGGACCGGTCGCTGCTGGCTGCTTTGGTAGATCGGTGGCGGCCGGAGACGCACACGTTCCATCTCCCCTGTGGGGAGATGGCACCTACGCTTCAGGACGTCGCGTACCTGCTTGGGCTTCCACTGGTCGGGGAGGCTGTTGGCCCAGTGGACGGTGCTGGTGGCTGGAGGGAGGATATCATGGAGCGATTCGCTCCCGTGATGAGGCTACCTGGGCTCCCTGGAGTTGCTCCCCCCAACATGTACACCACCGCCGGGCCTACGAAGGCTTGGCTGCTGCAGTTCACAGTAAGTTAACTTTTACACTTTTTAGCATTTTTAATTTTTATTTTTTAAAGATTTGCAAAAATAATTTTAGGTTTCAAATAAAGTTTATCTCCATCCGATATCATTTAAAATGTAGATCTGAGATTCTTTTAAATAGGTTTTAGATTTTGTAACGAATATTTGGATATCTAAACGATCTTAAATGAAAAAGTTGTTAACTATAAAGTTGTAGATCTTTTAAAAAATAAAAATTAAAAATGCTAAAAATTACACTTTGTTACTTTCCTAGAAATCTTACGAGTTTTAACATCGTTTGCTTTTTGTTGTAGATCGACCAGCTCCATCCCGACGCCGACGAGTACTCGCTCAGACGGTCCTTAGAGGCGTACCTACTGTGGATGTTCGGCTGGGTGATGTTCACCAGCACCACCGGGCACGCAGTAGACAGGGGCCTGATCCACTACGCCCGGGCGATCGCGGATGCGGAGCTAGGGGCCGTGCTGCAGTGGAGCTGGGGTTCAGCAGTCCTTGCAGCCACGTACCGTGCGCTGTGCGAGGCCTGCTGCAAGACGGATCCTGGAGCGATTTTCGCGGGCTGCCCTCTGCTTATTCAGCTCTGGGCAGCTGAGCGGTTCGCGATCGGCCGACCGATCGTCGACACCGCTGCGTACGCTTCAGGACCGGCAGCCGACCACCCAGCCGACGGGCCGACGATGGGCACGTACTGGTGCCGCCGTAATGTAAGTACAAATTGTTTTCATTTCAAATTTCAGATTATGTGCGACTGATGTTCTGACGAGTTGGTTCTCCTTGTGTCGCAGCGCCGTTACGCCCACGTCCAGGTCAGACGGAGCTACCCGGAGTTTGTCTTCGAGTTCGACCGTCTGTAGCCTTCGGACGTCGTCTGGGAGCCCTACACGCACCACGTGGTCGCGGAGAGAGCACCTCTAGGTCTGTCTGCCTTGTGCACGCGTGACGCGGCGTACTGGTTGACGGTGGTGTCGTTGGTTTTCGACATCTTCGTCGAGCCTCACTGCCCTTACCGTGTTATGAGGCAGTTCGGACTGAGGCAGGGCTTTCTAGTGAACGTACCGATACCCGTCGCGCCCCAGGACCACCAGTGAGTATTTCTCTTTCACCTTTACTATTGTTATGTCGACTACGCGTGGAACGCTCGATGACCATTATGTTCTTTGCAGGTTGACTCGACGGGGACAGCACGCAGGGACACTGTGGGCACCTCGAATCTTGCCGTACGTCGAGGACTGGTTGGTAGCCACCGAGGAGGTGATTGCCGAGGTCCACCCACACTCGGAGGAGAATTACACTGCCTACCTTCGGTGGTACTTGCCGCGCACACGTGCCCGCGTCACCTTCACCCTCCACAGCTACACCAGGCAGGCGTCAGGGACACCTACCCCATGCACCGTGACCAGGAGTACTTCCTGGGGGTACGTCCATGTTTCTCGGACTTCTTGTTTTCGTACTACGCGGTTGGTACATATGAGACTGACAAACCTAATTAATAATGATTCCCGCAGGTCGACGCTGCACACGCCATGAACGCCGACATCAACGCGGTGATGCTGAGGTTGGACGCTGGACTGCACCTGAACGACGTTGAGCAGAGGTTGACGTTCGAGCGGATGCAGACGAAGATGCGTTCGATCTTGCGCATCCTCTCTTGTCGTTCAGCCGTGGACGCGGTACCTCCACCGGCAGCTGCTGTTCCACGTCCACGCGGCCCGACACCAGGATCGACATCGCACGGTGCTGGTGCGTCCACAGGTAGTTCCGTACCTTCTCACTATGCAAAACCTTCGCCATGTTATTACAAACTGAATGTCAACTAGGTCCGACGCTGCCAACAGGACACTCTGCTGGAGCGAGTGGATCGTCGATCCCTCGGTCGTTCGCGACTCCGCCCAGCACGTCGGCCTTTGTTCGAGCGAGCGGTTCGTCCGTCCCTCCTCCCTTCAGTCAGCCGCCAGGTGAGCAAGCGTCTTCCGATGAGTGCTACAAACGTACTATTCGAGCGGAATGTTGCTTAACTTTTGACATCTGCAGGAGGATACTACCCGGCGGGGATTTTCCGTTCGGGCAAGTCTTCGTCGCAGGCGGGCGGGTCCGGTGCGGGCGGGTCCGGTGCGGGCGGGTCTGGTGAGGGCGACGACTTCAACGACCTGGAGGACCCAGAGCAGGACGTTCTCGGCGCCTCTCGGCTTGGTGGAGCACCACCACCACAGAGCTAGGAGCAGCCGCAGCACACGCCCGCACCAGATGTCCGCGCTAGTCGTGCCGTGCCCGCTGAGAGGCTGACGTACTCTCAAGGGCACATTAGGAGGGGTAGGGGTAAGAGGCCTCGCCAGTAGGCTACTAGTGTTACATGTTTGTAATATTTATAGTTAGTAACTTTGTGTTACCTCTTTGTATATAACTCTATTCGATCGCCGCACTCATATGTCACGAAAACATTTCATATCATTCGCTACATCTACTCAACGAAACGACGAAAAACTTTTGGCGCGTAACAGAGGGCTACGATTGGTCACTATCAAAGTAAGTGAATGCGAAACACAAACGGAGTACAACGGCGAGAAGGGAAGGGAAAATGGAAGACACGCGAAATAACATTTCAAGTTCGTTAGTTCGCTACACGTTGCGAGGTTACGCAACATTATTCATCGATACACCTTACAACTACCAACTCGTGCATACTACTGAGTGCAACGAGGCCACTTTCCCTTCCTCTGCGCATCGGGATTCTCCTCCATTGCTGCCTTCGCTCGCCGCGCACGCTCAAGCTTTCGCTCCAGCTCCTCCCTGTACGCAGCAACACGCCTCCTTTCCGCCTAAGCCTTGTGCTCTTTTTCTGCGGCCTCCTTCTTGCGTCTCTGCTCTATCTTCTCCTTGCGCTCTGCATCCCATTGCCGCATGTGCTCCAACCGCTCCTTGTTTTGCGGCTTGATCTCGGTGTCGATCCACTGCTCAAAATCACATAGCGGTGGAGGGGTCTGCCACAAATGCAATGTTTACTAATCAAATAAGTTGTTCAACACTACTTAATACACCAAATAATTATTACAAAACATCAGTTCCTCACCATTAAGTTAATGCTGCGTATCTCAGGTGTTGGCTCAAACTCAAAATTGGCACACATTCAGTATCTCTGCATGTACGTCTCCTCTTCATCGGACTTGGCTACCTTGCAAGGATCGCCGCACCAGCACATGGGCACTGGAACACCGCTAGGCAAAGGCAATGGGTTGAAGGCATTATCAGTCTTCGGGCGATAACTATAAGTCAACAATAAATGAAACACCCTAACTCGTTAATCTAGGATTCCTCATTTCACGCACAACGAATAACACAAAATATCACAGAAACGATTTACGTTACCTTGAGTTGGTAGCTTTTCCACGCCTTGGCATCCTACAGTTTAAAAAACAACTATCAAATATTGTAAACGCCCTTCATACGGTCAAATATAGTACTACTACAAACCAAACGTGTGCACAACAAATCTAGCCTAAAATTATTCACACTTCTAAGTGCTACAGATCTACTCACAAATTTTAACATATCTACTCAGAGTGCTACAGATCTACTCGCAAAAAATTTAGGGTCCACATCTAAGTGCTATAGATGTACTCACAAATTTCAAATACATGGTAATTACACTAGTATGCGACACAAAATATAACCATACGTCGAGATATTGTACTAACCTGCGATTGAATAAGCACAGCAACAACGCTTCGCGGCTCTTCTCCTTCTTCCTCACCTCTCTCTTTTTTTTCTTCAATTGTGACCGGTTGAAATGAGCACCTCCTCGGGCCATTGGGGCTTTATGGGATGCCAACCAAAAATTGCCCTTGCAGAGGGCGAGATTACGCCAAAAATCGTCCTCTGCAAGGGCGGCGAGGGGGCTACCTGCAAATTTGCCGCACCCCTCTATAGTTCTAGTTGCACTTTTTCCATATTCTCATCGAGAACACAAAACTGATCAGCTTTGATGTGTTTCAGTAGCAAATTACAAGGAAATTTGTTTTCTTACAAAAAAAATACTACAATTTATCTGTTACATTTTTCATATTACAAGTCGTTTCGATTTTTTTAAATCAATCTTTTTAAAAGTTTAATCAAGTTTATAAAAAAAATGGCAACATTTATATTATCAACTTAGTTTTATTATATTTAACGTTACATATATTTTGATAGTTTTTAATGTTACAAATGTTGTTATATTTGTATAACCTTACTTAAATAAAGTGAAAATAGTTTAACTTTATAAAAAATCAAAAATCATTCTTTTAAAGGCAGCCCCCTGCGCAGGCAAAAATCGCCCTCTGTAAGGGCGGCAAGAGGGCCGCCTGCAAAATTGCCACGACGGCCGCCCTTTGGCAAGCGGCCCCTGGGGAACAGTCAAAAATCGCCCTTGCCGAGGGCGGCAAGGGTCTTTTTTGCAAAAAGGCGGCGACGTGGCAGACGGCGTCCAACGGCCGTCTGCCACGTCATAAAAATCGTCCTCTGGGAGGGCGATTTTTAAATCTCGCCCTCTGGAGGGCGATTGGAGATTAGTTCTGCAATATTTCGAAACGAAAAATTATTTTTGCAAATCTTTAAATAAATAAAATTAAAAATGATAAAAATTCTGATATTTTATCTCCCCGTTCTCGGTTGGAACTTGGCCCAGAACCGAAATGCGTAATGGGCCAGGAGGCTGGATATATAAGGCCCATCCAGTCCCAGCCCAGCTAGCTCCCTAGTCCCTACATGCTCGCCAGACGGTGGGTCCCAGCCTCTGCCAGGTCGGCCCCACATCAACGTCCCCCGACACCTGGAGGCTGGAGCAGTCGAGTTACCCAGCCAACGAAAAACTGCCGCGACCATCACTTGTCCATTACTTGGGCCGGCAACCACCTCCAGATCCGCCCACGCTTTCCCCTCGCCGGAGACAGAGAAGCAGCCAGCCCAGCTGTCGCCGGCGACGAGGAGATCGGATGGGGGCGGTGGTGACGGCGGTGATAGCCATTGCGGCGGTGGTGCTGGGCTGGATCACCATCGAGATGGCCTGCAAGCCCTGCCTCGACTCCGGCCGCCGCGCCATGGACCGCGCCCTCGACCCCAACTACGACCCCGACGAGCCCACCGCCGCCAATGAGCCGCTCCTCGCCGACCTCTCCGCCGCCTCCGCCGCCGCGCCGGCCAAGGCCATCTGATCCCCCTCCGCCACCGCCGCACCTGAACACTCTTCAGTCTTCCGTCGTCGTCTTCTCCGTGTGCCTTCTCGTTTGTTCATGTGGTTTTTGGCTAAGAAATGGTAGATTCCTTGCAAATTCCTGTGAAAAATGAGATGTTATTATGGCAATCTATAATACAGTTATGATTCAGAGTTTCAGACACATGTTGATGTTTCTCTGCAACAAGTGAGACTGTGACCTTCATTTCCACAATCTGAGATGTTTCTGTTCTGTAATCTGTACAACATGAGACTGATCCATCTCAATTTCCTATGGGAGGGGTGGCTATGCATTTCATTGCATTGCACATGCTAAACAGGGTGATTTTGGGGCAAATTTGGGTCAGGTTAGGAGAAGAGAGATATTCACAGATTTGATTGATTGGTTGGTTATGTTTGTATGCTGATGCTGCTATGCTATTCTATTCCTCCGATGGTGCCTCGTTGCTGTCTTCT
This sequence comes from Oryza officinalis, assembly GCA_008326285.1. Taxonomy (NCBI): domain Eukaryota; kingdom Viridiplantae; phylum Streptophyta; class Magnoliopsida; order Poales; family Poaceae; genus Oryza; species Oryza officinalis. Next base: position 5,338,991 of record BDMV01000007.1, read on the forward strand.
GCCGCATCTTCGTCCATGGCGTTGGCGTTTCCGTCAGCTGGGGTTTCAGGATCAGTCTCCATCTGTTCTTGCTCATCGTTTGGGCTGTCATCGACGCTGCCATAGACCTGTGAGCTCACCAATTGCCCCTGTAAGTCCTTGTGCCTCAGATTGCCTGTCATACAACGGTTTAACAAATTAGAGCAACAATGGCAGCCATCTATGTAGATCTCTAGACGTTGCCAGGAACAGAAATTGGGCTGCAGAATATGTACCCATCCAGAAACTCTCCTCGGTAGAGCAGTTGTGCAGGAGCGCCTTCACTTGGAATAGGAAACGCTCCAGGGATCTCTTCGCAACAGGTATCTTGCTTGTGATCATTGTTCGCTTGTGGCCCTATGCAAGATTAACATACTATTAAGCATGTAAGACAAAAAAAAAAGTCTCTGGTATGAACATCATTTACGAGAACAGTGGTTCCACCTTAGCCTCTGCACATATGGTTTGGATTGTTCTTGTAGCTTTCTGAAGTGATTTTATCTGTATCAGTGAAAGTAATCAGGATTCAGGGAACATAAAAAAGCCATTCCGGTTTGGTGGGATAAGCAGCAGTCACGGAAGAACGAAATAAGGAAAATAATCGACAACAATTACCATCTGAAGTATAATATCGTTATGTTGACCAAAATGTGTCTCCAAGAAGTTGAAGGCTGCAACGAAAGAAACAGTGATTAAATAAAAAATTTAATAATCAAAAGGCAGCACCACAGGTAAGCTTAAGCTAATGGCTTGGTGTTATATATTGGCCCACATAGCAAACTTATCAATGCACAGCTGCTCACCTTTCAGAAATGTATCAACAAATCTTCCCCCATGTTTAACTGCCAATGCATGCATAGCAACCTACAATTTGTGATCGATGTAAGGTTCAACCAGCCACATCATGCATGAACAATATGTACATATGTAAATGCATCAGGTGATTATTATATTATAACTCAGCTGTTTAGCATAAGTGATTTCAACAAAACTAACCTTTTCGTGAGTCTTGCACATGTTTATTAGAGAAACAAACACAAGTACTGATTTGTGAATTTCTTCCAGTGAAGTTTCCACTGCTCTTTCTGATTGTGCTTTAGTCTTCAAGGCTTGCTTGATCTAGAGAAGAGGAAAATAATTAGAACAACCATTAAAGGCCTAAGGTTCAGGACCTGATAAAGATCATGGCACAGTGCTATCTTTTGATTTAAAAAAACAGCATTAGTATTCAGTGCATATGCTTAGCTCAAAAACCCACCATCTTGTTTAAATTTCCAGTATTCTCTTCGTGCTGCATTGGTAAACCGAAATGTTAAGAAAAAACAGAAGGGTGGGACTGTTCATAAATTCACTGAATGCCAGATACTTACTACCACACGATACCAGGAGAGGATAGTGGAAGCGCACAATGTTGGAAAACCATGCGACATGTCTTGGGTGCTTCCAGTCTTGAGTGAAGGAACCTTTAAATATGAAAAAGCATGCTTGTAAGGAGCCTCATCATATGAATAGAAGAACCACTCAATTGAATTTTTTCCTGTTAACTCATATTTCTGTGATTGTTTCACTCAAGAAGTCAAGATGAGCCACCTTAGGCAACACTGAGCAAGCCAGCTCATCAAGCAGATCTGAAGTGGAGTCACTATTCTTGAGGTATGTTTGTAATATCTTCTGTATGAGATCACCCTGGCAGACAATAACCATCAGAAATTTTAGGAAAAATCAACATCTACATGCAGATAAGCACAAATGAAGGTACTAGGTGTTTTAGCTTACTTTATTCTGCCATCCATTTTCAGCATCTTCACTAGGGAGATCAGAAGTTAGCAATTTACGAGCTGATAGCCCAAGATGCTTTCGTAAAAAAGGAATTATCTCTTTTGAGCATCCCATGTGCATGTTCTTCCCATTTTGTTCTCCAGATTTTTCAAACAGCATGATAACGGAATTTAAAATTGATTGCATGGTAATCAACACATCATAAGCCAAAAGGTATGAGAATGAGCACACTGCAGTAAGATTAGAACACTGGAATGAGGTGAAAGGTAACACAATCTTCTAAAACTTAGGGAACACATTGTAACTGCTAATTACCAAGATCCAAAATAGCTGCTAACATTGTATATGCCCCACAGTATAGGTAATCAAGATTGCTAGGGACAAGAGATGGACGAAACTCAGCAAGGACATCATCAAAATTTTCACTTGGCTGGAAGGTCTGCAGTAGTTCCTTCAGAACTGATATATTTGCTTGATTCATACCAAGTAACTGCAGGAGATCACACATGTTAACACTAGCAATTTCATGGTTCAAGAAGGTGCTAAATGCTAGAAGGTCAGCAAGGCTGGTGCCTAGCACCTAGGGGGCAGCGGCGCCTAGGTCAAACCAACTAGCTAAACCAAAGAAATTAGTAAGCATATTACTTAAAAGTGGGACAATATAACACTAAAATAGTAACAAAACATCACCCAAGGTAGGTTAGCCACCTAATGCACCATCTAATGCCTAATAGGCACCTAGGCGGTGTCTAGCACCGACTTTTAGAACACTGAGCAGTGAGCAATTTGAGTCTCCAGTTTTTAACCTTTGGAAGTAAGAGACATAATATTCATATTACTACCTTCCTGTAGCAGCCGAGAACCTCCTTAAATACTGAGGTTGCTACTGAAGACTTCAAGACCATCACATATGGTATGTCTGGGTTTCCTGCTGAAGCTGAATGTGAATTCCAATTGTCTGGGCAGCTGTCTGATCCTTCAAAGTAGTAATTGCAGCCCATTATGCTCAAGATCAAAAGAGTAGAAAGGAGATGCTGTGGTATACTAATACACTCTACATTGTAGAAGAACCTTACCATCTCTGATCATGGAAACTGCTCCATCTAGATGCTTTCTTAGACTTGAGAATAGTGGCTGGATTTTGTTGAGAAATTCTTCCGTGCTCTTTTGGCAATAAGCTTGGGTAGATTTCACTTGAGAAGAACTGAAAAATGGTTTGCTTGAAGGATATAGATTGTCTAGTTTGTTCTGAAGTTCACGGAGCAAATAAACATATAGAGGCATCTGGATAACATATAGAGTCAGTCTTAACAATTTCACCATATTTTAATAGCTGATTTATGTAGTTGAAATCAAGTCGTACCTCAGATTCATTGTATGAAACTGTTGAATCATGAGGCTGCCAAAAGAAACAAAAATCACCATTTGATGTAATGAAATAACTTATAAGTTTTTATTCTTTGTGTGGGTACAAATGATAGGATAATAATAAACTATGAAAGAACAGATTTATGATCTACAAAATCAAAGTCAATCTGAACAAAGGCATACCTCTGAGTAGTTTAGCAAGGACAGACAAGTTGCATGCAGAGTTCTGAATTTGAATCTTTGCATATCCAGCTGAGCTGGTGCAGCCATTAGATCTACAACCCAAAATTTGCTAGGATTATTTGTCTCATGTTCCATAACCCTTGACATCATTCCACTTGGCAATGGTTGTGAATCTCTGTTTGTTTCTTGACTAATAGTTACTCCTGCTCTTTTGAAAGCATCCAATATCGTAGGTTGCTTAAACTTCTCATCAGAATTTGATTTCTCTGATGATGCTTTGTCCTTGTGGCCTTTTTGTCTTTTGTTGGAAACATTACCTTCCATGTTCTGGTCTCCCATGTTTTTTGGGAGGTTAAACTTGCTGGTGCTAGTTGACCCATGATCTCCAACATAGCGCAGATCAGGCAGAGATAAAGGATGAATTTTGAGATAAGCATTCAACAAGCCCTCAAGTAATCTGCATTTGGCAAATTTATATAGGCAGGTGAACTCTACAATTACAAAAGCGAAGTACAACATTTTCCTTTTGCTGTAATACCAGTAACATCCCAATTTCCCATGCAAGCAGGTGGTTACCAGATTAATAAAAGGGAAGTTGAAATCGATTGTGAGTTCTCAGGGTTAGCAGTATTTACTAAATGAACAAAGAACCATGATGGAAATTCACTGCCATGTACTCGTTGAGTCACAAGTCTATAAGGAATAGGGCAAAATTTTCACCGTGCATGGATGGTGGTTGGTCACAAGTAACATGCAAAGAATTAGGACTAGGTCATTCTATCCCAGGTATAGATGTGCTCTGCATTCATCAATCAACCATAATAACACTGATTATACACTCACATTAGATTTCTCAGACGCATCAAAAGTTTTACAGCTGTCTCATCCCTTGCCCTTTGTGAAACATTATCAACCCTAGTTGCAACTTGTGTGCTGAAAGCATTGAGCTGCCATGGGTGCCACCAATTTTAGACATAGATATATTGTGCAATCTGAAAATTGCTATGAATAAAATAAAAATATAAGACATACCAGCTCCCTGATCCAATTTATTGCATAGTACAGTGAATGGCACACTACTTTTTTCTGCATTGCTGACAAGCTTCCCCATCTAGCTCCATCAAGGTACTGTTGGTTGCCCAAACCAGGATTAATTCCTTTACACAATCATTGATGAACATCTTTCGAATAGTGTCACAAATAAATTTGAAGTTCCATATTGTTAAATAAATGGCATTAACAAACTGGTAAAAGCACTACTCCCTTCGTTTCATATTATAAGTCGCTTTGACTTTTTTTAAGTTAAACTTCTTGAAAGTTTGACCAAGTTTATAGAAAAATATAGCAACTCTTATAACACCAAATTAGTTTCATTACAACTAACATTGAACATATTTTGATAGTTTCTTGTTTTGTGTTGAAAATATGGATTTTTCTCTAAAATTGGTCAAACCTAAATAAGTTTGACTTAGAAAAAAGTCAAAGCGACTTATAATATGAAAACAGAGGTAGTACTACTTTTGTAAGAAACCAATGAGAAATGTGTATAACTGTATATTTGATAAGAAAAACAAAGCGTTGAGATCTGTTGCCAATCATTTGGTAAACATTAAATACCCACAACAGAAATCCTACAAATGAAAGATTGCCAGTAGAAACTGAAATCATGTGACTTCATAATTTTCACACTGATATTTCTTAAATACGAGACTGATTATATCACCCTTTAAATTGTAAATTACAACAGAAACACTTGCATAATGTATTAAGAGTAGATTTATAAAACCTAGGTATTTATTCTTGGCATCACCTTGCTTGTTTACGGCATGGAAAAGGCAGGTCACAAAATAATATTCAATACGTCTATCATGATGTTTGTGTGAAAGACAGGTAAGATTTGAGAGCAGTTTCTTCCATGTAATTTATGTTAAAACAACAAACTAGATGGTGATATCACTTTAAGTTTCTAGAACTGTTTTTTATAACCTTTGTAGAGGGAAGATGCAAAGGACAGCCAAGTACTGCATTTATTCCACCAAGTGAGCCTTGATTTCCAAGACGTTCGATCTTTGATGCAAACCAAGACAACCATTAGTTTGTCCATTAAGAAGAAATTACAGATTGACAAGGCTATGGCACTCACAATAGTTAGAAGTGAAAACTGGGAAGGAAGAATCTGCAAACAGGTCTGAGACCTGCAATGAACGCACATAGCATTTGTAAAGCAAACTAGTACGGATGGCATTCAGACTATTAAGCAACCAAATAATGATTATTAACAGAAAAAACTTTACATTTGTGGCGAGGTGGAGACTAGAGGCATAATGTTTACACACACTGGGGAGATATTTCCATCCAGGTTCATCCATAATTCTCCTGAGAACAAGATGTCATCAATTACACTCAAGCGTCTATTCTTAGAATTTAAATTCTCTATCTAAAAGATATCCAGTAATCCATGATGCAATAACAACTACTGAAGTGTTTAACTTACCTTCTATGCCATCACATACATATTTTTTTGACAGCTCACCATCGTCAAGATCAGCAAGAAAAACGGTGTCAAATTCTGCGACATGTTCCCCGACCCTGAAATTATCAGTTCATTAAAAAAAGCTATTTACGTGCAATGAACAACCAAGGAAAGACATATGAACAAATATTGAAGACATATTTATCTTTATTGACATATACCAGCGATCATTTTGTACCTACCATTCAACAATTGCAGAGTGAAGAATACTGTTCTCCAATAAAACAGCTAATTCGTCATAAAGAAGAATCAAGGGCAACATCACAAACTTGCAGGAGTTAACAGCCATTTTCAGAAGTTCCAGGGCTTCATCATAATTTGGTTGCTGCCAAACAAAACAAAATTAGAGGTAACATAGTAAAACTAGGAATTACAGTTCAACATCAAAAGCAAAACCTGTAAATAATCGAGATATATGCAACTGTGCTATTTTTATGCTTTAGATTCAGCATTTGTGTAAAATATATGGTATTACTTGCATAACAGAATTGTTTTGTTTACTGTTCCTGGTGATTGTTACACACATTAACCTAGTTTAATAAGGCAATAACCAATATATTGGTGTTCTAAGGAAATCTTTATGTCAACAAGATGTGTCATAATGTACAATGTATCATTTTTTAAGTCTTCAAAAAAATATCACTTTTCAGTCTTCAGATTCATCAGCACAAGACATTCAGGGTATTGGAAGTAACTTTTAAAACAACCTGTTCTGTTAGTGCTGCTGTCATAAATGCTGGTGTTCACATATCTATTGCAAGACGCTCAGAAAGTCAGATGACACTAAAAGCACTTGGCTGTTATATTTACCCTAACTTTCTTCATACTCAAACAAACCTGAGATGATAAGCAGTTCATAGAAGCATTCACATCTGCAATAGTCGAAACTATCCTTAAAGCCCCAATTATTCCCATTCTCCTATACTTCATATCTGGATTACTAACCTACAAGGTGACATGCAGATGTAATCATGTCAAAAATAACAAAAGATTAGAAATTTGAATTAAGGCCTTCTTGCCAACAAATCAAAACGAAAATAACAGAGTTGTTATCGAACCTGCTTTCTCACAACCATTAGAAGTTCATTAGCAACAGAAGAGCCCCCTGAACCAGTATTGAAACCCGCAGCCAGTGCCAGATGACAGAAGATCTCGTAAACCTAGTACATTTCATAAATCATAGACTATCTCATTGTGATGAGACAATTCGGAAGAAAGAAATCAACATTCTGTCACAAACCTTTCGGAGATTATCTTCATGAAAACTCTCCAGGTAATCCAATATGCCTATGTTGCACAGTCAATACAATTTACATAAATCAGCAAAAAGAAGCACCTAACAAAATAGAACTTCACAATGTACAGTACCAGTAATATGTGAAGATAGAGGGATCAATTCCTCAGGCTTATCTGAGGTCAGAGAAATCATAATATCCAGAGCAGACGAAACTTCGAGGCTAACCCCAGAACCTATATGAGCGACCAATGAACCTATGAGCTGCAAAAGGTGGTAAGAATGTTAGAAAATAAGGGGCTCTGCCCTTTTGGTTATCTGATGTAATAAATAATGTTAGCAAATGATTAACAGTTCAACTGCTAAAGGTACTGCAAAAATATCAAAGTAAAACTCACAAATAAATATGCTACCGGTGGTAAAATTATCACAATACCGCAACTTTAAGCAGCAATTTTGCATACATTCACAAGTTTTGACAAAGAGTGATTCCTAGTATTTACTCAAATTGTCATCCATGTGCAAGATAGTTGCACACTTGGACACTGCAAGTTGTATTCACTCAAGCTCCTATTAGTATCTACACAACCATTGGCCACTGAATGCCATAGCATTCGCCAAACAAATATTTGTTCGTTTTCTCTTTTCTTCCACTTCTTTCTTTTGCCAGAAGATGGCAGAAAATGCTCGATAAACTTTATAGAAGAACAGACAGTTTCAGATACAACACGAGCTACTGATAGTGGACCCATCTACCACCTTATATTTCAACTAATGTGGAATCACAAGGTAAACATGATTGCTTGCCTACATTAGAAGTGTTAAGTGTAGGCGACCAAAGGATACCTCTTGCCTGGAAAATGTATCACTGAATTCTTCAAACAATGCTGTGAACAAATAGGCTGCAAATTCTCTTGCTTTCTCTTCCTTGCAAGCCAATAGGAAATCACTCACTGAGAGGTATGACATGAAATGGTCCTGGGTCAAGTTCAATCATGTCTTATTCAGCATGGATAGTCAAAATTGAAAAAAAAATACAGCTACTCTACAATCATCACAAGATACTGAAGAACAGACCTTTACCAATTCAGTATTCCCACGAATGCATTGATCAAACAGTATCTCTCGAATACACAATTTTAAGATCTTAGATTTCAATATTTTCTCTGCACTTTTCTGTAGAGCACCACCATTAGCATAGATGAGCATGATGAGCCACACATCAATCACCTTGTGATCCCTCGGGTTATCTACTGATTTTAGCTCTTTCAAGAAAGCTTCACAAAGCATCTGCATCCACAACAAACCCAGCCTTGAAGAAACTTGCATGTGCAGTGTGCACTACTGTGTTGAAAGATAAATTGAAGAGTTAAATCACCTACATTCTTAAAACGGAGGCCCGATCTCAAGGCATCAAGGATTGCCCCATCTGTACCGTTGGCCGACGCCTTCCCTTTCAGCTTCTTGCCCTGAGCAGCCCGTGGATCCACCATACCGACAAACTTCAGCTGCTCTCGGATCTGCGATATAATTCTCCCAGCATTGAACGGCGTGGCAGACAACAGTAAGAACCTGAGCAGGTGCGGCATTTGGTCCGCGTGAACTGTCCGGATGCAAGAGATTGCAACCGTGACAGCCTTCAAGCATATTCACATGAGAAATGAGTATTATTCACTCCATATCAACAAAACATATCATAATGAAATGAAATCGATGTGATTATCACCTGCTCCTGCAACTGCTCGCTCAAATTAAGGTCAGACAAAGCGTCAAGTGCAGAAACCACAACCTCTGAATCCTCCTGCAGCAGCTTCTCCAGCGCCACAACCACGGTGGCATGGCTCTGGTCGCCCACAATCTCCGGTAGCGACCCGATGATCTCCTTCTTCAGCCGCGGCGGCGCCACAGACAAAACCTCCATAAGCTTGGCAACGAAGGCGTCAGCGTCAACGAGGAAATCGAGCCACCGGAACTGTGCGACGATGAGCCTCCCGACGTCATCGTGCAGGGGCATTCCGTCGAGCACGTTGTCGAAGTGCTCGGGCAGCTTGTCGAGGAGGAGGCCGAGGAGGCCCGGCTGCAGCGCGGGGACGGAGAGGAGCGCCCGCGCGAGGCTGGGGGAGTGCGCCGCGGAGGTCGGGAGGAGCAGCTGGCGGAGCCGCGCGGGGGACTCGGAGAACGCCGCGAGCCCGGCGAGCAGGCGGCCCGGGAGCGCGGCGTCAGCGGCCGCGAGTGCCCGCGCGAGGCGCGGCGCGAAGGAGAGCGGGGACGGGAGCGCAGGGGCCTGGTGCGACGGGACGAGGAGCGTGCACCCGGCCTCCGCGAGCAGCGCCGCCGCGTCGTCGACGGCGGCATCGTCGGGGGTGGCGGTGCGCGTGGCCTGCGGAGCACGCGGCGGCGGGTTCGGAGGGGAGGGTGGCGGCGGCGGATGCGGGCGCTTGCGCTGCAGGAACACCATCGCCGTCGCCGGCGGCGAGGAGGTAGGGTGGCTTCCTCGCGAAGATTGAAGAAGGGTTTCGGAGATTTTGGGGGATTTTGGAAGGTGAAATGGAAATTTTCGCGCCATTGAATTTTCGCGCCATGTCCATCGGTGTCACTAGATACTAACTACACTAGATATATGGAAAAACTAGTAGACCAACCTCATACTAACTACAAACCCTACTCCCTACGCATCAATGTCCATCGGTGTTCAAGTTCACAACACACAAACTCTATGTAAATCTGGCCATGAATCATCTAGCAAAAGGGCCACCACAGCAAGAAGAAACAACACGACTGGATAGACTAACATGACTGCAGGCAGATGAACTCTCACAGACAAAAAACCCTCAGAGGGATGCATAGACTAATGTCATGTGTAGGAGCACACTCTAGCATCACACACATATGTGCACACTACTTCATCAAGGGTCTAGCGTCGTCCATTACTCAAGACATTTTCTAGGCCCTAGCTAATACAAATTGCCTGTTGGCATACATCAAACATCATAGTTCCATCAGTGCTATGTTTAAACTTCACAGACGCAGCAAACAAGCCACCTCTAGGACCTCACTGATGACTTGCTAAGTAGGCCAGCGAACCACCCCACACAAGAACGCCTATGAGTCTGAAGCGGAACTGCATCTTGTTTGCCTCTGCCTCCATCGTCTCAGCTCTACAAGTTAAATCATAAATAAGTGATTAAACATGTTAACAACAATGGGTAACCGAGAAAATGTGCATCACAAAAAAAACTAACCTTGCCATTATTCTTTGTTTTTCAAGAGCGAACTTCATGTGCTGCACTTGCTGCTTCAGCTCAAACTCCACCATATCGATCCTGCCGTTCATCTCCACCAAATCTGCCATCTTGGCACACCTCCCACCTCCGTTCGAGCAAAAACCACGAGACATGACCTGCAAATAAACAAACAAAAAACTTAGAATACATTCAAAATCATTCCCTAACAGACGACATTCAAAATCATTTAGCAAAATCATTTAGGAACATTCCAAATAAACCAAATATCCAGTACAAGCCATAGAGGTTGAGGTGGGATTGAGCTGCGATTGTCTTAGTACAACTCAAGTTTGGTGGTGGAAATTAGAGTAAGTATGGGCTACAAGCTACTAGCAGAAATAGGGAGGAAGAAGAAGAAGATTGACAAGTTCCAAGCCAGGAACAAATCGCCACCACCGTTGCTGATTCTGATCGTGATCTGTTCGATAGCCTCCTTCCAGTGCTGCTGCTGCCTTTGTATTCTCCTTGGGCTTGCTTGGAACATGGTTTTGGGCTGCACCATTTGACTGGTCCAGCTGTTCCCTAGGAAGCCCACAAGTTCCTAACAACCCCCTTCCCTTAAATTTTGGCTTGTCCCCAAGCCGATGAAGTAAATTCCCTGAATCCCATGGCACCATAGTGCATGCACTGGGGAAGATTTGGTGCCCTTTGAAGGAGATCGAGTGTAAGGATTTGGAGAAAATCACTTTTTGATCAGATTTAGGCAAGCATCAGAGAAGAGGAGGGCGTTGGATGATATACCATGGATGCTGGGGAAGGATGTTATCGTGGTGGCAGACTTTGATGGATCAAAAGCACTGGAAGAAGTTGTTTTCTCTACTTTATCATCCTGATCTGGATCCGGATAACTAAACTATCACTAAGGATGTTAGACTGGGAGACGGGGGAGATTATTGGAGATAAGATTGGTGAATTCATGGAGGTGGATATGGAAGACAACTACTCAGATGTCCGCTGTTTCCTGAGGGTGAAGGCACGCATTGATATACAAAAGCCTCTGATGCGTGGAGTGATTGCGTGTGAGGAAAAAACCAAGGAGAGGTGGTGCCCATTGGTGTATGAGTTTTTGCCAGAATTTTGCTATGTTTGTGGGTTGGCAAGAAGGTAGCGAAGGGGGAAGTGCCACAATATGATAAGAAGCTAAGGTTTGTGCCGAAGAAGAAGCGGTCGGAGCAGGAAGGAGGAAGAAAGACACAGTTTTGGTCCTTGACCAGATATGGAGGTCGGCTAGCTGTGAAGGGTGATGGGAGTGGAGGAAGCTCCAATAGGTCGGGCAGTGACACTCCGACTTGGAGGAAAAGCCTGACAAAGACCACAGCAAGGGGTCAGAAGGAGGGAGAAGACGATGAGGTCCAAAGTCCTTTGAAAAGTAATAAAAAGTCAGAGCCTATAGAAAAACGATGCAAAAGGGTCCTGTTTGGAGGCAGTGGTGATAAGAAAGAGGGGAAAGGTGAAGAGGAAAGAAAGGAGAGTAGAAAGGACAAAAAGATGATTGAAACTGTCAATGAATCAACTAAAGAAGTGCAGGGTTCAGTGAGGAAAAAATGCGAGAATAAGGAGTTAATAGAGGGTGAGAATGTGGCACAATCCCTGGAAATAGAAAAATGGGCTGAGGGAGCTGGACAAGGAGTTGTACCTGACACCAACAGGGACATACAGCCCATGCACGTCGACGAGGTGAAGGGGACAGGGATTGAGTTCAGTGAGGAGCGAGGAGAACATAAAAAGAAGAAAGGCACAATGAGCACCTACAAGAAGATTGTCAGGGTTGTGGAGAAAGATCAAAAGGGTGTCCCCCTGCTCATAGAAAAGAAACATGGTGTTTTTGAGGCAAAGAGCAAATGGATATGCTTTTCTTGTCCAAGACAAAGTTGGACAGGAGAAGAATGGAAATTTTTCGAAGTTTGCTTGACCTAAGAAACATGGTGGTGGTGGACTGTGAAGTGATATGTAGGGTGGGTTGAGATTCACTGGCATCTAGTACAGAACGTGGGATGCACTTAGAGACCTGCACGGACAGGGATCTGGGCCATGGTTGTGCGCTGGGGATTGCAACAAGATCCTTCAGACTTAAGAGAAGCAAGGAGTCATTTGGAGGATTGGAAGAGGAGATAATGTTAAAATTTGGGATGACCCATGACAGCCTAGGAGTATGTCTCGAAAACCAGTCACACCACAAGGCTAAAACTTGTTGCCCACTGTTTCTAATCTTGTAGATCCAATAACAGGACATTGGGACAAGGAGTTAGTGCAAGATACCTTCTGGACGGAAGATGCAGAAACTATTCCTGCCTATACCTCTACATGAGGGCATGGATGATATCCTGGCATGGCACTTGGATGCAAAGAGTAAATTCCCAGTGAAATCCACGTACAGAGTGTACTGTGATAAAAGGCAACGTTTAAGTCATCAAGGACAGCCTGCACAAGCAAACCAGTCCTTGTAGCAGATGAAGTTTGGGGGAAGATTTGGAAGATGAGATGTCCGTGGAAGATGAGATGTCCTAACAGAATTAAACACTTCCATGTGGAGGATGGCTCACAACTCTCTAGCCCTGTGTTGTGGATCTTGACACGCGAATACACGATGCTTTATGTGCAAAAGAATGGGGTCACTTATATTTTTCCAGTGCAAATATGTAAAACACGTCTGGCGGGAGATGAACCTGAAGAAATTAGAGAGATATTGGCCTCACAGCAAACATCAGTAGAGGTGGTGGAGAATGTTCTCAAATTTGAACTGAAGGTGCTGTTCTTACTGAATAACTGGTGGTGTGAGAGTACATATCACTGAGGCAAGCAGAGGAAATTAGAGAGAGAGCAAAACAAACTATCAGCCGAACGAACTGATGAGAAGAGAGCAGAGATTGCAGCGACCGGAACCGGGAACACTGAAAATAAATGTTGATGGAGTCATATCATATGATCAGCTGAAAGGAAATTGGAGCTTGGGATATGTTATCCGCGATGACCAAGGCACTGTGATTCAAGCAACAGCTAGGAAATTGCAGCGCATGATTAGTCAGTCCAATGCATACGGAAACTATTGCGTTGCTTACAAGGAATCAGATACGCAAATTTGAGGTTAAGCAAGCGATATCAAGTTCAGAGTTGCATCACTATGGTTCATTTCAACCAAAAAAAAAAAAACCTTACCATAGCGGGGAGGGAGGAAGCCCGGGGAGCGGGAGCCTTCGAGAGAGTTCGCGGGCCGCCAGTCCCGCACCGACGCTGGAACCGCCGCACATCGCCCTGGCTAGCGCCGCCGTCGCCGTTGCCATCGCCGCCCCTTCTGTTCGCCCGAGTAGCTCCGCGATTAGGTCAAGAGGGAGGGAGAAGGCGAGAACACCCGAGATAGCAAAACCCAAATGGGGGAAGGGATCTCACACGATTGCTCACCTTGTTCGCCTCCGCCGCCGCCGCCGCCGCCGCCCAAGTCGCCGTGAAATCCGCCGCCGCTCCGCCTCCGGTTCGAATCAATTGCGGCGCAGAAGGGGAAGGGAGACTCGTAGCAAGGCAGGTGAAATGGACTGTATGTATTGGGTTGGGCCGTGTTGGTAGTGGGCCGCATCTCACATGGGCTGGCCTATTATTTCTTTTTGGAATAAGTCTACTTTGTCTCTCTCGTCTCTTGCTCTTGATTAAATCGTATTCCTCAACCGTAAAACTGGGTATAACACTTCTTCATCTTAAAAAACCAGTGCAAATTGATTTCTCGATGGTTTGGTAAACAGTTTTTTGCAGGCATGACCCACATGTCAGAAAGACATGACAAAACATATGACCTCACATGTCAATTTTTTTTCTTCTTCCCCACCATTCTGGCTTTCTCTCTCTCTTCTTCTCCTCGCGTTCTTCTCTTCCGTCTTCTCATTCCTCACCGCCGCCAACCTCCCCGCTTCCTAGGAATGAGCCCATGCGCAGCCCGAAGATGGTCCATGTCGACCACTCGCCAGAGGGATCTGGACTCATGCACCATGCTGAGCTCGCCAGTCACCGCCAACTCGTCCAGCTCGTCCGCCTGCATGCAGACTCCACCCCATGCGCCGCTCCACTTCCGCCGTCGTCAGAGGAGTCATACACATACTTAACACGTATAATAATAATCATTGACACGTATTGTGACAAGGGGGAGAACTATTAAATCATCCGCGCCTCCTCCTTCGCATCTCGTCGTTTTTAATTTCACACTTACGACATACTAGCTTGTATCACTACACCAACGAATAGCCGATCCAATATATGCCTGCAGAGTGCAAACTGCATACACACGCATGCAACATGTTGCATTGATGCAAGTTCAGATAGTGCATGTGATCACTAGTAGTTCACCAGCTGCGCTTGGCCAATTTGGCAGCACCAGAGCTGCTGCAACACCCCGCATGAAGCCAACCTAGGCGAGGCATCATCGGAGAGGCAGTTATGGAGCACGAGGACGTCGTCCGGGACGAGACCACCATGGTCGTCGTTCACTTCCCGGCCACGCGGCTCTAGTGCTCCAGGCAGCGCTAGTGATGTCCGCCCAGGGCAGCGAGGACGTCGAGGAGGAGCTACGGTTGTTAATTGTCGCTGGATGTGCTTGCTTACGGTGCCAGCATGGCCTCACTCCCGCTACACGCATCGCCTTCGTGAGCGCCGGCGCCAGCGCATCCTCATCAACAAAGAAAAATACAAGAAGAGAGATGGAGAGGCGGGGAAGGAGAGAAGGAATTGACATTTGGAGCCCACCATATATATTTTATCATATCTCACTGACATGTGGGTCCTGCATGTAGAAACCACTTCCCAAATCACCGAGAAGTCGATTTGCATCAGTTTTAGAAGATGGAGGAGACGTTGTATCTGGTTTTACGGTTGAGAAATGCGATTCAATCAGGAGCAAGAGATGAAAAAGACAAAATAGATTTGTTCCTTTCTTTTTATCTGTTAATTACGATTTTGATTGAAAAGTATCTGATTGATTTTGAAAGGTGAGTATAATTTGACTTTGAAAGTTGAGGAATACTAGATGATTATTTTTTTCAACATAAAGTTTTGTTCTAAGTTTGAAAAATCCCAGCGAACTTTCTACTGAAATCTTGAAACGTTGTATTACTCAGTTTTCAAAGCTTTGCACTAAAAATTTTTAAAAGCTTCACCAAAGTCTGAAACATTTTACTTAAAATTTAAACGTTCATACTGAGGATTTACAAAAAGCTTTTAAAAATCTCGAAACGCTGGGTTTTCAGCTCCGGACTCATTTTTTGAATTGTACAACTCTTCGGGATAGCCAAATAGACAGGGGCAGTATAGTCATTTCATAATTAGAATATTTCCCCATTATTTGCCGCTCGCAATTCCACTCCACCCACACACACGCTTCCATTCCACCCTCCCCTCACCCGGCGAGCACGAACGCCCATGGCGACCTCGCCGGCGGCGTCCGCCTCGCCGCCGCGCCGCGTGGTGATCTGCGGCGGCGGGGTCGTCGGAGCGTGCACGGCCTACTTCCTCTCCACCCACTCGACCTCCCCAACCATCCCGACCCTCGTCGAGAAGTCGTCCCCCGCCTGCGCCGCCTCGGGCAAGGCCGGCGGCTTCCTCGCGCTCGACTGGTGCGACACCACCCCGGCCCTCTCCGCGCTCGCCCGCGCCTCCTTCTCCCTCCACCGCCGCCTCGCCGCCACCCTCGACGGCGAGTCCGCCTACGGCTTCCGCCCCGTCCACACCCTCTCCATCTGCCTCCCCACCCACCCGGACCCCGCCGCCTCCCCGTCGCACCCGAAGCTCCCCGCCTGGGTCGACCCCGCCGCGTCATCTGCGCCGCCGCGGGAGCTCGGGACGCCGGACACCACCGCGCAGGTCCACCCGGGTTTCTTCACCAAGGCCGTCCTCGCCGCGTCAGGCGCCGAGGTGGTCATCGGGGAGGTGGAGCGCGTCGTCGTCCGGGACGGCCGCGTCGCCGGGGTCGGGGTCAGGGGCCGCGGCGTGGTGGACGCCGACGCCGTGGTGCTCGCGCTTGGCCCCTGGTCGGGTAGGTTCGAGATGGTCAGGGAGGTGTTCGACGTGTCCGGGCTCAAGGCGCACAGCATCGTGCTCCGGCCGCGTGAGCCCGACAAGATCACCCCGCACGCGTTATTCCTCAGCTACCAGCCCGAGCCCGGCGCCAAGATGCTCGACCCGGAGGTCTACCCGCGGCCCACCGGTGCGCCATTGCCCTCGCCCTCAAGCTCCTCCATCATTGTGAACTAACCCCAAATTCCCAATTGCGTCTTGCTTTACATCCTGAATTACCCACCATTGATGTTTGTGTTACACAGGGGAGGTGTACATTTGTGGAATGACCAAGGATGAGGAGGTGCCCGATGACCCAGCGACGATCACCGGTGAGCCGGACTCAATTGCAATGCTGCACAAGATCGCCGGGAGGGTGTCCGGCCAGTTGAAGAGGGAGGAAGGCGCGGAGGTGGTGGCGGAGCAGGCGTGCTATCTGCCGTGCACCGCTGACGGGTTGCCGGTGATCGGGGAGATGCCTGGGGTGAAGGGTTGCTATGTCGCCACCGGGCACAGCTGCTGGGGAATTCTGAATGCTCCGGCCACCGGTGCCGCGCTCGCAGAGCTCATCCTCGACGGCAATGCCAAGATCGTCGATCTCGCGCCATTCAGCCCAGCAAGGTTTCTCAACAAGAGGAGTAAGCGTGGAGTTTAGTGTAGATTATGATGAGTTTGCTTGCTTGATGCCAAGTCTGAATGAATAAATTTGTTCTCTGTCTGCTTGTATCCTTTGTGAGGACTGAGAGAACAAACATGTACAACAGTGTACTGATGAATAATAAATCATGACCACTTGCATGAGAACAGCTTTCAAATGCAGTCAACTGCAGAGAACTCATCACACTTTGTACGATCATGAGCATGAAACCGTAGATAATACACAGAAAAATTCAGTACCCAAAATGAGTGATTCCATAGAATGTATTGCTTCCCAGATACATTTGCCATGCTATTCTGTGTTCTGCTTAGCATGTAACTCAGAGATAACTGTGCTTTACAATGAAATTTGCCTCCAGAATATTCATTCAGTTCCACAAATCAAGTAGACCCTAATCTAACTGCAGAACTGAACATCCTTTGCCAGAATAAAAAGTATTACAGAGAGTATGTGAGATTTCGTTCCAATTTAAGCTAACACTGGATTTGGTTCTAAATCAGTTCTGTCCAAACATATGCCATCATGGTTTAGTCCAAGTATAGGGTTGCCTTCTTCACTGCTTTAAACGAAGTTTGCAGCCTCCAGTCCCTTTGTTTCCTGTTCAATGGCCTTCCTTTCCCAGCTGCAGCTCGGTTCTCCTTGACATCTGCCAGCTTCCAGATGCAATGTTCTGCCTGAATGTCAACAGACTCGAGCAAGAAGATGTCATCCTTCTGCAGGATCTGCTTTGGGACAACATCATCGCCTTCAACAAGGTATTGCACCCTCATGGCCATATCTTTGAAACGATCCAGATCCTCGGGCACCTTTAGAAGTCGTTCGGCTCCTGGTGATGAGACCTGCATTGAGTAAATCGGTTCTCAGTAAGTCATTCTGAAAAATTCAGATGAAACTAATCAGCAATTGAGTAAGAAATTTGATTGGGTGACTTACCTCAATTGCCAGGTCCAGCGGTATTTCGCCTCGTTCGATTATCTCATCCAGTTTCTGCTTGTAGAGTTTATTAAAACTCTCGATTTCCTCGATACCAGGGCACCCATATCTGTCAAGATTTCAAGACAAAGAAAAGGGAAAGGAACATGATTGTCATATCATTGGTTAACTATGTTATCAAGATCAGGTCAGATGATAAGGACATTTCTGGTGGTATCTGGAGTTTCCAGAATTGTGATGCAACATGGCATGGCCCAAAACGGAGACAGGATCCAATCATGCTGTGAACTAGCAGGTGATATACACTGAACCACTGAAGCATGGAAAGCATGCTACTCCTAAATTGATGGGCAATTTGACATGGTATTTTTCAGGCATTAATTTACTAATGTGAGAGTGATGAGATGAGCCAATAAAGTAGATACAACTTGATATCCCCAAAACAACTCGAAATGTCTAATTTCACAGAAGTCCGAACATTTCAGTGATCAGGGTATCCTGTAGGCAACAAATTAAGCAAGGAGCTTTGAAGAGATCGATGTGAGAAGTATGCGAATCTGGATATTTTATGTCTCAGAATTCAGACAGATGCATTACATGACACAGTAAGAATACACACCATTCACTTACGATTCATTCACACAGATAAGTGTCTCCACGTGCAAGTGCTGAGTGCAGTGTTGCCATAACACAATGTTTAGATGAGATCAATCAACAGTTCAAACTAAACGATGGGCAATTCGACATGGCATTTTTCAGTCATTAACTAATGGGGAGCAGTGAAATGAGCCAACAAAGTATGTGCAACATGATCTCCCCAAAATGTCCAAGTTCATGAACGTCGGTACGTCGAACACTTCAAGATCAGGGTATCCTACAGGAAACAAACTGAGGGAGCTTTGAAGAGCTTGATGTGAGAAGAGCGTGACTCAGATATTGCATATGTATCAGAATTCAGACAGATGCTACATGCCACAATAAGAACAAAAGAGTTCACTCATGATTCATGCGCTCACACTCCATTGTCTCCATGTGCAACAGTGATACATGCTAAACTACTGAAGCATGAAAAGCATGCTACTCCTAAAATGATGGTCCATTTAACATAGGAGTATTTTCTTTCTGGCAATGACTAATGAGAGAGAAATGAGATGATTCAACAAAGTAAGTACAGCTTGATCTCCCAAGACAACTCGAAATGTCCAAGTGCACGAACATCAGAATTATTCAGGGATCAGGGCATCCTATATATAGGAGATAAATTAAGCAATAACTCTGAAGAGTTTGATGTAAGATTTATGTGACTCTGGATAGTGCATATGTCTCAGAAATCAGACAGATGCATTACATTACACAATAAGAACACATGGTGTCCACTTACGATTCGTGCACACACACTACAGTGTCTCCATGTGCAAGTGCTGAGTGCAGTGTTGCAATGTTCAGATGAGATCAACCAACGGTTCAAACAAAATCATGGTCAATTTGTCATGGCATTTTCCAGGCATTAACTAATGTGGGCAATGAGAGGGGCCAACAAGGCACATACAAATTGATCTCCCTAAAAAAACCCCAAATGTCCTAGTTCACGAATGATGGAACACTTCAGGATCAGGGGTAACCTATAGGAAACAAACTAAGCAAGGAGCTTGGAAGAGCTCAATGTGAGAAGTGTGTGACTCCGGATGTTGCATATGTATCAGAATTCAGACAGATGCTACATGACACAATAAGAACAAACAGAGTCCACTCATGATTCATGCACACACACTCCAGTTTCTCCATGTTCAAGTGCTGAGTGCATTGTTTAAATGAAATGTTCAGATGAAGCAACGCATTCAAACTAGTAAAATTGTCAAGTTTTCCTCACCTGTTGGTGAGCTTGTCAAGCCTGACGTAGACGTATCCCTTGGGCGACACCTTGAAGGCGAACATGGCAACGTCGTCGCCGAAGTGCTCGCCAAGAACCTCCTCGGCCGCCGCCAGAGCGCGCTTCCCCCACTCGACGTCCCTCAGGGCGACCCCGCCGCCGTCGCCGCCGTCACCGATCTGAAAACGCACCAAGTAACAGTCAAGAACAACGCCGAACGGCACTTGGCGTGCTCCCGGCGGAGGAGTTGCGGTTGCGGAGATGAACAACCAACCTCGGGCTCGAAATCTTCCTCCTCCTCCTCCTCCTCCCACTCCGCCATCCACTCTTGCGCCTCACCCTCCTCGGCGCCGGCCTCGCCTGCGCCGCCATGCGCCCTGCTCGCGAGAGAGCGCGTCCAGTCCGCCCCAGCCGCGCGCACCGCGGAGAGGATACTCCGGGGGTAGGAACTTGGGGAACAATAAGGGAGAGCAGCGCGGCAGATGCACGACGAGGCGGCGGCGGCGCGGCGGGGGCATTCCGTCGAGCACCTGGCGAGCAGCGCGCGGATGGCCTGGGCGCGCGCGTGCGTCATCATGGGAGGACTAGTCGTCGGCTGGTGCTCTCTTTCGGGCTTGGGTTCGCTGTCTGTCAGACGGTAATGATTAGTTAGGCCTAAATGGGCTTGTTGACTGTGTATTTGAATATGGGCCCAATTTGTTGGATGGAATGATGGGGGCCCAATGGAAGTGGTTTCATGATCTCACTTCTCACCGGTTTTTCCTCGTATATCTTTTACCGAAATGAAAAAAAATCGTCTTTCTTTTCTTTAATTATTTTTTTTACGATTACACGGCAGACGCGCACACACCACTACAGAAAATGTGCCTCCTAACATATGGTTTAAGAAACGAAAATCAACAATAAATCTTTGATTTTACAAAAATCATGTTAAAAGTTCATCTGATTTGACATGCGGTGGAGTTTAACATTTGTACTTTGTTCAAGAATCAAGATACCCCATATATCTAATTGGCTATTATACCGTCACGCATATGTATTATTTTTTCTTTGGGTACTTAATTTGGAAAAAAGTGTACTGGCCTGGTGTATTGGTTGTCAAAGGTACTTGCTGCGTCATTGATGATTTTTTTTGGTACGATGGAAGAAACTATAGTATATATGAATGGATTTTCCCTCGAGAAAATATATACGAATGGATTTCTAAAACGACAATAGAGTTGGTAGAATTAATGTGGATTTTTTTTCTTCTGGGGTACGTAAATTCCTATGTGAGCCTTCCATAGATCGTAGAATTAATTAATTGTTTCAAATGATTTTCATGCGATAGGAAAAATCCATCCACATTTTAGAGAGATATTCTAGCATGATCGTTATGCTTACAAATTCGTTTTGAGTGTTCCAAAATATGCAAACCCTCTCTTTCTCCCTTCTCTCTATAATAGTGAATCGATTTCGAAATTTTGATTTCCTTATATTCCACATGTTTTTTAACAATTCATTTTGTTTTTCATATTGGATTCAATAAGTCATAACATATCGATCTTGTGATTTCTTTTCCTTTATTTTCACTCACTCACATGATCCATATGACCATATCTCACTATTGTTCTATATTTTTTATATTTCTGCTTTAATTTTCTGCCCTTCGACCTCCCAATGGTGATGTTTGGCAACCACTTACCTTCCCGACTTCGCATACGTCTTCAGATCCATCTCCCTACCTAGTAGTTCTTATGTCATTTTATCAGCAAAACATATTAATACATATTACATATATCGAGATCATGTACTAGCTTGTGGATGGCGGCATTTGGTGACAAGAGTTTTTTTTATTTAATGTGCTCTCGTACAGGGCAGAGGCAGAGGCAAGCCTACGGTGACTTAGACTTGAGTACACCTACGCTTACCTTCATAATCATGTTTAAAATCTCTTAAACTATCATGTAGATTTTTTTGAGAAAATTAATATTCTATTAGATGAGCCTTACATGAGTATTGGCCTTTATAATTTCTGGTTCCATCACTGCCCTCATGCATGTCGACTAAACACAGCAGAACCTCTCCCAAGCAAGCTGGTTGGCCTTGAGTGAGGATCGAGTTAACATTGCCACATCCATATATATATCCATACACCGAAAAATAAAGTTGCACTTGTTTGTCAAGTGTCACTGCAAATTGCAACTTTGCAAGGCAAGTGAGAGCATTTGTAAGTTGATAATGATGGTAACTTGTGCCCTCCTGCTTGGCTCCTTGCTTCCTGCCTGTCTGTGTTCAATGGAAGCTCGCGAGTTCGTACGTTATTGCAAAACTATTCAGTTGAGCGTACATCATGATTAACTAAGTTATTAGTCATGCCAAATTAAGAATGTATAAGGGCATGATGCATATATACATAGAGTTCTCTCGTACCCGTTCAAAATATAAGCATTTTTAGAATTCACAATTTATACACAATATAAGCATTTTCACGATACTGATTCCAAATCCATGACCAATCAGGTGCCTGGAAGAAGAATCAAAAGTAATTCAAATTTCAAATAAGACTTATCATGAGGATTTTTTCCCTTAACCTTATTTGATAAATAATCTAGAAATACTTATCTTTCTTGGAACATGGTGTTTGTGGTATAATTTGGCTAATAGTTAGTTTTATTTTGGAGGCCAATCTAATTATTTAGGATAGCTGGTAGATTAATTTGTTGAGTTGAGTGGTTCGCTCGAAATATCAGTTTGGTTCGTGTAGGCAGGAGTATGTGGTACCGAAAAGTTCATGCATGTGTGCAAATTATAGGGTGGTGGCCAGTGATTTTGGCATGCATATATATAGGGGATCAGCTGATGCAGCGAAGTAGACTTGTCTCTGCTGGTGTTGATTGCATGCGAGAGGATGGAATACAGCGAGGAAGTCATATAATATGTGCAGGCTGTGCATTCGCATGGATCGATTGCATGCGGCAGGAGATGATTTGGTTGCGACGACTGCGCGCCGTGTTTTATATGATGAAGCCAGCGATAGAGAATAGGAATTTATATTATGGTAGTTAATTTGTTTAGATTGAATCGTATTATTAGCATGGAGTTTTCATGTGCGTGTGGGACATATACGTCCGGTGTTTAGATGCCCCTATATATTGTGGGGTTTTAGGTCAGTTCTCTTTCCCGAACAAATTATCAATCTACTATTTTTCATGTTTTTTACTTTTACTTTTGTGTTTTTTATTTCGTTTTCATGGTTGAGTTCTAGCAACCCTCTAATTTGGTTAATCCTTATCGTTTTACGCTGAAAAACCATCATGCTTCTTCGTGAAAGCGAGGAGGTAACTAGTTGTTCATCGTCACGTAAGTACAATATTTATCTTCTTGGCTAATTTGCTCGTAAATTAGTCGTGTGATTTTACACAAGTGAATTAATTTCAAAATCGGTTCTGCTACCAGTTTTGATCTATCGATTTTGATGACTCTGTTGATTACATCATAAATCGTTAGGTGATTTTGTGCTGACCACGAAAAAATCAACACATGGGAATACGAAGTTAATTAGTTAAACAAATTAAGGAACACGCGTATATATGCAGCTAGCAATGCAGTGCAGTGCATTTTACAGCAGTTTAATTAATTAATTAAATTGGAGGGGTGTTGGGAGAAGGGAGGCAGGCCGGCCGACACGCCAGCCAGCGCTTCAACCAAAAGATCTCCCTAGCTCAGATTCAGCTCTTTTTTAATCTAAGAAAATTAAAGCGCGCGCTTTGCATGCATGCATGCATGGCTGATTTAATTTGCCTCGGTATTCACGTACGAGAGCGGATCCGATCGATCGATCCCACTTAATTAGGGCTTATTTTTTTACCGAATTGAGGATCTTCATAGTAATTAACTTCAAAAAAAGGGGACTGATTTCTACAAAAATTATGTGTTTCAAACGGTGGCCTGATGCGCGATGGGCCACGCAATTAATAGACACTAGTTTTATTTTGTGATAAAATCACTTAATCACTAGTAGGTCCTGATGCATCGATCTAAATTATAATATTCAAAATTTGATAATCGGTGCCCAAAGCTTTGAGTGTTTGACTTGGAAGATGCATGTCTCCGAAACAAATATATTTCCGTGACCACAGGGAGTATGCATGTAATTAAAATGCTTCAAATGTCTGATTTTCGTTGTTGATTTGTGTGAAATTATAGTACTAATATGTAATTTAAGCCTGGATACATCTCCATTAACTCAAAATGTAGCCTTTAATGTTATTTTGTCGATCAATCATGTGCATATGTTTCCTCGAAGAATATTTTTGTAATTTCATTTTGCTTAACGAACACGATGGATTTAAACCACTGCAAAATAACTAATTAAGCTGAACAAAACATAGAACGCGCGTAAACTACTCCATCGAATGAGATTATCTTTCATACGTGCATGCATGCATGTTCATGATCAAGCATATATATGGATGCATTTGCTGTGTACATCCATTTACATATAGAGACCGGCTTATTTTAATCCATTTTCTAAAAAAAGCATATGGCCCATCACCATATAGTCAACTGCAAATTAGTGTAGTATATTCAGAGGAGCCAGCAACATATATAATGTACAGTGTACTTCTTCCGTCTCAATTTACTTATCGTTCTAGCAAATCTCACACTAAACTAGGAGATGTACCAAATTACATTGCTTTCCTCCATATTCAATCACTTGCCCTTAAGTATCATGTAAGCTCATATGAAGAGATGAAGGAGAGAAGGAAGAAAAGAGAGAAAGAGATACCCTCATGAAAGGAACGATCTCTATGCAAACTCAGGAGAGATGAAAGAAAGAAACCAATGGATTAAGAGTAAATAAATAAAATAAAATTATCATGGTGCATTGGGACAAGTTTGCTAGAGACAATGTATTGTGCATATCATCTCTTAATTAATAAGTTAGTGGTGTGAACAAGATTAGAGGTGGTTATCACCTCTACTATAAAACTTGTTGTGAGAGTACTATTACTAGTAGGCTGTATTTATGAAAACTAAGAAGGAAAAGACATTTAAAAGTGCTTTGAAATGTGAGAACAACAAGTATTTTTATACAAATTTTGAATGTTAGAATGATAAATAATTTGAAATAAAGAGAGTAGCTACAAATAATTAAAGTCCAAGCCAAGATCAGTGACATATATATACTCCATCCATTTCATATTATAAGTCGCTTTGATTTTTTTAATAGCACCAACTTAATTTTTATTAAATCTAACATTAAATATATTTTGATAGTTTTTTATGTTGAAAATATTGTTATATTTTTTTTATAAATTTGGTAAAAAAATTAAAGAAGTTTGATTTTGCAAAAAATCAAACGACGAACGGATGACGGATGTAGTATATTGCATGAGAAGATCTCGTATCGATATGATCAATCTATACGCAGCTGCCTAGATTTTTCCCGTATACCATCACCATCCAAAAATATAAAGGATTTGAATGGATGTGACACATCGTAATACTACGAATTTGGACAAACGTTCTAGTATTACGAATCTGGACCTGCTTTTTATTTAAATTTATAATATTAAGATATGTCACATCCACGCAAAATTTTTTATATTTTGGAACGGAGAGAGTATTACGTTAGATCTCGATCATGATCAGCTACATGCATGCATCGAATTGATTACTACTACTCTTAGCTAACTGATCGATGGAACTGGCTAATTAAAATTAACATCATGACCCCCATGCATGCATATATATCATCATGGGTAGTACGGTGCTAATTAACAGCATGCATGGACTTTGATGAGTGACAAGTCATTGTCAACTGCTAAGAGCAAGTTTTATAGTAAATGTGATAGTTACCTCTAATATTATCAATATCATTAACTTATTAATTAAGAGGTGATATGTACAATATATTGCCTCTGGCAAACCGGTCTCAATGCATCATGATAATTTTGTTTTATTTTTTGCTCTTAATTCATTAGTCTCTTTCTTTTATCTTTTTTGGGGTTTGTGAAAAAATTATCCTTTGTACAAGGGATGACTCCTTTTCTCTACTCGCTTCTCTCCTCTATCTCACCATGTAAGCTTACATGATACCTAGAGATGATAAGTTTACGTGACACCTACTAGGATGTTCAGGATGTCATAGTACTTGCTAGAAAATGGACGGACAACAATAGGACACAACTGCATAGATGAGACATCGCATTTACGTCGTTGTACGAACCTGATCTGTATTTTGACATGACTAGCAGGATGTTGCATACATCAGATATTAAGACACTTAACCGTGCATCTCTTAATTACTGTACTCTTATTAATCTTGATTAATTAGTCTTAGGGCGAGAAGTCCTGTTGTTGGAATTAAGCAAAAGCTTTTGAGTCAACTGGTTCACTAATGTTTGTACCAGTCTTCTGTAAGTCCTCAATTTATATATATCTCCGAGTTTGTGAAAAATCAAAAGAACATTTAGAAACAATCCGGAAAAATAACCTGTTTTGGGCCAGTCAGGTGTGTCAAAATTAACTCCACGGGTCACAATCATGTTGCAACAATTAGCTTGATGATTGCGCTGATAAAATCCCTACGTCTAGGCCACACATTTAGTTGCCTTAAAACGAAAGTTTTCAACCAAGAGACATATTCAATTAAGGATATAAATTGAATGTTCTTTTATCTAAGGCCAATTAATAAGCTTTCTCATGTTCAGGTTCAATAATTATGGATATAGTTCTTATTGTATATATAATTAATGAGTAAATTTCAAATACCCCATGGACATGTGCACTTTCAATAAAAACACTTAGGTTCCAGAAATCTTCTCTAAAAACCCTATTCACATAAGAAAGTAACACAAAATTCATCATTTACAAAATCCGGGTGCCCTCTCGCCGTTGCATGTTGACCTCCGATGTTGTCACTCCGAGCCATCTTGCTGTTCCACCATGCCACCGTTACCGGTCTCCTTTTCTACCAGGGTTTAGTGTGGGTGAATCCCACGAGCGAGCCTTAGAGCGGAGGAGCCACGCTGACTAGATCTAGCGGTTGCGACCGCATCGATGAATCACAGAGGAGAGAAGAAAGCGGGAGAGGAGGGAGGGGTTGTAGAAGGTGATTACAGTGGCCCACAAAGACGAGCATGGCATGTCCCCTCCCTCCTTGTGGCATCATCCCTTTACCAACTGCTTGGAGACGATGATTGTCAGGGCACCGCCATTCGTAGCCATTGGCGCTCATGACCTCCACTGGCTAGGTCACCGCCACCGCTAGCTTGAAGTCCCACACCTAGTACGGATTTAGCGTTATCCCCATCCTTAGCCCCTTCCACTCCACTTCTAGCTAATCTGGTCAACGCTAGCCTCAAGAGTGCCAGGTCTGAAGGTGGAAATGCGACGCGGAGGGCTAGTGCCATTGTGTCGCCCTTCTTGTGCTCTAGTGCTCATGTAGTCACCTCATTCTCCATATTCCACCAGCTAGCCTCAATGCATCACAAGTGTCTCCTTCGACCGGCGTGTTGTTGCTCATCATACATCTAGGGAAAGATCCTTGCTGGCCTCTCCCATCTTCTTATGTCGGTGGTGGGAGGGCTGAGAAGGGACGACTCTAGGGAGACCGGCGGAGCGGAGAAGTGGGCTACCTTGTGAGTACCCTTCCCCTCATCATGCTCGCACTGCCTTGCTCGTGGTGTGGGTTTCCATTGTAGTCGATGAGGAGGAACCGCCCCAGCCGCCATCATGCACAATAAAACCTAGCGGAGTAGGCAACCGACGACGGTGGCATGGTGGAATAGCAGGCTGGCATGCTCAGTTAGGCGAGAAGACAACTTGATTACGTACGTGAAGGCGAAGTTTTGTACATGTTTCTTTGCTTATGTGCATAGGGTTTTGAGAGGAGATTTATAGTATCTATTTTTTGTTTTTACAAGCGGGCATATAATAACAGGGTGAAATCTACTCATCAACATAAGTTTGAACAAAAAAATCAATGAAAAAAAATTATTTGCAAAAACAACATTCCATAAGAAATATTTGCAAAAACACAAAAATAGTTCTCCCAGAAAGAGAAAATTAGTTGACCATATATTGATATATAGTAGCCGTGTGAGCTGTGACATGTTGTACGAGCAGAGGAGTTTTTCCTCTGCTATTTGTGTGCCTATCTAGCTGAATGTTAACGTTTTCAGATATTTGTGTGATCATAAATTAATAAATTAATACCGGTTAGTTGTAAGTCAAACAAGTTGCAAGAGAGCCCCATGACCAGATAGCGGAAGAACACCCTGAATTCCAAGCACCCAGTTTTGTTGTTTTTGCAAACTGTATCATGATCAGTAGTAATAAAAAATTGATACGCTTAATTATTTTGTTGTTTTAAATACTATTTTATTCGTCCCAAAATATAAGTAATTTTTATTGAATGAGACACATTTTAGTACTATGAATCTAGATAGAAAACATATTCAGATTCGTAGTGCTGTCTCATCCAATTAAAATTTTTTATATTTTGAAACGAATGAGCTAGTATACTATTAATTTGTGCAGCCGTGTCATCTGTCTTCCTGTACAGTGACCTGTTGCTTTCTTTCGTCTTCATTTCCTTTTCTCTCGTGACAGCCGGTGTCACTTTCTGTGACCCGCAGAGAAAAACTAAAGCAAGTTAATTAATCAAATCCATCCATGGCTTCCAAGTTTTTCAGTGCTCTTTATCTCTCTTTAATTTCTAGCTTTTGGAGTTTGGATAATAATGGAAAAGCTCAGGTTTTACCAATTACTTAATGTGTTTAGTATGTTTAATTTAATGCATGGTTAATATGTTTTATTAATGTTTAACTTCATAAAAATGTACTTGCCTTTTTGACATAATGTTTTTCTGTTCCATCAATCTGTAAGACTGTAACTAAGATATCATTTGACTTTGAGATTTATTACTTCTAGCTAAGATCTTACATACTAGCTAGATGCTTATACGTTGCAACGAGAATAAAAAAAATCCTACCGTACACTTTAAAGCCTCATGATCGCCAATGCCAAAATTTGAATTTAAAACTAAATTTTGAAGTTCATTTTGAGTTTTTTCATCATAGTTTATTTTTTAGTATTGTCTTTTAAATCGCTAAGGACACTTACCCACAATTTTTTTTTGCTTATAAATCGTACGGGGGTTTAGATAATGCAATTTTAATTTATTTATAAACAAATTAATTTTAGATGCCACTGCAAATTAAAGCTAGCCTAGTTATATCTTTTTTTTTCTTTTTTCCTCCAAGGTTGTATGTTGCAACTATCGATTAAATGGTACCGTCCACATCACGCGCGCAGTTCTCGTACTTAACTTATAACCAACTCCGGCATGCTTGCAAAACGCTGGGGGCCTTACGCACCTAATAACAGTATATTTCATGATGCACATATGTGACGCAAGAACAAACAAGATGTACGTATTACTATTGTTTAATTATGTGCATCCGTTTCTTTATATCATGATGTGTATGGGGATTAACAAAGCAAATGTTTCTAGCTAACTAGTCAACTCTTAGCTCGAGTAGGCTCGTAGGGATGAGTGGATTCAAGGATAAACAATTAGCAAATGGATGAATAATTTACATGAGATATATTCAGGATAAATGGGAGGCAAGCTAGTCTCTATCGTTTCTTGCTTTATTGTTGTCATATTGGCAGGGGTCCCTTTCCTTTTTCATGTATTAATTGATAAGTGCAAGAGGGGCGCCACTGTGATCTGTTTGTTGCAATTTAACTTGTTGACATGGATCCAAAACCTAGCTTGATGACATGTTGAGGATGATGGATGGGCTGTCATCTAATTAAACAGTAAAAGGTTAGTGCTGAAAAATTATTTCATGGCATGGATCACTAGTAATTCAATGTATATAGCTATAGCTAGATAGCTCTCTGTTCGATTGCTGCTCATTAGACATGGTGCACAAATTAATTAAGCAGCAATTTTGGTTTATAAAGATTCAATTAGGTTGAAACTCACCTTGTGGTACAGAATATGATTCATAAGAGAGTTTTTTTTTCATGTAGAATCTCTTATTAATTAACATGTCAATAAATTTATTGATAATTAGCATGAATGCGGGCTTTTTTAGTGTATATAATAATGTTCTCTCTAGCTATAGCTCATAAATAATATTCATCGTTTTGAACATGAGTTTGATCAAACTTTTAAAATTTCATATATACCGATATGTTTTCACATATTTTGCTTGATTGGATACATGAGAGTCATTTGTGTTAGTTTTTATGTCCAAAAGGCACTTTCATGAAAAATGTAATTTTAATTTGTTGAATTTTCCAATATATCCAAAGCTAGTATACAATGTGGTATTTTGAAGACAATATCGATATGTTCAGATAACATGTCTCTATATGATTGGAGGGAATAATAAGCTAGGGGTCAGAAGATTACCTTTTGGGATTAGTTCATCTTATTAGGATTTGAATATAATTAATCTCCCTTGGCTATACATTTCTAGGATTGGAGCGTTTCATTCTTTTGTCAACATTGCCTAGCTTAATTCATTATATTACTGCAATACTAAGGCTGTGTTCAGCAGCCACCTTTTTCAACTAATCTTCATCATTTTTCGCTCGCACGTTTTTCAAACTGCTAAGCATTGTGTTTTTTTAAAAAATTTTATAGAAAAGTTGCTTTAAAAATCATATTATTCTATTTTTCAAAAAAATAGCTAATACTTAATTAATCACGCGTTAATGGACCGTTCCGTTTTGCGGGCTAGGAGTGAAGATTGCCAACCTTCACTCCTGAACTCAGCATAAGAAGTTGATGGCATTCTAGGATTGCTCTCATTCTACTCCATCTTGTATTGATTTAAATGTTTTTAGTTCCATCGTATGAGATCCTCGATCTCAACGTCTTAGACTGTGTTCTATTTAGCTAAACGGATTAGCTAATTCCTCATTATAGTGAGCACGTTTCTTGAATTACTAAATAATATGTTTTCAAAGTTTTTCAAACAATCCATTTTCAAGTTTTTAATAGCTAATTCAAGTTTTCAAACAATCCATTTTTTAAATTTTTAATAGTTAATATCTAATTAATCATGCACTACACATCTAGTTTTACGTGCCATCAAACATCTCTAGCTGTTTCGTTCGCAGGCTTAGTCGGCCTTCGTAGTCCGCACCTTGTATAATGCTTGGGCTCAACTGCTATATCATTTACTACTACACTTGTTAGTAATACTCAAACAATGTGTTAACTAAAATTGTTTACAGTTATTTAGTTCATCTTCATCCATTTATTAATATCCAAACAAATGTTTTACCAGACTGTTTATTAGTATATATTCAGGTACCATACATAAATGTACTTGATCAAACAAATCTATTACTATCATTGCCAGTATTCAATGTATAGTAACTTATTGTACACATCTCTCCTTCTACTACCATTTTGTCTGTATCACAATTATTATAATTAATAGTAACTTATAATCAATGTAGTAAATTAATAAAGTAAAATATATATTCCGGTTAGTATATTATTGTACACATCTCTCCTTCTAGTACCACTTTGGCCGTGTTCGTTTGCATGCTCTCCCAACACATAACACGCGCACGGAAAACGGAACAGTTCATTAGCGCGTGATTAATTAAGTATTAGCTATTTTTTTCAAAAATGAATTAATTTGATTTTTTAAACAACTTTTATATAGAAACTTTTTGCAAAAAAACATACCGTTTAGTAGTTTGAAAAGCGTACGCGCGAAAAAAAGAAAGATGTGAGTTGGGAAAGAAGGGGAAAGAACTCACCCTTTGTCTGTATCACAATTAAATTAATATAGTAACTTATAATTAATGTGGTAAATGAATATAGTAAAATATACATCCCGATTACCATGCATAAATATAATTAATGCAGTAACTTAATTATTGTACTCACACATCTCTCCTCTACTCAACTATGAAAGCAATATATAGTACCCATGCCCAATAATAAGCTCTAGCTCAGTTCCTTAAACACAATGAAGAGCATCACATAAAAGTGTGCCCATAAACAAGGCAATGCTGTACAGTACGAGGCATGGACAGGTGGCGTGATCCCATTGGTCAAAATAAACAAATAGGGATGGATGATATGTGTGGTGACTAGAATAATGGAGTAGAAGAAAAATAAAGTGGTCAGAGATGGTGTGCACTGTACAAATAATGGTATAATTTTTACATTGTTTGGGACCCTATGAGGTGAGGACATGTGCATTGGAGAGAGGGTAGTGAGAGGGAGTGACCGAGTGCATCGTCGCCGTCCATTGGGCGCCGCCCGCGTGGGATCTCCTCCACTGATCGAATCACCCAGCTGCTGCACCTGCACGGACCCGGTCCATACACTCTTGTCACATGCAGCCTGTCTACTATACTCTTGTGTTGTTGCTTTGCGTACGTTGACCACACAAGAAATTCATGCACAAAAGATGTGTAGAGATAGGGGTCGATTGAGCTCAATAGTTATCTTAACGAGCTAGCTCGACTCGATCGGTTCAGGTTAATTAAGAAGCTTAAATCCTAGCTTGGCTTGGCTCACTAGCTGGCTTATTAAGCTCGTTAGGTTTGTTCACGTATTTATACCACATTAAAATTTTAATTTAATATTCTATTATATATAAATTTAATAATAAACATTAACTAATGGAGATTCAGTAATAAAACTAGTTTGGATGTAAATAAAGAATTGATAAACACTACGTGGATGAAGATACAGTGATCTTTTATACTAACGAGCTAAATGTGCCGCTCGATCGTAAGCAAAATGTCTAGCTTGGCTTACTCATTACAATTACAAGTTTGAGTTGATTTGAGGCGAGCTCACCACGAGCCGATCCAACTCACGAGCTTCGAGCTTTTTTTTCTACCCCTATATAGAAATTAGAATAGATAAACTCATATGTAATTATAGAAATGAACTGATAACTTACAACATATATATTGCTCAGTATTTTCGAGATCCTAACTAAGGGACATATGTACTGTTTAGCCGTGCGTCATGCATGTGCCATCGTTCGATCGACTGAAATGATCCCAAAATTCCCAATTATGGTTTATTTGATTGCAATCAACATTAGTGTAGCTTAACATTGTGTATTTGATTTATTTTGTTGGATTATAGTGAGCCAAAAGGTACAGTTGTGGTGGAATAGTGATACGGTCCTCTCCTACGTATTTCTCACGACATGATTGACTCGTAACTTTACGATTGATATGTGCTACCACCTCTCTCTATCAGGTCATGCTACGACAGCCACCGACCTTTCCTCGCTTGTTACTAGTCCAATGTAGTTTTATTGATCATTGTTGCCAATTTCATATATTTATTTCACAAAATGTATTTATTATACTAGCTGATTATTTTTTTTAAAACTCTTAGCTGATTGTGAATCATATATATCATTGATGACATGATTCGTACCACGTAGTAGTAATTCTTTTAGAGCTAAGGAGGCTTAAAACAGTTAACCCCCGACATCTATCCTAGTCTTAACAAAAGCCATTTCAAGTGATTTTCAACAGTTTTGCAAGTCGGCCCATCGATATTTGGCTTGAAAAAACCGGTAGTGATTTTCTCTTGTCTCTAAAAAATTCATAACTATGAAATTTTAGCGGTTTCAACGTTAAGGTCTCGTGTTCAATTCTCAAAACGTTGACATTTTTTTTCCTTAAAAAAGTGTTTCAAGGGATGTCTCTCCCTCCAAATCTCGTTCATTTTTAATTTTAAAGATTTTT
The DNA here is from genome assembly GCA_008326285.1 of Oryza officinalis. NCBI lineage: Eukaryota > Viridiplantae > Streptophyta > Magnoliopsida > Poales > Poaceae > Oryza > Oryza officinalis. Next base: position 5,372,633 of record BDMV01000007.1, read on the forward strand.
TAAAGTGCACTTTCATTAATTATTTTAAAACCGTCATTAATAACCTTCTCTAGTTATTGCACGAATTGTTACAGATGACTGTTAGAAATTAATCATCAGAGATTGCCTTTATATAATATTGAGTGAGATTTTCAGTTGAGCTCTTAATAAATTTTCAGATTCAGATCAAAATATTTAACTAATTCATTAAATCTCCAAACGATGCCACGGAAAAAAGATCCTTTATTTAATTTCATACAACAACAACACATCCTTTCATCTCATGCCTTCCCAAAAGAAAGAAAATGCATATCCAAAACGTGGGGATGCGAAAATTAAGCAGCGTATGCCAAACAGCATTACTACTGTCAACCTCAAAGCTTGCAAAGGATTGGCCACGTTGACACTTTCAAGTCCTCTCCAACAGTGAAAGCACACCATGGCAAAGTACCAATAAAGTGATAATGTTATAATCTTGTTGCTTTGCAATGCAACCTTGCTTATTTCTAATAACAGTGCTGTTGAATTGTTGGAGAGCACCATCACACCACAACACACCACATCACACCTACTAGCAAGTTCATTACCATACTTCACATTGCTGAAAGTCTACCATGTTTTTTTGACTTAATTAGACACTATCAAGTGATAGTAGTATTAGTACTAGTTACATCCATTGTTGGTGAGAACAAAAAAGCAAAGTCACATTTTTCCCAAGCGGGGTAACGAGGATAAGTTTTTACTATTATAAACTTAAAAATAAATTTACTTAATTTTAGCGAAACTTCTCCGTACAATTTTTTAACACGTCAGAAAACATGCTGGTATTAAACTAATTAAGTACCCAGCCTTTAGGAGTATCACTCACTGGTGCATGGACTAAGTCCATCCAACATGGGGAACACTACACAGTAAGCACGAATCTTCCAAATAATATAAACAAAAAGATCACAAAAAAAAAAAAGAAACAAAAACAAAATAAAGAAAAGAAAAAAAAACAGTGTGAAGAAAAAGAGCAGGGAGGAGAGAGAAGAGAACGCTGAAAGCTGTGACAGCCTCTGCGGCTCTGCTGGTCTGCTAGCTGCTTCTCTTCACCTCCTCCTCCCCGTAGATAAGGAGGACCCAGGGAAAGGGGGAAAAAGCTGCGATTTCTCTCTAATTAATCCCGGGGATTAGCTGCCGAAGAACAGGAGGAGGTATGATTCTTGCATTACTGCCCGCCCACGCGATTCCTTCCGGTTTCCCCCAATTTCCTTCTGCGATTTCTCTTGCCTTCTTGTTCTTGTCTCCTCTGCTGTTCTTAGCCTAGCCGCGCTGGGGTAGGCTGGAGATCAGATCCATCTCGAGTTCGATTAGTTTTTTTTGTTGAGGTTGCTGGTGATGAGCTTCACTTTCTTGGATTGATTTTTTTTTGTTTTTTGTTTTGTGTTTTGTTCTTTGCTCTTTGTGTTTCACTTTGCTCTAATCCAAATCTATTTTTTTCTAATCTCCCTAATTAATCTGCAGATTTCCATGATTGGTGGTGGAGTTGTAGTATCAGTTCATCCGCGAGGAATTCAGCAGAAGCCCCCATGCTCCGTGTTTGAGAGATCAGATTCTGTTCACAGTTCGTCTTCTTGCTCGGTGACTAAGCTGGGTTAGGAGAAGAGGAAAAAAAAATCTTTCTTTCTTTTTTTTTTTCGGCGCCATGGATGGGCAGCAGCATAGCTCGGATTCTCCGGTGGTGGCGGCGGCCGCAGCCGGCGGCGCGCCTCATCTGTTCCACGCGCTCGGGCCGGCGCTGCTGATCTCGATGGGGTACATTGACCTCGGGAAATGGGTGGCCGCGGTGGAGGCAGGGTCACGGTTCGGGTTTGACCTTGTGCTGCTGGCTCTCCTCTTCAACTTCATGGCCATCCTGTGCCAGTATCTCGCAGCTTGCATTGGCACGGTCACGGGGAGGAGCCTCGCCGAGGTATCGAGATGCTTTTCACCTGATCTTGTTTTGTTTGATTTTGTAGTGGATTCATCATCCTCATCATCTTCAGTCAATCAACATTGGTTGTCGTTTCGCAAATGGTATGATGATGATGATGGTTTGGTACTGAATTGATCCTCTGAGCGAATTCTGATGAGTAGGAAAAGCAGCTTCATAATAAAGTTCCTTAAATCTCGTATGTGAATTCTGTTGATAAAGAAAATGATGGTTCACTTGGACCTAACTTGTGCAAAAGAATCCTCTTTTTTTGTGCCCTTATGGTGTGTATGTTGTGATAGTAAACAAAGGAGGTGTTTTGTTTTTGGAAATGGTGGAAAAGGAACTTTTGCTCATCTCAGGTTCCCTTTCTAGCTGGTCATTTTGCGGAGGGAAAAAAACAACTTTCCCTATAAAACAGTGTGCTTTGATCCTTCTATGTTATTCGTTTTGTTAGTGAAGTTCTTTCGAGGTTGCTGACATATTTGTATTTTTTTCACATGAAACAAAGATCTGCCACCAAGAATACAGCAGGCCAACATGCATCCTTCTGGGTGTTCAAGCAGGATTGTCCTTGTTGACATCAGAATTGACGATGGTATTTTCCCTGCTTCCTAGCAATAGCCTCTTTTCTTTTTGATATTTAATCTGAGATCTGAGTCTGAGAAGTTTCAGTCATAAATGCTGCATGTTTTTTAACTTGGCAAAAAATATCTAGCACCTGAGGCCCTAGAAGATTAGTTCTTCGATGTTTTGCACATGCTTTGTTCTGATTGTAATATCTGGCAATTTCAGATTTTTGGCATAGCACTTGGATTCAATCTTCTATTTGAATATGACGATCTCATCACTGGGATATGTTTTGCAACGGTTGTTCCTAATCTGCTACCGTATGCTATATCACACCTGGTAAAGAAGAAGATTATTTCATTTAGAAAACTTCAAACCTATATTGTAATCTGATGGTGGAGTTAATCTTTGTCAATTACTCTTATATACATATTCTAGGGAAAGAAGATGGCGGGGACATTAAATGCTTGCATCGCAGGCTTTGCGCTTCTTTGCTATGTTCTTGGTTTATTGGTCAGCCAGCCACAAATTCCTCTCACAACAAACGTAATTTTCCCCAAGCTGAGTGGTGAAAGTGCTTATTCTCTGATGGCTCTTCTTGGTGCAAACATAATGGCACACAACTTTTACATCCATTCATCAGTTGTTCAGGTAAATTATGATGCTTCTTTGTGCCCATTACATAGTTAGAATTATTTGATTTAATGCCATTTGTGGGGTGGACATTTGGTGGACAATGGCATGTCATAATATTTTACATCACACAATGACACATGTTGCTAGCTTTGCTCGTGTTTAGAACAGTTCAGAAATTCCAAACTGATAGCAAGGGGGTCACTATATTAGACTAATTGTACCAGTCTAATATCGGATGTAGTGGAGAACATTTTTGTTCTAATCGACCCAGTGGTTTGTGGGTACGCTGTATCCAGCTGAAAAAGATATGGTTGGTCATGTTCCTATTGTTTGCATAGAGTTGAAGTGATGTTCATTAACTTAATTTCGAAACACCAAGATACATCTTCTAGCGAATTGCAGCATTATGTTAGGCATGCTCATCGTTAGTTAGTGAAAGAATTTGTTCTCACTTGATCCAGTTTGGTGCTTAACTAACAATTATGGCCAATGAAACTATAGTATTTAATAAGCTATTGTGCCACATGCAAACTAGGAGTTACTCCACTATTAAAGAAAGACGCGGGAAACATGTGCACTGGGGATGCGGAATACTATTTCTGATTGACAAGCACAAATCTAGAATGTTCCTTGAGTAAATGTTTATTCCCTAAAACTGTGACCTATTTTTATTTGTATTTTTTTTACTTTCGCTTGTACATATTTTGGTTCACTAATGGTAAGTGTCTAGTGTTCATGAGGTCTTTGCCTTAGGTTTGCTAGTATATGATATATTACCTAAACTGTATAAAAATGGATAACATTGGCGAGTTTGAAAGCAAAACCAGCTACAGTTCATTGCCCTTCGTGTCTTATGCTTTTGGTTAGTTTTTTTTTTGTCAGATTGTATCTATGTTTGCTAATCAAATAATCTCTTTTCAGGGTCAGAAAAGATCTGCCTTTGCCGTTGGTGCCTTATTTCATGATCACTTGTTTTCAGTGTTATTTATTTTTACTGGAATTTTTCTGGTGAATCATGTTCTAATGAACTCTGTGGCAGCTGAATCCACTAACACCCTTCTTCTCACCTTTCAAGATGTTGTAGAACTAATGAACCAGGTTAGTACTATATTTCCTACTACTTCACCCTGTGATATGCTAAGCTGGTGCTGAAGAAATCTTGTTTCAGTAGCAATCCTACAGTGATATACACTACCTAACATTTATCATTTTGCAGATATTTGTAAACCCTATGGCTCCAACTATATTTCTAGTGGTTCTTCTCTTCTCTAGCCACATCATCTCGTTGACATCTGCTATTGGTAGCCAAGTGATTTCGCAGCATTTGTTTGGCATTAATCTTCCTCTTTCGGGGCATCATCTGATACTGAAGGGTTTTGCCATAGTTCCTGCTCTGTACTGTGCAAAGGTTGCAGGTGCTGAAGGAATATACCAATTACTGATAATCTGCCAGGTTATCCAGGCCATGCTTCTTCCATCATCAGTCGTGCCACTCTTCCGTGTTGCCTCATCAAGATTGATAATGGGTGCCCACAGAGTGTCTTTGCATCTGGAGATATTAACGTTTCTTGCATTTCTCCTCATGCTGTTTTCGAATATCATCTTTATGGCAGAAATGCTGTTTGGTGACAGTGGCTGGATGAATACTCTGAAAGGGAATACTGGAAGCCCTGTGGTATTTCCATCTACAGTTCTTGTCACAGTGGCTTGTGTCTCTGTTGCATTTTCACTCTACATGGCTGTTACCCCGCTGAAATCAGGAAGTCATGAAGCTGAACTATGGCAGGAATGGTCTGTGCCTTCTCAGAAAGAGCTCTTGAATACTACTCAAGACAGAGAAGAGACTTCTGCGGGCAATGTTACCTATGAGGAAGATCAGAGATCTGATGTTGTCCCTTCTCCTAGGGATCAGCCTGAGGGTTGTCCGAAATCAGCTCTGGAGTACATTGATGGTTCTGATACAGCTATAGAATCTGATCATGATTCTCAACATTCTACTGCTTATACATCTACCGCTCCTGAAACCTGTCACTCTCCATCATTTATTCCTGAAGAGTCAAAATCAGTTGTTGCTGTTGACTGGCCAGAGCCTCTGGAGCCGATTTCTAATGCTATTGTGACCGAGGAAAGTACAGTAGAGAGTGTGGACTCCAAGAGCACAGCTGAAAGGGATATTGAAATAGAACCAGGTCTTTTGATGGACAATGATAAGGAAGCTCCAAATATTTTAGAGTCTGACAACAAGTCACTTGGAGGCAACAATCCTTCCTGTGCATCGGATGATGGCCCACCATCTCTTACCTTCAGCAGGGGGAAAGGCTCAGATGCAGGCAATGGCAGCGGGAGTCTCTCGAGGTTATCTGGTTTGGGCCGTGCAGCAAGGAGGCAACTAGCAGCCATACTTGATGAGTTCTGGGGGCATCTCTTTGATTATCATGGGAAACTCACTCAAGAAGCTAGCTCTAAAAGGTTTGACATCTTGCTTGGGCTAGATGTGAGAACACCTAGCTCAGGTGTAAGAGCAGACAATCAAGCTAATGAAATCCCAAAGAGTCCCGTGGTGCGAGACAATCTACGAGGGTCTGCCTTCTTGGGAAGCTCGAGGGATCTGATGTCTTCTAAGAATGAGATGTCGAATATGGATCTGACATATGGGCTTCAGATGGGCACTAACATTGGGTCATCAGCTTGGTCTCAGGGCATGCAGTTACCAAGTACACAGCTGCAGAGTTCAAGCAACAGCTTACTCGATCAAGGTGCAAGATTAAATTCAAATTTTAGCACGCCATCGTACTCAGACAACAACCAATTCTACCAACCTGCAACGATTCATGGGTATCAGCTCGCATCATACCTAAAACAGATGAATGCTAATCGAAATCCTTACTCTAGCATGCCGCTGGACCCACAGCGACTTCCAAAATCTTCTGCATCGGCTGTGCCAACCTATGTTGATTCTGTCATGCATGCTCGTAACCAGAATCTGCTTGCTTCATTGGGAGCTACTCCTTCACAGATCGCAGCAACGTCCCGGATAGGTACTATGATGGCAGAAAGATCCTATTATGACCCTTCCACTCTTGACGGGAACGAAAATGCTGGTTCATCAGCTTACTCAAAGAAGTACCACAGCTCACCAGACATATCTGCACTGATTGCTGCAAGCAGGAGTGCTCTGTTGAATGAATCGAAATTGGGCGGTGGTACCATTGGACCCCAGTCGTACCTTAGCAGGCTTGCTTCAGAAAGATCTCAGTATACAAACTCTGTGGCCAGGCCTGCAGCTCCCTTAGCATTTGACGAGCTCTCTCCACCTAAGCTCCCCAGGGATATCTTCTCAATGCAACAGAGCCCAAACCCAAGTGCACGATCCCTTTGGGCTAAGCAACCTTTTGAGCAGCTGTTTGGTGTGTCGAGCGCAGAGCTCACTAAAAGCGAGTTCAACCCTGCAGGCAGATCGGGTGGCATGACCAAGGATGATTTCTCTTACAAGGAGTCTGAGGCGAAGCTTCTTCAGTCTCTTAGATTCTGCATCTCAAAGGTCCTGAAGCTAGAAGGATCAGGGTGGCTGTTCAAGCAAAATGGTGGCAGCGACGAAGATCTGATTGATCAAGTTGCTGCGGTAGAGAAGCTATTGCAACAAGGAACCAGTGACAACCAACTGCTGCTTGGTGATACTCAGCAACCGCCATGTGATAAGGCAGACATCCAGTACATGCGTGTATTGCCCAACTGCGGTGACGACTGCATCTGGCGCGCCTCCCTCGTTGTTAGCTTTGGTGTCTGGTGCATCCGCCGGGTGCTAGACCTGTCTCTGGTGGAAAGCAGGCCAGAGCTTTGGGGCAAGTATACGTATGTTCTCAACCGTCTTCAGGTGAGCTATTTCAGTCCTGAACTAGTCTGAATTTGAGTGTTGTTTTTCAGTGCCCAAGACTTAACTGCAAACCTGCAACTTCTCATTTTCAATGTATAAGACTAACTCTGTCAATCCTTCTTTTTCGCTCAAATGTAATGCAGGGCATCCTGGATCCTGCATTCTCCAAGCCTCGGAGCGCCCTCACCGCGTGTGCGTGCCTTCACAGAGATATCCGGGTGTTCAACAGCCCGCGCCACAGTAGCCTGGTAGCAACAAACTCCATCCCGAGGCCGATCCATGGTTCCTTCACCACTGCATCAGTTGTCCTGGAGATGATCAAGGATGTGGAGACCGCGGTCTCAGGGCGCAAGGGCAGGAGCGGCACCGCAGCTGGGGATGTCGCCTTCCCCAAGGGGAAGGAGAACCTGGCCTCCGTGCTGAAGCGATACAAGCGGAGGCTCTCGAGCAAGGGACAACAATAATAAGGCGTCTGGGCGGCGATTCGCGTCGCGTTTTAGGGGGAGTTTGACCATTGTTCTTCAAGGATGGCACAGCCATGGTGGCTTGCCCTCCCTGAGCCCTGGATTTTTTCGTTGCACAACGTTTGCAGGGACCTGAGGAATTGGCCAACACTTCTGGTCCCTTCCATCATATTTCGTTTTTGTTTCTTCTTTTTTTTTGCATGTGATGTGTTGTATAATGGTAACTGTTCATGTGCCAGAAGAACAACCACCAAAATGTACAACAGATGTAGTCAGCTGATGCACCATTGTAAAGTTTAGTCTCTGCATTTTAACCTTTTTTGGGGGGTCATTGACAAACTGAATGAATGCCCTGTGTAATCTCTCTTCAGAGAAGATGCCAAGACTGAGAAAAAGCTTTTGCCAAATTTCCAGATACCTTGTGTTCATCTATTATCTGTCATATCTCTCACATTTTGTCCAGCTTATAAGCTTTGTCCCATTGGCATTTGAAAGCGTGTGCTGGAGAGGTGTACTGTATATAGTTTGTATGGATAGAGATAAGAAATAACTCGATATGGATTAATTATATCTTATTGTTTCTCTAAATACCAGGCATAGTGGCATTGTACTGCATTCTCAAGGATGGGCTTGTGGCCCAAATATAGCTGTTAGTATCTCCACCCAGAAATAGTCCTTGTTACCTCCCTCAAGTATAGCCTCAAATTGATTTTCGTCCTTCAACCGTAAAACCAAATATAAAGTCTTCCTTAATTCTCAAAACCAGTTCAATTTAACTTCCTCAATGGTTTGTAGGATAATTTAGTATGACTTGACATTTTTACCTGGTCAACTCATCTATGGGGCCCGATGTGAGTCTCTACTTTCCCCTCCACTTCTTTCTTTCTCTGCATGTTAGATTGTTCTTCGAGGAGCGCCTTCATTAGGTCAAGCTCGACTAGGAGGCAGTGGAGGTAGGGGATGCGAGGAACTTGAGCTTGCCAAGGTGGGGCGGTGGATCCAAGGCCTACTCTTTCGTGCACGACGCGATAGGCCTGGCTAGACTTTAAGGTGGGGATGTGGCTAGCGGTACCAAAGCGGGGCATAGAGGCGGTGGTGGAGCAGCACACAACAGGATTGTCACCGGGGTGGCATCTGCTGTGAGCTCGCTGTGACGCCGCTGTCTTGTGGAGGGTTAGGGAAATGTGGAAGAAAGGAAGAGAGAATATTGACATATAGGACCCACAATGTTTTCATTATTTTTTACTAACTTGGATGCCATGTAAGACAAAACCACAGCCAAAACCATCTAAGCAGGTAAGTTGAATTGGTTTTGATAGATAAAGGAGGCTTTATATATGGTTTTATAGCTTGAGGATGAAAATCAAATTGGGCTTATAATTGAGGGAGGCAAAATGGACATTTTCCTTTCTTGCCTACTACCCATCACCCCAAATTTGCTTGGGTGTCGGCCCAAACTGATCTATTCGTGTATGCCACCGCCGTCTCGTGAGAGGAAGCAGCCGCATGGACGTGGCCGACGACCTTCTCCTCTTTCGCCGCTGTCGTGTTCTTCCCTAGGTTAGCCTACTTGTAGTGTCTCAACCTCTTGTTCTCTGGTCCCCATCCTTTCCCTTAGAACAACCTCTCGATCCATCTCCCCAATCCCTCTCACTAGGGTTTTTGTTCTTGTGCTCTAGAAAATAGAAGGGACACTCACTAAAAGAAGTCCGAGCATGGTACCGCCTATGATACATTTAGGTATTAGATTTTGTACCTGGTATCAAACTTGATACCCATAGATATCAGAGCTAACAAGTATCAGATTTGGTGCATGTATGTTTCAGTCATAGTACATGTAGACATTATGTATTAGAGTTGACAAGTGTCATGTCGGTATCTGTAGATTTCAGCCATGGTACCCACATGTATCGGATCCGATACCTGGGTATCAGTTTTCATAAGTATCAGACCTGGTCCTCCCATACACACTCATAGGCAGTACAACATATCATCAAGTCATAGAACTATTTTGTATCTCGACATCTCTTGTTTCACAAAGATAAAATGGTGTTTGGTTCAAGAATTTTTATAAAAAAATATTGTTAATTAATTACAAGTTTGCAATTGTAACTACTCAGTGGACTAAATGGCATGTAACTTCATGCAACACATGACCGTCACTAGCTACACTTGATTGATGGCTGCATGTTTGACTGTTGACGTGTATGTAGTTGCTGCACGTTAAGTCATAGACAGTGTGTATTGGGCCTTAGTGCAGGAGAGTGCTCAAAATCCACCACGGTTTAAAGCAGGAATTGGTGCAATTTCATGGGGGAAGTGGAAAGGATGAGGTGGGGATTAATTTCCCTTGCTTATTTGGTGGAATGGTGACAGTGGAGGCGAATCAAAGGCGGCATGGTGCTAGGGTTTCCTAGCCACAAAGAGAGGAGCTAGCCAGAGGTTGAAGATGCCCCCGACAGATGAGCCCCACCTATCGATGGCTGGCGGGGGCGTGCCCGCTCGGCTTAAGCCGAGCGGGGGCAAGGCGGACTAGTGGCCCGTCAGGGCTACATGAGTGGAAGGGAGGCCACAGCCTTGTGCCGGCTGGGCCACGCGCGGGAGAGGAAGGGAGGGGAGCTGGGGTGATGCAGCTGTGGCCCAAGGGAGAGAGAAGGAGAGGATGGGCGGTGGGGGAGGAGGAGGCCCAGGAGGAAGGGGAGAGAGAGGAAGGGAGGAAGAGGCCGAGCGGGCCGACGGAGAGGGGAAGCGAACTTTGGGCCGGAAATGGTCCAAAGAGAGGGAAAAGATTATTTTTAGGTTTGTCATTTTAATAAACTTTGAAATTGGTTGTTATTGCATTAAAATTACTTCTTGTGCTCTAAAAATTCAAGTAAAAATTGAGGAGACATTTTAGAGCATGTAAAATTTAAGAAAAATACTTCAAGCCACATTTAAATTTATCTTGGATGTATTTTAGTGTTTGAGATTTTCTTTAGACTTTTAATAATTTTTATTATTCCTTTTAGAAAGTGATTTTTAATTGGGATGGATTTATCAGGACGTGACAGAGGGCCCACCACCTATTTCCACACTAGGCAGGACTTCATCATACACTAACTTTCTCCTCTCTTCCTCCTAAGCAAACTTTCTTTCTTTCTTTCTCCTTCTGTAGTTCTGATATGTGTACTTCTAATGTAATGGCAATATTGAATACGACAAGAAAATTGAAGCGGTGCATGCAACTTCAAAACAAGCGCAAAAAAAACAATACGACGAGCATTAGTGAAAGGAGGGAGTAAGGTTGAGAGGGTGAAAATGGGATGACCAGCTTATATTGAGAGCTCTTTAAAAATATTTCTTTCCTATATTTTGTCTCCAACCCAGTAAGTAAAAATACTATATGTTAATCTTCAAAAGCACACCAACTCTTTGCCTATGCCTCACTATTTATAAATGAAGGATGGATTGGTTATACATAGGAAAATACCGAAAAGGACATTAAAAAATCTCAAAAAATATTTTTTTACAATTTGTAGCCCTTGCTTAGCCTGCAAGTGTGGTGGGCCGGGCTAGCCCATTAACTATGCCGTGCAGTTCATTTAAGGAATAAGTTCATCTGAGGTCCCTTAAGGTGTCGACGAATCCGATTTTCGTCCTTCAACCAGAAAACCAGATAGGACGGGTCCCTCAACTATCAACACCGGTGCAACTTTAGTCCCAGGGCAGTATGGAGAGAGGTTTTGTCCTACGTGGCACTTGGACCGCGGTCAGCGTGTTGAGTTAGCACGGGAGGTTGGGCGGAGGTTGCTTAGTCAGCACCCCAGATAAAAAATTATCGTGTACTCTATCTCTCTCTCATGTCGTATCCCCGCGAACCCTAGATCAAGCCGAGCTCCTCCCAGGTGACAAGGAGGGTGGCTGCTAGCGTGGCGCGGCTGTTGGAGGCGACAAGGGCGACGCCGAGGACCGCTCTCAACGTCGCGCGACGGAGTGCGTGGCGGCGTAGGAGTAGGAGGTCATCATCGTGCTTAAATCGAAGGGCGGAGGTACTTTTTTATGGCGATTCTGTTGGATTTGGTGTTGTTTAGTAGTTTTGTAGTACCACATTGTTGGATCTGATGGATTTGGGGGCTATTATATTAACTAGTGGGGGGACAGTCATGGTTGGGATATGGATTTAGTGGATTTTAATAAGTAGGGAGTTGATTGTTTACTAATTTGTGCATGTTGGCTTAGTGAAACTGGGGGGCATGGATTTGCTGGACAAGTTAGTTGTTAGGTTTCATTTCAATGGTGAGTTTGTAATTTCTGGGAGGGAGATGGAGAAGAAATACTGTGGTGGTACGGAGGCATTGTCATGTATTGAGAGGGATAAGGTTTCGCTTCCTGAGATATTTGGACACCTACGTGACCACCGCAAGGTGATAGAAGGCACAATGTTGCACTGGTTGTTCCCTGGCAAGGATTTGAATTGTGGACTTCGTGCCTTGTTGGATGATAAGGTTTGTAAGTATATGTCAGATTGTACAGATGATTGTGGTGTGGCAGAGGTGTATGCTGAGGAGCCAATAGTGGTTGATCTCTGTGATTCATCAGCTGATGACAGTAGTTATAAGGCTGATGAGAGTGCAGAAGATTTAGATGAGATGGAAGTGCCAAATGCTGAAGTGGAGGGCAATGAAGATGCAATAGCACTTGAAGATGATGAAATGAAAATCGAGGGAGATGAAGTAAGGAAGGGCAAAGCCATTTCTGATGAAAATAGGCTGGTGGTTTACACTAATGATACTGAACCCTTGAGCAGCCAGACACCTTCAGAGAGTGAGTCTGAAAGTGACTACAACCCATGAGATGATGCAGGGTCAGATGATGATGAGGAGATTGTTCAGATAGAGAAGCATTGCAAGGATGTGAAGAGGAAGATGAAGGCACAGCAGCTGGAGAACCTGGATGATGTATATCTTCAAGGACTAAGAGCAGTCCAGTAAGAATGAAGCTGGTGGTGATGGTGTTGTGTAACACCCCGGCCCAAAGCATAATAGGATTGATAGGATACTCATGCTAACAAGTTGCAACTTCTTTTCCGAAAGCCCATCTCCAAAGAACTCTAAAGTTAAGCGTGCTTGGCCTGGAGAAATCTAGGGATGGGTGACCGACCGAGAAGTCCTTCCCGGGTGCGCACGAGTGAGCACAAAGTGCTAAGAGGCAGTATTAGAAGCTTTACAACTATCAGAGAAATAGGTGGGTTTATGGATGGGTGCAGGAAAGTAGTTGGTCTTGATGAATGCTTCTTCAAGGGAGCTGTTGTGTGCTATAGGGTCCCGGGTGCGCACGAGTGAGCACAAAGTGCTAAGAGGCAGTATTAGAAGCTTTACAACTATCAGAGAAATAGGTGGGTTTATGGATGGGTGCAAGAAAGTAGTTGGTCTTGATGAATGCTTCTTCAAGGGAGCTGTTGTGTGCTATAGGGAGGGATGGCAATAACCAGATGTATCCCATAGCATGGGCTATTGTGCATAAGGAAAATAATGAAGAATGAGATTGGTTCTTAGACTTGCTGTGCAGTGACATCAAGGTGCTGGATGGTTCTGGATGGGTCTTCATTTCAGACCAACAAAAGGTAATATTTTGTTCTTTACATTCTATTGCTTGACGATGGATGTTTCTCACTTCAGTACTAAGTGCAGTAACTTCAATGCAGGGAATCATCAATGCAGTTGAAAAATGGGCACCACAAGCTGAACACAGGAATTATGCTAGGCACATCTATGCTAACTGGAAGAGACATTTCAGTGACAAGGAGTTCCAGAAGAAGTTTTAAAAGTGTGCTAAAGCTCCATGCAGGATGCTTTTCAACCTGGCTAGGGCCAAGCTTGCCCAAGTTACCCAAGCAGGAGCACAGGCCATACTAAATACACATCCAGAACATTGGAGCCGTGCATGGTTCAGGTTAGGCTCAAATTGTGATTCAGTAGACAATAATATGTGTGAGTCAGTTAACAAATGGATTTTAAAGGCAAGATTTTTCCCAATAATCACCATGCTAGAGACTATTAGGAGGAAGGTGATGGTTAGAATTTCAGACCAGAGAAATGTTTCTGCTATATGGTCCACTGTGATATGCCCAGGCATTCTCAAGAAGTTGAATGCCTACATCACTAAGTCAGCCTACTGTCATGCTATATGCAATGGAACTGACAGCTTTGAAGTAAAACATCACACCAATAGATTCACTGTGCAGCTGGACAAAAAAGAGTGTTCCTGCAGGTACTGGCAACTGTCTGACCTTCCATGCCCTGATGCAATTGCTTGTATCTACTACAGAACTAACACCCTAGATGAGTACACTGCTGAATGCTACTCAGTTGAAGCTTTCAAAAAGACATATGCTCATTGCCTACTACCAGTGGAGGGCATGACCAGTTGACCAGAAGATGACAGGGAGCCACTCAATGCACCTGGCTATATCAAGATGCCAGGTAGGCCCAGGACAAAAAGAAAGAGAGAGGCACATGAGCCAGCTAAGCATACTAAGATGTCCAAATTTGGTACCAAGATCAGATGCAGGACTTGCAAGCAGGTTGGCCACAACAAGTCAAGCTGTCACAAGCATAATCCAGTGGGAACTACAGCTGCAGGGTCCCAGCATGATGCAACACCCATTCAGAACTTAGTAAGGTCCAACACACTAGTTAGTTGTGCACAAAGTAGAAAGAGGAAGGCCAGTGCCCAATTGTCTACAACAAATTCTACATCTCAGTCTAGGGCAACAAAGCCAAAAAAGAAGGTTTACCTTTGCCACCATACCATTTTCTTGTAAAATTTTCCTTTCAGCATGTTTCTGATTTATCTGATTTTGCAGGCACCAATGGAGCAGCTCCAAGTTGTCAGGGTGAATGCAAGGGCCAAAGTTTCTACACAAGTTGGTGGTTCTGCTAGAGTTGATCTACAGGCCAATGTTGCAGAATCAAGCAGTCAGTTCTACTAGTGCAGTAGTCACTCTCACTTCTGGCAAAGCATATGTCTCAGTTTCTGCTCAAGAACCTGCCAAGCCCACTGCAAGGAAGAAATATGGAGTACCACTACTTCTTCTCCCTCCATGGGAATCAGCCAAGTTGTGATGCTACTCTATGAGATGTAATGCTTCATGTCAGACTATTATGTTTCATGTGTCAATGTGGCAATGTTTCATGTTAGACTATTATGTGTTTTGAAATGCCAAACTTTTAGGCCTCCTAATTCACACCTGTTTGATGTAATTGCAGAGTTGTAGGCAACTAGTTCAGTAATGTTGCACAATATTATGTATTTTGCAGTGGTATGCATTATTGAATCAGTGGTAATGTCTGACATTGAGCCATTATGGCGGAATTTCGTGCATTGGCGATCACATTAATTTCAGGTTGTTGTGCTGTACATTTTAGGCCAATGTCACACACTGTGCATAACAACATGTTCACAAATTGTGCTTATCTGATAGATCTCCATCAGATACAAAACAAGCTTCACATTATGCCATTTGGCTTTACAAAACGAAATTATGCCATTTGGCTTCACATGCACAAATTGTGCTAGCATCTGATAGATCTCCATCAGGTTCCCCTAAAACCATTGCTTCATATTCTACATTTCAAACAACAACATTTCGGAACACAAATTATTCCAGCGTTATTGATCCATACATGGGCCATGCCCTAACATTCTCAGTTCTTGCCCAACAATAACACAAACACAACACACATACATGACAGGAAGCAGATAACGAGCACAACTCGCTCCTTCTCTAACCTATGCTTCCTATCATTCAAACTAACAATTTCCACATGCATCTTACAAGTCAATTTCTGAACTGAAGCCAACTCCCTCCTCATTGAATCAACCTCCTTGCTTTGCTCTTTAGCTTTCGCACGAAATTCCTCAATCTCCTTCACTGACTCTGCCTTCTCCCTTCTCAGAGAAACCACCACACCTCTCAAATCATTCAACACCTCCCTCACACAAATCTGCTCGTCGGGCCATCGTGCCAAGCAAAAAAATCACATCCCCCATCCTGTTCAACAAAAACCCTAGCCAGTGAGGCCCCCAATCTGAAATCAAAAAAATCCACATTCAACCCACCGAAATCACTCACCCGAGCATTGCGACACTTCAAATACCGACGCCCAGGATTATCGACGCTCCAGGAAATCCACCTCGCCGCCTTCACTTTGCACCTGCACATCACAGCGGGTTCATAGTCCAACGGACCTACCCGATAAGGAATAGGTGAGGCATACGATTGCCGCGAAGAAGACGATGACCCCTCACTCCTCGAGCTCCCCATCGTCGTGCCTACGCTCTTCGAATCGCCGCCGACTAAGCTAGGGTTTCAAAAAGGGGAGAGGAATGGCGACAAACTGCGCGTGAACCAATCGCCACTGATTTATTGCCCAACCTCCTGTGCTGACTCAGTGGCGTGACTCAGCGCGCTGATCGCGGTCCAAGTGCCACGTAGGACAAAACCTCTCTCCATACTGCCCTGGGACTAAAGTTGCACCGGTTTTGATAGTTAAAGGACCCGTCCTATCTGGTTTTCTGGTTGAAGGACGAAAATCAGATTCGTCGACACCTTAAGGGACCTCACATGAACTTATTCCTTCATTTAATTGTAAAGTGTGCGCTAGTGGTCTTATGTCTCGACCTGCTCTTCATCACATGTTATGCAATTTGATATTAGTGAACAAGTATATTAAACACTAGAATGATTTGTCCTTTTGTGATGGTTCCCATGTAACGAACAACGAAAACATCATTGATCTATGATGAATTTTCAAGAAAATGACGTAAAGTTCAGCCTTGGCCAACTTTAGCGGCGACTTTTGAGTTTGGCGTCATGAAAAATGATCACGCGGCAAACAGAATCATTACAAACGCAAACGCTGCATAATTTTTTTGACTGAATAAACGCTGCATAATTCTGTCATAAGAGTTAATTTCTTTAAGAATGAGCTCCAACAGTAGCATTCCCCAAGCATTCCCCAAGGGAAGGAAGAACCTGGCCAGCAAGCTGACCTCTATGCTCAAGGGAAAAACAAGTAGAGGCTCTCGAGCAAGGAACAACAATAGTAATGCATTTGATACTACTACTACTCCATATTCATGGCATGCTTTTCAAACTGCTAAACGGTATGTTTTGTGCAAAAATTTTCTATATGAAAGTTGTTCTAAAATATGAGATAAATCTATTTTTCAAGTTTGTAATAATTAAAACTCAATTAATCACACGTTAATGTTACCTCGTTTTACGTGAAATACTTAATCTTTATCTTTATCTTTATCTTTAAAACTTTCAAACACCACCGAGCTCGAGCCTTCAAGGATAGCATGGTGGCTACCTCCCTGAGCCCTGGATTAATTTTTTTTTGTTGCACAATGTTTGCAGGGACCTGAGGAATTGGCCAATAATTTGTCTCGTTTTCTTCTTTCCTCTTTCTTATTTTTCTGCTTGTGGTGTACTGTTTAATTATGCGAAAAGAACAACAACGTCTAAAATGTACAACAGACGTAGTCATCTGATTCACCATTGTAAAGTTTAGTCTCTGCATTATAACCTTTTTTTGGGTGGGGGGGGGGGCATTATCAAACTGAATGAATACCATGTGAGTCATCTCCCTATGCCAAGACTGAGAAAAACCTTTTCAGATTTCCAGATGTTACCTTGTCATGTAATATCTACCATCTCTCACATTTTTTTCCAACATACTTCACACAATGACATTTCTACTTCTGTCACCCAAAGACACCCATCGTCTAACCCTTTCCATGATTCATGCCTGATCCAAAGCCGACATCATGTCCATGCCTGTTGTTCGAGGGTTATCCAGATTGAGAGAAAGGTGACCTATCTCATTGAGTGTGTTGTCCTAAATATATCAAAATTTTAAATTTTATGAAATGTTCCATTTTATCAAAGATTCATGAAGATTTGGAAGCTTCTCCGTTGTGTGACTAGCATTTTAGGGTGTGCTTTTACATAACTTACAACCATGGTCGAAGTTGTGCCTTAATTAAGGGATCATGCACCGAGATATTGATTCAACACATCATAAGATGAAATTTGATGATCAAAGTATTATTGATACTAGGTGGGTTTAGTTTGGTAGTTTGATCCTTTCCCCTGATGTCCTCAACAGGCTGAAATGGAACTTCAGATGAAGCCTTTTTACAGCTTAACCATGAACAAAAATCTGCCACTTTTATTATCGATCGATCACTACCTAATTGGACCTGTACAATAGTTGAAGAATTGTATCCTACGGAGTACATCATAGAGAGACACCACATCATGCCGTCCAGCTATGTTTAAAGTTGTTCTCAAACTATAACCAAATCATAATCTTTCCATATTTTCCGGCCGGCAGAGATTATGTTATTAATATTTAACCATTTTTTTCATGCAGTAGAAGTAATGAAGTAGTAGTCTTAACCAAACTTCTTTACTCCATACTAGTAGAAAGTCAAGTGACCAAAGTGACCACCTTCATCCAACATTGCACAAATAAGCAGTGTGACAAGTGATGACCATCAAACACCATGCTAATGATGGTCTGAGCTTTGCTGAATATTCAGGCCCGGCAAGTGGAAACTCTTACAATTTCTACATAATTTCAGTTTCCATACAAAAATAAACTGTATATAAACTACT
Organism: Oryza officinalis; assembly: GCA_008326285.1. Lineage (NCBI taxonomy): Eukaryota > Viridiplantae > Streptophyta > Magnoliopsida > Poales > Poaceae > Oryza > Oryza officinalis. Next base: position 5,390,776 of record BDMV01000007.1, read on the forward strand.
AAAAACAGAAAAAAAAACTAATTAAACAGATCCTATGATCAGCGTAAGACATTACATGATGACGAGTGCAACGCATTCCTTTTAGAATTAACATTATCATATTTTGATTACAATCCTCCCTCTCTTGGGGGGTGTGTGTGTTAGGTAGAAGAAATTAACAGAAACAGACCAACTCTGCTTCATAAACACATTATTTAGATTGAGAAAGAGGGATGCCTCTTGCCTCAGAATACTTGGGAATTGAGACCTCCTAATTTCCACTTAGACGATTAACTAGCGTGACCGCTGAGCACAGATAAATATCATGCTCACCCATAAATAGATGTGACTTGAACTAAAGTCTTCTATAATAGAGGGGTAAAAATAATTGTTTGTCTCTCAGGGTGGATGAGGTGTGGGTCCAGATTGATTTGGTGATAATAAAGTCGAAGGGTAGAAGATAGGACTAGATTCGTCAGGTTCAAGTGAGATAAAAAGGTCTGTATGAAGTTAGCTAATCAAAATAGAAGACGACTAGACCTTTATAATAAACATTATATAAAACAGAAATGCATCATCGATTTTTGTTTTGTAAATTTTTGTAACTCTAACCAAAGTTACATAAAAATACATCGACATCTGCAACACCAAATCAAATTAGTTTCATAAAGATCACCATAAAATAAACAAATCTGATTTGATTTATGATTGACCGATCGATCGATCGATGGCGTTGCGGCGGCTGATGTTCCCGCCGGCGACCACCGCGTCAGGAATAATCCTGCAGCAGCTTGGCTCTCGTCCAGTGCTGGAAAACGGAAGAAGAAGCAGCCTCACAAACATCATCTTCCGTGGAACGGTAATTAAGATATTATCATAAAATTGACTAAACTCAACAATTAATTAAGTTTCTTTCCAAAAAGAAATTAGTTAAGTTTGAAATTTGGGAAAAAAATAAATGGTTGAAATACGAAGGGATATCTCTTGGCAAGTTTAAGTGCTTGTGAAATTAATGTTTTACATGAAGTCCTAGCTGGGTTGAGTTAAATTATTCCTTGGTACCTAAATAACTCATATTTTATCATCACCGCTGAGATTCGCATTCCACCGTCCTTGGTACCTAAATAGGTTATAGGTGAACTTATGCCTATGCTGTGTTGTGCAGTCCGATCGATGAATACAGAAAAACTGACATTCCCGTTCTAACTTCATAAAGATATAAATTTTTTCATGTTTTTCGTTAGCACGTATTTTAAACTGTTTGAAAACTTTATGTATAGCAGATAAATCCATTTTCAAGTTTGTAATAGTTAAAACTTAATTAATCATGTGTTAATGATTTTTTTTTGCCCGCTTTTAATTTCATCCTTAGAAGAAACGTACGGGATATTCTTCTGTCGTGCATATTGGACTGTTGGCCTTTCAGCAGCCATGGGGATGCCCGCAATGGTTTTGTCATACCAACTAGTAATAAATTTGGGTGTTCCAGTAGGATTTAAAGAAGTATATGCAACCTATTCAGAAAAAGTTTCATCCAATATTAAATTAGTGAAAGTGCATCTAGAATCCCTATTTTGTTTTGGTGTTAATGACAACACAAATAAAGATATACTAATGACTTTTGTTAAGATAGATACAAGGATCAAAAAGAGTTGAAGTTTGAATAAGAACTTAGCGGCATTATGATTGAGGTAATCTCTTGTAAATCTTGTTTTCTTGTGTTTAGGAATGCTGTACTATTAAGAAGGACACCACATGTATATAATTGGTTGAACACTAGTGTTCAAAATCTTTTGTTTAAGTGTTCATGTTGTTTTGCTGTCAGACTATCCAATCCTTCATCAGACTATCCGATGTGCCAGACGGTCCAAAATTTCATGGAATGTCACTCTCTGTCTCGAGACCGAGAGTTGGCTTAAAAACATCGGACTGTCTGATTGCACTTCAGGTTGTCTAATATTTTGGACTATCCAAAATTTCTTGGAACTTTACTCTCTCTCTTAAATTGAAATATTTCTCTGGAGTGAATTTCTTCTAAGTCCAAATCAAAGTATCTGATTTTGGATCAGATAGTCCGATGATCCAGAGACTTCAAAATTCAATGAAACTTGAGTCTCTGTTTGAGGATAAAGTTCCTGCTCTTAAAAAACATCGGACTATCTGACATGACATTGGACTATCCGATTGATCAGAATATTCAAAATTTTACAAAACTTCGTTCTCTGTCTCTCGCTTGCTTGGGGGCTAAAAATATCGACTGTCTGATGTTATTTCATGTTATTTCAGACTGTCCGACGTGGGATGAAAAAATTCCCCTCCAACGGCCATATTTTGGGATCTATAAATACCCCCTACCTAACCCTTCTCTATGGTTAGCCAACTCATTCAACTCTCATTCACTTTGGGTTGAGCTTGGTGCTAAGGTGCTTTGGATCTTTGAACTTTTTCTCCCTCTCTCAAATTCTTCCTTGCTCTTTGTGTGTTGGATCTTGGTGGTTGTGGATTTGGAGTGTGGGAGCCTAATGTGTGTTTCACTCGATCTTGAGCACTAGGGTTTGTTTAAAGGTTGTGTAGTGTTTGTTACTCTTGGAGGTTGAGTACTCCTAGACGGCTAGGCGTCGTTCTTGAGCCATTGATCTACTTGTGGTGAGCCAAGGGAAGTTTGTGAAGGCCGGATCTCGCTCCCGCAAGGAAAGAGATATCATTAGTAAAAGGAGGAGTTGCATTTGTGCAATCTCAAGAGGAAAGGGTTGGAAAAGACTCGGCTCTTTGTGAGCTTCTCAACGGAGAATATAATCCCCTCAAGGATTTGAACTCTGGAAAATACTTTGGCACGAAATCTTGATGATATTCATTTTCCCTCTTACTCCACTTATTGCCTTATTGTGCTGCTATAGCTTAGTTGCTGGTTATGCATTTACTTTTGGTTGTGTGGTGGATCTATAGTTTGTTGTTGCGCTTCTCTGCTTGTCAGATAGTCTGATCCCACTTCGGACAATCTGATATACATCGGATTATCCAATCTGTTTTTAGTTTTAGCTTTCATTTTTCATTTTAATTAGCCTATTCATCCTCCTCTAGGCCTAAGTGACCCTTTCAGTTAGTTTTTTTTAACAGAGTAAGTACAATTATCATAGACAGAGGACATGCCACTTGGTACCTTCAACGTTGCTCTAACTTTTCATGCAAGTTCACTGCAACTGAGGATGTCGCCTTCCCTAAGGGGAAGGAGAACCTGGCCTTCGTGCTCAAGCGAGGCTCTCGAGCAAGGGACGACAATAATAAAAGCATGTGGCGGCGGTTATCGCGTCGCGTTTTAAGGGGAGTTTGACCAAATAAACGAATAACCTGGGTTAAGGCTGTCTTCTTTCTGTCACTTTTTCAACTTCTACTTTCTCGTTTTTCCAAACTGTTAAACGATACATTTTTTGCAATAATTTTCTAGTAGTTGTGAAAAATCATATTAATCCATTTTTCAATTCTTTTAGCTAATATTTAATTAATTATATGCTAATGAGCTACCTCGTTTTTCGTGTGGGGAGAAAAAGTTCTCAACTACTCATAAAAACACATCCTTATTCGACATCCATAATGTTATGAAATAGCATGTATTAGACAATAAAATATTCCTATGACTGGTAATACGCATTGTGAAAGTGGGTACTAACAAACTAGGTAGTAAGCTTAAGACCTAGTTATAAGATGGCGGGGATGGTGTAGGCTCGTTAGGTTGGGCTGGAAGGGGGAGGGGTTGGGCTGAGATAGAAGTGTATAATAGTTATTCTAGACTCACGTCGAATTGGATACGGATGATATATAATAAATTAAAAACCAACTCAAACACGAATGACGTACCAAAATTCTAGTGGAAACATCTTCAATCTCTCTCTCTATTTCTATCTCTACTATTATAAAAATTAAAGATGTTTTTACCAAAAATTTGGTACGTCATCCGTGTTTGAGTCGATTTTTGAGTTGGTTATATGTTGCCCATATCCAATTTGACGTGAGTTTAAAATAACTATTATATACCCCTATCCCAACCCAACCCAACTCATCCGGCCCACACTATCCCGCACGCCTTCACTCGGTGCCGCGCGTGTCCCTTCCTCGATCGACGTCTTTTTTTCTCTCTTTTTTCTTTTTTTTCTTCTTTTTTTCTCTCGATAATCCTTATACTCTCCCTCTCCTTCCAATCTCCTCTCTTTTCTCCTCATTTTCTCTTTTTTTTCTCTTTCAAATTTCTTTCCTCATAAATATTTTTCTTTTGAATTTATCATTGTCTAAGGTGTGTATGCGATAAGTCTGTTACTTTAAAATGCTTTTTATCTACAATAAAAAACTTTTACTAATTAAATAATCAAAATTTCAATCTTTGGTAGATGAGGTATCATATGCGACAATTTATGAAATAGCCACCCGATCGATTTGTGAGGCTATAAAAATGTGTGCATACATAAGGGATTCTTTTATGTGATGACGTATGAAGCACGCGTAACCCGATTCAATACTATATATGATTTTTGACTTTGTTTTGTTATTGTTTTGTTTGTCTGGTTTTGTTTTGTCTTTTAAATTGAGTGAATTTTTATTAATTTTAAAAATTATCTTCAACTATTATAACGCAAAAATATTTTTGCTAGTTTTTATAATAATCGAAACAGGGGGTAGAGATAGAGGCAGCGGTAGAGATAGAGACCGAGAGTCCGAGACAGATAAACGGAGAAAGTAGAATTACCATCGTCCGTATCAGAACCTGAACCCGTTTTGATGGATTGCGGCTTTAATTAAGGCTGAGTTCGCCGCACGGTAGTTTTTTTTCATGGGCATGTTTTTTAAACTACTAAACGATATATTTTTTAAAAAAAAGTTTCTATACAAAAGTTGCTTAAAAAATCAAATTAATTTATTTTCGAAAAATAATTAGCTAATACTTAATTAATCACGCGCTAATGGATCGTTCCGTTTTCCGTGCGTCCTGTGCGGGCTGCGCGTCGGTAACAACAACAAACGAACACAGCCGCCGCCCGCCTCCGCCTCCGCCTCCGCCGTCGAGCCGATCTCCGCCACCGCGAGCAGCGTTGCCGGCCGGCGTCCTGCTGCTCCCGCCTCCGATCCCCTGCGCCCAACGAAGGCAGTCTCCCCTTCCCCCGTATCCTCGCGTGTTCGTTCGCCCGTCGCCGCCTGCCTGCGCCGATCTCCGTCCGCCGCCTCCGGTGAGCACCCTTGACGACGCACCAGGACCCTCTGTCTTTCTCATCCCTCTCGTTCCTAGCTTTCTCTTGTAGATCTGAGAGTTAGGTTTAGTTTTTTGTTTCTCTCTGTCTTAACCTTAGTACTAATAACATCTTTTTTTTCCCCAAAATTTTTGAGGGTTCAATTGAACCCATGCCCCCCATCGATCACAGCCAAGATGTCGATGCGATTGCTGTTCCAAAAATCGACGCCAGTGCTGTCCCGATTGGCAGCAAGGAAACCTCTCTCCGTATGTATACTCTGCCCTCTATCGCGTTCTATGTAGGGTTCTTGATTTTATTTTTCTTTTTTCTTAAAAAAGAGGACAACTCATCGTGCTATCCTCCCTATTATCCCACAGGGGAGCAGCGTCACAGCGCTCAACGATGCTTTAGGTGGAATTATCCATCCTCACATGGCGGCTCCGAATAACCATGGCCTTCATGGCTTTGTAAGTACAGTAGATATCTAGTCTTTGCTTTGTTTATGCTTAAGTATGTCACTATGACAAAAAGCTCAAGCTTTTGCGATGTTTGAATACAAATGTGTGTTACGACCTGTTTGTTTTGCATTTAGAACTAGCATCTTTTTATAAACATGTACAAGGGTGGTTGCTTTTCTTTTACTTCTCGATTCCATCTATGCTCTTTGCAACAACCTTGAATGTCACTGCGATAATTTGCTCATGTCTTTGGTAAGAAAATTTAGTAACTTATAATGTGTATTGTATTATGACCTCTTATACTACCTTCTAATGCATGCAGGCAGCAAGGCACTTAAGCTCTATTCCATGCCCTCATGCTGCTACTAAAATAAGCTGCCCCACAATCGTTGTTGATATCAATCGCATGAACATGAAACTGGCACCTGTGGATTCTATTAGAGGCGCCAGTCGGAATTTCTCTTCCAGCACCACAATCAAGGAAGATCGTTCTACTGCTTGTTTGTAAAGATGTTAAATATACAAATAGAAAGGTAAGTTTGATTAAACTAGACATGATAAGATGGGCATTAAACCACTTGGGGATGGAAGATAGGGCAGTGAAGTCATTTTGGATGCATATTCAATCTTTTTATTTATGTACCGTGTAGTTATTCATTCGATACTGATGTGAATTAGGAGTACTAGATAAACTGTAAGACCAGGAAAGTGTAGCCTTTCGAACAAGATGACTTTGTCAACAATTTCTAATTATAGCTAAATACAAATTTATTTGTACAAAGTTCTAAATTTTATGAATTGTGTTATTTTGTTCTGCAGTTCGGTGGAAAGTGACAAAAGATTCTATAAGATTATGAGGTTTTATATGGTTGTGACTGGCATTTCGGGGTCCTACCTAGCTTACTGTAAAGCTGAAAGGCGCGTCTTAAGGGATCGCCAATGCAGTATCGATTCAGAATCATAAGATGAAATTAGATGCTCCAAGTATTTCATTATTAGGTGGGTTTGGTGTGGTTGTTAATCTTTTTCCCCTATATATGTGAAAGAGACTTGACAATGCGAGTTGTAACTCTTTTCGTCTAGACTAATTAGAGGGGTTTTATCTATCTATTCCCATGTATCTACTCCTTCCATCCCAAATTATAAAACTTATATTTTTTATACACGGATTTCAATGATATATTTTGATCATTAATTTATATTAATTTATTTTATGTTATGTTTTTAACGAATATGAAATTAGCATCACGTGAAAGTACTTTAAAATAAAATATGAGTACAGTAATAAAACATGTATAATATATATAAAATAAATATGGTTAGTATGATCATTAGTCAAAATTTATCAAGTTTGATTTTTTTTAAAGGAGGTGTCCTATAATTTGAGACCGAAGGAGTATCTTTTTTTTTTATTTTGTTGCTGGAGTCTGGAGCTGAATATGCTCGAAGGATAAAAATCACTTGGGAGAACACGAAGCAGCTTTGGTATATTTGTAGGGACCATGGTTCAGGTGTTGGTGCAGTGGTGCTAAGAGGCAAAACTTCAGTAATTAATGTGGCTGTGTAATGAGCAAGGGACTATCTAAAAGTTATGCCTGTGACTGTGACAACTATTGGCAAACAGAGATTGAATGGAGCAGAACCAGACAAGCATGTGCCTGAGTCAGGCTAGCGATATCTGTGGCCTGAGCCTGAGAACATGTTGCCTGAGCGTGGGAGGTCTTCAGGGCAGTAACCAAACAAGCAGCAATAATATACTCAGGTAGGTTTTAGGCCAGGCAACTCCTCCCTAGAGCAAGGCTCCACTGGTTTTCTTTTTCATATCCTTTTGTTTGATTTGTTCTCCAGTTGTTGTACATCTCCAACTGATATCATCTGCAACATCGGCAGTCAAGGATATAAACCACAATTAGATCGTCAGATCAATATACACCCGACGGATATAATCCATAAACATGAATAAGGTATTACCTCTTATCAAGAGGACCTGAACATGTCTAAACCTGTCTTTCGCATGCATTCACTTTTAGGTATCGTGCGCTATCCTCTTTTATCATTACTGATTTTCTTCTGCATCTATCCACTTTTATGCATTCATTTTTAGGTCTCGTGCGCTATTCTCTTTTATTATTACCGATTTTTTTCTGCATCTATCCATTTTTAGGTCTTGTGCGCTATCCTTTTTTGTTATTACCGATTTTCAAAATCGATAGTAATTGTTTACACCATGTTACCCAGTTTGACTAACGCATCAATCTCTTCCAACGTTTGGCATAAGGTCTTGACATGGATAACCGGTTGCTGCTTGCAACATCAATGCTTACACATATGTTCTTTCTTAGTTTTGTAGATTGATGGGGCTATTTCCTTGTGGCATTGATTATCTAACCAATTATCATTCCAAAACTTTTGGTTATAATCTTGTCCTTTGTCTTGACTATAGTTTGATAGTCTCCCAGGTTATAATCTTATATTTTCTTTTGATATATCAATAGAATCCTTGCACCAGGTGCTGTTCGTTCGAAAAATTACCATTCCAAAACTTGGCCTTCATCCCGTTCCCAAGGATAATTTTGGTTCCATCTTTGAAAAAAAAAACTTGGGTGTCTCACTCGGGCAGATATCTGGCTTAGGGAAATTGTAAATGCTAAGCTATTCAAATTCTTTCAACCAAAGAAAAAATTTCTGAATGCAACAAGGTAAAGCGAAGAGAATCAAATTCTCGAGTGCCAATACGTTTCAATTCTTCTATGCCGATGCAACTCAGAACCACAGGAAAAGAGACACAATTAGTCCTCTCCAAGTGCAAGCAAATCAAGTGTCAACATGAAGCAAATGCTGCAAGTCCAAAGCAATTGTAGCCTTACTTAGAAAAGCCTGGTATTTTTGGTAGAGGTGAAAAATAAAGGTCTTGCTTGTGATGACAATCTAGCCTCTAACTGCTAATAAATTCTCACCCATCTATGGGAATTTGAAAGGAAAAAAACATTTCTCTGAGTCTTGGCGTCCTCTCTGCAGGGAGATTACCTTGGGCACTCATTGTTACCATTATACAACACATCACATGCAAAAAAGAGAGAGAGAGAGAGGGAGAGAGGAGGAAAAAACAAAGTGAACGTAGCTTCACTGGGGTTTAGGTTTTTTGTGGTGAAACCAGCCCACCTGGTTTAAATACTAGATTTTACATCGATGCTCGTATTTACGGCTAATTATTCTTTCAGTGATAGGTGACGTACCCATCGACAGCAAAATGCCCGTGGGTCAATCTCAAGAAATGCCGATCTAGTTCTCCGGAGATGTTCATAGGGATAAGTGTGCGTACGTTGGGAACGCCTACGTTTGTACTGCGTGTTTCTCAGAAAAAAAAGAAAAAAAAGAAAAAGCGACAAATATGATGGAGCCAATTCATCAGGTCCCTGTAAACGTTAATGCAACGAAAAAAAAAATCCAGGGCTCAGGGAAGGCAGCCACCCCACCATGGTTGCCATCCTTGAAGAAACAATGGTCAAACTCCAGCCCACTGCCCACAAGAAGGCCCTTCTCCTCTTATCAATTGCGTCAATCACTCCAGGCTGTAGCAGCAGCCAGCAGGGCAATCGACAAGCTGTCAAGGACAAAACTGACCAGATACAAGTGCTAGCCAACTGGCCAAGTATATGTCAGCCTTGGCAATCAAGGGCAGAAGATCTACCAGTCTCAACTTGTTTCTAGAGAGCGGTAATCCTAAATATGTTTGAGGGAAGGATTTGACCTTGCATTGCAGAATGGAGGTGAAGAGTGCTATGTCACTCTCTGGGAGGTTCATGGGTACCATACTACCATGGTGGTCTTGTTGAAATTTATCAGTAGGCCTGTTGCTGCCGCGAAGTTATCCAAGATGTTCTTGAGGGATGTGATGCTGTCTTGGTCCTTGCATACTATCAATGTGTCGCCGGCATACTGTAGAGGGCAGATTTTGATCGATAGGGTGCTTCACTTCACCACAGTTGGTGATCATGCGTTAGAGAACATCAGCCACTAAGATGAACAAGTAGGGGATAAGGGGTCTCCCTGCCGTAAACCTTGTTTGCAGGTCCATTGGCATGGGATTCCATTGAGTAGCACCGCCGATTTTGACGTTGTCAACATGGCCTCAATCCAATTTCACCAGACCAAAGGGAAGCCTCTCGTCTTCATTATTTTTAGTAGACTTACCAGTTTACTGGTGAAGTCCAGTTTGATGATCACAGCTTTGCTTTTGCATTTGTGGCAACATTTCACTAGTTCTGTAGCCATGATGAAGTTCTCTGAGATGCTTCTACCATGTAAGAAGCCCGCCAGTTTGCCATTGTTTTGACTAGTATTTTAACTGAGCAGTTTTGGAGTGAGATTGCGCGGTAGCCATTTGGGGTGTTCTCCTTCCCTGGCTTCCTGATCAGGACAATGTACGCCCTATTTTATTCTTTCCACTTGTATTTCATGTGCCTGGAATGAGTTGACGAAAACTATGAGTGAGTTTGATACAATCTGCCAGGCTAATTGTTAAAGGCTGGGGCCAAACTCGTCTGGTCCCGGCGCGCTGTACTTGTCCATCCTTGGATTGCCTTGAATATTTCATCTTTAGTTATAGAGGCAGCAAGGGCCTCAACATTCACCTTTGGAAGATCCACATATAGTGTTTCCAGGTCGAAGAGCCATCTTGAGTTTCTACTTTCTAGTAACTCCCAGTATGTTCTTGGAATGATCATGGAGTATGCAGTATGTGTTTACACCCAAATTTGGCATTTAAGGATAAATTAGGAAATAATTGCCAAATTAAGGGAAGTGCCGGTTTCCTTCGCAGAGGCCGGTCAGACCGCCATGTATAGGCCGGTTTGACCGGACAGTGGGGCTGGTCTGACCTGCGGCATGTGGTCGGTCAGACCGGCAGAGTCCGAGTTGGACTCGATTTCCACCGGGTCTCAGGATTATTGAGTTAGGAAACTATGTTCCGAGTTCTTTTGGGATTCTATCCCGAAATTATCGTGGAGGAGGGCTTGTAGGAGGCAAGACCAACCTCTTTATAAGCGCCAAGGCCGGTTCAATTGAACAACCAACAATCTACATACAAATTTTCAATTGAATCGCGTTTTCTTTATTACACATCTACTTTTTGCATAGCTTTAGCCTTAGTTCGTCCATCTTTGTCGATTTGCGCTGTAAATTGTCCGCCATCGCTGCGAGAGTGCGATATCCCTTTGTAGGTTTGTCCCGTAAACCTTCCGTTTGCCCACGAGACGGGTAGTTATCCTCGTATCGATCTAAATCGGCCTAGAGGCTGATTTTGATCTCTAAATCGGCTTCGCTAGCCGGTTTAGTCTTTTCTACAAAACCCATCTTGATTTGGCTTTTTTGCTAGATCAAGGTGGTTGGCGACTCCATACACCGCAAGACGTTTAGGTGTCAGTAGTGTTAGCGGCTTTTGACCGAAAAAGTTACCAACACGAATTGGCGACTTCGCTGGGGAACGACTGCAACGACTACATCAACATCATGCCCAAGCACGGAGTTGATCCGAAGAACATCCTACCCCTCTCCATGGATGATCTAGATGAAGATGAGTGTAAAGACATGGAGCAACGGGTGAAGGAGTTCCAACAGGAGATGCTTTTGAGGAGCTACACCAAAACTCGCCAAGGAGTGTCCCGCAAGCCCGGTCCTCCACCCAAGGTAAGTTTTGATGAGGTAAATGTTGACGATATTGCTCTTCCTGTTCAAAAGCTTGTTGCTAGTAGCGTAGATCAAACTGTTACCGCTGTGCTTAACAATAAGCTTGAATCTACTGTGATGTCAATTTTGGCCTGATTAGCACCCAATTCTCTTCCTAGTACTAGCCAGACTCCTGTTCATCAGATTTACAGTAGGACTGATGGAGCAATACCGCAGAACGACGGGAGTAAGGCAAACCCTAGCCTTTCGGCCGGTCTGACCGCGCCCTCGGCCGGTCTGACCGGCTCGCTTTCCATCGGCCAGACCGACCCTCAGGCCGGTCTGTCACCTCAGACCTACTCCGGTCTGACCGTCCCTCTGACCACCGGTCAGACCGGCCCCCTGGCTGGTCAGACCAGCGCCATAGTCCCGGTGCAAGAAGTGGATCCTCTCACTAATAGTTCTGTTTTGCATCATTATCAAATACCTCCTGTTACTAATGCTAATCCACACATACCTCCGCCTGTGCCTAATGTCTATAATATCCCTAACCATGCATATGGAGGTTATCCTCAAGATGTGCGACACGGCCAATATAATCATATTGCACCCCCTCAACCACATGTTGTTAGGCCACCACAACAAAGGCCTGAGAATATTGAGGAGCGTGTGAGAACCATGATTAGGGAAGTATTTGGAATTGAGCCAAGGAATCGTGCTAGAGTTTATCAAAAGCCGTATCCTGATTATTTTGATAATATCCCGTATCCTCATGGTTTTAGAGTGCCCGAATTTGCTAAGTTCAATGGCGAGGATGGTAGAACCACTTGGGAACACATAGGCCAATTCTTAGCACAATGTGGTGAAGCTAGTAACACGGATGCTTTTAAATTACGTTTATTTTCATTATCTTTATCCGGTACTGCTTTTACATGGTTTACTTCATTGCTTGCTAATTCTATTCATACTTGGGCTCAGTTAGAACAAAAGTTTCATGATTATTTTTACACTGGTGAAACTGAGCTTAGATTATCTGATTTGACATCGGTTAGGCAAAAGTATAATGAATCTGTCACTGATTACATCAAGAGATTTAGGGATACAAGAAACTGATGTTTTGTTTTGAATATAACTGAAAGAGACTTAGCCGATCTTGCTTATAATGGTTTACTTGCTCCTTTAAAAGAAAAGTTAGATGGCCAACAATTTCTTGATGTTAGTCAACTCATGCAAAAGGCTTTGGCTCAAGAAAGCCGGGTCAAAGAGGTTAAGAGATTTGTTAGGTCCAATGACAAAAAGCCTAATGTTAGTATTGTTGATTGTCCTAGTGATTATTCGGATGATGATGGTGATGATCATGATATCTATATAGCCGAATGGTCATGGACTAGTAAGAATAAGCCTTTTGTTTGTTCTAATTTAATGCCGACTCCTCGCAAAGATCAGCAAAGTGAAATTAAGTTTAGTTTTGATGTGGCCAAGTGTGACAAAATCTTTGATTATCTCTTGCAAGAAAAGCAAATTAAGTTACCTAAAGGCCATGTCATCCCATCTCAAGAGAAATTAAAACGTCGTGCATATTGCAAGTGACATGATTCGCATTCTCATAATACTAATGATTGCAATGTGTTTCAACGACAGGTTCAATCGGCCATAGAGGAAGGACGATTGAAATTTACGGAAGGTTCTAGGATGAAGCTAGATCATGATCCCTTCTCGGTAAATACTATTGAGTTTGAGAACAAGAAGGTTTTGATTCGGCCGGAGCAAGCCGAATCAACAAAAGGGAAGGAGGTAGTAATTGGAGAGCCTCGGCCTAAGATGATTGTGCCAAAGAGTTCAGAAGTTGGGGTTTGGAAGGAGAAGAGTAAAGCTTCAAGCTCCAAGACACAAAAGAAGCCAAATGTGACATTTGATATGCTTTTGAACAAGTATGAAAAAAGGGCCGAGCAATATTCTAGCAAAGGGAAAAGACCAAGATCTCCATTTAGAAAGAGATTTGGTCCATCATCAAGATCTTTGGAGCCACCTTTTCCATATAGCCCTCAAGTGATGCCATGGGGTCCTTGTCCAATGCCGCCACCAGGTTATCTTTTTCCATACTTTATGCCATGGGGGGCACCACCACCTATGTATGGGAATATGCCGCCTATGCAATTTAATGAAGGGTGGGTTGAGCCGAGAAAGTCAATGCATGAGCGGTTGTCTTTAAACAAAAGCCGTTTTCAATCAAGAAATCGGTTTGGAGAAGAGAAAAGAGAAGAGAAGCGCATCAAGGTAGAGACAAGAAATTCAGAGGTCATTACTTCCCTCTCTTCCTTCCCTCTCGGGCCGCAGTCCGGCCCAGTCCTTCCTCTCCTCTGCCCCGGCCCGGTCTCCCCTCGCCCCCTCGGCCCAGCCGCTCGCTCGGTCCCCTTCCTCCCGCTGGGCCGCGCGCCGTCTCGGCCCGGTCCGCCTCGGCCTGCGCGCCCGCGCCCCTCCCCGGTCACGTTCGCCGCATGTGCCGAGGAGAGGCGCGTCTCCTCCCTCGCTCGCCCGTTCTCCCCTTCCTCTCTCTTCCCCAACGGCTCCCGCCGGCGCCGTTTCGTCCTGCCTCCGTCCGGCCCCGCCGTTGCGCTGCGCGCGTGTGCCGCCAAGGCGCCGAGCGCGCGCCCCCTCTCCCTCTCTCTCCCCGCGCGCGCCCTTTCCCGAAGCGGCATGGAGGCAAGCCTCCTTTCCCTGCCCTTTATGCGCTTTTTCCCCGACCGGCCGACGTCACCGCCGTTGGCCGCTAGCGCCGCGCGCCGGTCCCCCGCTCCGCTTTGCCGCACCGCCTTCCCCGGCCAAACCGACCTCCGCGCCTTTTTTCCCCAAACCGACCTAGCGCCTCTTTAAATCTCCCCCCGCCGGCCGCCATTACCGCCCCCTCCCGAGCTCCTTCCCCACTGCCGTCTCCGCTTCGCCGCCCGCGTCGCCGCTGCCGCGCCCGAGGACGCCGAGGAGGACCCCGGCGCCCTCCTTCTCCACTCCCTCGGCCCGGAGCCGTGCCGCAGCCGCCCCGCATCATCTTCCTCCCTGGCAAGCCGTCCCGCCGAGGTAACTCCCCAATCCCCTCCATCTCCTTCTCTTTTCTCCCCGGCCTAGGAACTAGGTAGCACCGTAGATTCCCCCGGGCGCCGCCGTCGTGCCGCCGCCCTTCTCCCTAGCTCCGTCGCCGTGCGGCCATGCCCGCCGCCGCGTGGCGCCGTCGTCGGCCGCCGCCGCATCCTCTCTCCTCGATCCGCACCGGCGAACCGACTCCACAGCATCTTCTCCCGCTGCCGGTGCTTGCTGCCCCTCCAATCCGCCGCAGTTCGCCGGAGCTCCCCCGCACGTCGCCGACCGTTCGATGCGGCTCCCTGCCTCCCCTCCCCCTCTCTGTCCGATGTGGTGTCCACGTGGATGCCACGTCTGCCTGCCCGACCCCGCGGAGACTGGTCAAAGTCCCCGATGCCACGTCTGCCTGCCCAACCCCGCGGAGACTGGTCAAAGTCCCCCGGTCCACCGGCCCGGCCTCGCGCGCGCCTCGCCCATGTGGGCCGCACCTCGCCAGCCGGCCACCTGGGCCTTCTCGGCCGCTCAGCCCACAAGGCCTCGGCCCCCTCTCTCCTCCTTGGCCACTCGGCCTTTTTCCCTCGTGGGCCGCACCCTTAGACGCCGGCCCGCTCAGCCTCCGGCCCATCGGCCGCTAGGCCCATCGGCCTATCCCCTCTCGCGCGCCGATCGGTCATGGGCCGATTCCCTTCGGGCCGTCGGCCCATTAATTCGGCCGCGCTCATTACTATTCCTTAGGCCGCCTTAATAAAAGTCCAATTTCCGCCCCTTCTTCTTTTTCTTTTTCAAAGGAATTTTTAATTCCTTTTCCTTTAGACAGAAAATCATTAAATCTTCGGAAATTCATATCTTTTCAACTGTTCGTCCGATTGACTCCATTCAACTGCCAAAATTCCTTCAAAATCGAGATCTATCCAATGGCACACTTAGTGATCATTAATAGGGCTTCTTTTTATTGCTTTGTTGAGTCGTCTCGTTTCGTGTGTAGTCTCGGATCCCGAAGACCCGCAGCGCGCGGATTTCGAGAAAGAAGCTCAAGATCTCGAGCAAGGCAAGTCACCTTTGATCAATTGAACCTATAATTTAAAATTTAAGTATTTTGATTCCGCAAATTATGCATTCTTTAGGTTACACTTGACACTTGGCCTCGGTTTGCAATACAACCATCAGGCCCTACCTATTTTGTTGCATTTACCCTCCTTGAATGTCGAATACCCTAACACCCTTGTCACCCCTCAGGTGAGACCTCGGTATTCGCACCCCGCGTACGAATACCGAGACTCCCCTCCAAATCTTAAAAATTGGTCAACTGGGTAAAACTTGAGTTTACAAAATGCTTGGAAAACCCGACACTTGGGTCGGTGCCTTGAAAATAAAGTGAGTTTCTAAAACTCGCGGTACGGGAGACGTACTGGAGGTACGGCCTGCTCGTTCTCGCTCTAAGGACCGATTCCTTGGGAATTACATCTGAGCATATGTCAAGTACGACCACATGGGTGATATGGGACGCCCCTGGCTGAGTAATTAGCTAGGCCAGGGAAATCTTGATGCCAAGGGACAAGTGGATTCGCCGGGGTGGTGTCGGGGAGGACCCCTGGGCTTCCTGGCACAGTATGGTCTGGGACCTAACCTGGTGTTGGTCCGTGGGATCCCTCCCGTTGGCATAAGATGACCCTGAGTCAGCTTTCGAAATGCCTTGTCGTGAAAGCCTCAAGGTCGCCAGACGTGACTGAGAGTCGCGGGCTGGGTGATTCGGGGTTAGTAACGTCGTGTGGGTAAAGTGTACACCCTCTGCAGAGGTTAACAACTGTTCAAACAGCCGTGCCCACGGTCATGGGCGGATGTGAGGTGATTCCTTAGCGTAGTTTTATTGGTTACCTGGTGAACTGCTGTGTATGTGAGTAACCCTTCCTGTGCTTAAGTGTGGCTGTTGGAGCAGCCGGTGTCGGTGAACGATTGGCAGGGAGCCTCTCGTGCCGGCGTGTGTGAGTGTGGCTGTTGGAGTAGCCGGTGTCGGTGAACGATTAGCAGGGAGCCTCTCGTGCCAGCATGTGTGAGTTGTGGCTGTTGGAGCAGCCGGGGTCGGTAACCGATTGGCAGGGAGCCTCTCGTGCCGACAAGAATCAATTGATACAATTTCACTGCTCCGGCCGGATGAGACGCACTTTCTCGTCCGTGTCGTCGAGAAGCACCCACTTAGATGTTTCTGAAAGTCCTAAACTAAAATCAATTGTGAAAAACAACTGGCTTTCCCTTGAAGCTTGCATTAAACACTTAATTTCCCCTGACTGGCTGAGTACTCCCGTACTCACCCTTGCTCTATATAATTAAACCCCCCCAGTTCTCGAAGACGAAGAGGTGGACCTTGCTGATGAAGAGTTCTTCCAGGAGCAAGCAGACTTCGAGCAGTAGTAGGGTTTCGGCCTTTTCCCAAGGCTTTGCTTGTGGCTTAGGGCTAGTCTCCGCTTTCCGCTTCCGCCTTTTTGTAATGCTGTTGCGAACTCGGGTTCTGTCCGCAGTTCCAACCTTAGTTGTAATCCTACTCTTAATAAAGAGACCGCTGTTGTTGTGATATTCTATCTTCCTATTGTACCAGCGCTGTTTCCTGGGACTGGTACAGGTATATAGGTCAATCTGGATCGCCTTATCCTGGCCTCCTTTCGGGGCTAGTTTGGGGCGTGACAAGCAGGGCCGGTCTGACTGGCGTCAGACTGCGGTCCGACCGGCGCACAGGGGCGGTTCGACTGGGCCTTACTGCCGGTCTGTCCGAAGGCACTCGGCCGGTCTGACCGGCGCACATGGCCGGTCTGATCGGTTCTGTCCAGAGAGTTCAGAGGCTTCGTCTTCGTCGGGTAAAATCAACAAAGGACATTATATTGCTCCTGGAACAAAGCCGAATTCAAGGTGGATTCCTGAGAATTTAACGGCTTCACAAAAGAGGAGGTTGCAACGTCTTCGGGCTCAAGAATTGAGAGAGAAGAAAGCCGAAGAGTGGAGAGATAGAAGATTTAATAGATTGTGACCACCACCAAGTAAAGCGTGGAGACCTAAGTCACCAAAGGGAGTTGAGGAGCCGGTGATTGATCAAGAAGAGGATGAGGATGATATGAATAAATCACCGATTGTGAGCAATGATTCGCCACCAAGGGAAAACATGGACATTAATATGGTGTTTACTTTGCCTATGGAATTTCGTGCCGTTGATGAGGCCGGAATTGCTCAACTTTCATTGGGACCTAGAGATGCGGTTTTTGAAAAGCCCAATGAGTTAAACCTTCACATGAGACCTCTTTATCTTAAGGGACATATTGATGGGAAGCCGATTTCTAGGATGTTGGTAGATGGAGGTGCCGCCGTTAATTTGATGCCATACTCATTGTTCAAAAAGTTGGGGCGTGGAGATGAAGAATTGAAGAAAACCAATATGACTCTCAACGGCTTCAATGGTGAACAACTGAGGCGAGGGGCATTTTTTCGGTAGAGCTTACTGTGGGAAACAAGACGTTGCCAACCGCTTTCTTCATTGTCGATGTGCAAGGTAATTATAGTGTTATTTTAGGTCGTTGTTGGATTCATGCAAATTGCTGTGTTCCTTCTACCTTGCACCAATGCTTGATTCAATGGGATGGTGATGAAGTTGAGATTGTCCAAGTGGATACATCGGCCGAGGTTGCAATGGCCGATGCTTTTCGGTTGAGTGGCAACATGGGAACATTCAATGTTTATCGGGGTTAGATCTTTCTGGCTATGATTTCATTAGTGTTTCTAAGGATGGCTTTGTACCTATTTCTGTAAAGCCGGCTAATATAGCTCGGCTAAATAATGTAACTATGCATTATGAGTAAAGAAACTAATTTGGAGTGGTTACAAAAGAGGGTACAAGAATATCGGTCTATAAAGAACGATATTGGTGAAACTATAGAAGACTTTGATGAAGTAGAGAAGTTAGATCAAGGCTTTACATCGGCCGATTCATTGGAAGAAGTAGACATAGGTAATGGCATTATTCCAAGGCCGACTTTTGTAAAGAAAGATATGAAAGCCGATTATAAGGTTAAAGTAATCGAGCTACTTAGAGAGTATGTTGATTGCTTTGCATGGGAATATCACGAGATGCCGGGACTTAGCCATGATCTTGTTGAGCATCGGCTTCCTATAAAATCAGGGTTTAGGCCACATAAACAACCGCCTCGTCGCTTCAATTCCAATATCTATGATTGTGTCAAGGAAGAGATAGACCGATTATTGAAGGCGGGGTTTATTCGGCCATGTAGATATGCGGAGTGGGTGTCCAACATTGTTCCGGTTGAGAAGAAGGGGAGTGGTAAGATTAGAGTGTGCATTGACTTTAGAGATTTAAATAAAGCTACTCCTAAAGATGAATATTCTATGCCTATAGCCGACATGTTAATTAATGATGCCTTGGGACATAGAGTTATTAGTTTCTTAGATGGCAATGCCGGCTACAATCAAATCTTTATGGCCGAAGAAGACATGTACAAAACGGCCTTTAGATGTCCGGGTTTTGTTGGTTTGTTTGAGTGGGTTGTTATGACTTTTGGTTTGAAGAATGCCGGTGCAATATATCAGAGGGCTATGAATTTAATCTTTCATGATTTACTAGGTATTATCTTAGAAATTTATATCGATGATATTGTTGTCAAATCGGATGGCATGGATGGTCACTTAGCCGATTTGAGGTTAGCTTTTGAGAGGATGCGCCGGTATGGTTTGAAGATGAATCCACTCAAGTGTGCTTTTGGTGTGTCGGCGGGGAAGTTCTTAGGATTTATGGTGCATGAGAGAGGTGTTGAGATTGATCCTAAGAAGATAGAAAAGATTAGAGAATTTCAAGCGCCGGCATGTAAGAGGGATGTTCAAAAGTTTCTAGGTAAGGTAAATTATTTGAGGAGATTCATATCCAACCTAGCCAGTAAAATCAATGCTTTTGTTCCTATTCTTCGCTTGAAGAAAGAAGTCGATTTTACTTGGGGGGCAAAGCAACAAGAGGCGTTCGAGAGTATCAAGGAATATTTATCTTCTCCACCCGTAGTAAGAGCGCCTAGAGATGGAGTTCCATTTCGGCTTTACATTGCCGCCGAAGACAACGTCATTGGTGCCGTGTTGACCCAAGAGGAGGATGGCAAGGAGTATATTATTACATATTTGAGTCGTCGCCTTTTGGATGCCGAAACGAGGTATGTGTTTATAGAAAAGCTTTGCCTATGTTTATATTATGCTTGTACCAAATTGCGTCATTATTTGTTATCTAGTACTTGCATAGTTACATGTCAAACCGATGTTATTAAACATATGTTGCAAAGGCCAATTTTAAGTGGGAGAATTGGCAAATGGGCGTATACTTTGATTGAGTATGATTTGGCTTATGAATCATTGAAGTCTATGAAAGGCCAAATCGTAGTTGATTTTATAGTAGATCATCATGTAAGTGTTGCTTATGATAATGAGGTCTATTTGCTTAGTCTCACACCTTGGAAACTTTATTTTGATGGTTCTTCTTGCAAAGAAGGGCAAGGGATAGGTGTAGTTTTATTTTCGCCCAATGGTTCTTGTTTTGAAACATCGGTTCGTTTAGAATATCCATGTACAAATAATCAAGCCGAGTATGATGCCTTGTTATTCGGTTTACAAGTATTAGAGTCCATAGGTGCTACTCATGTAGAAGCATTTGGTGATTCGGAGTTAATAGTGCAACAAGTTGCCGGGGTTTATAAATGCTTTGATGGGTCACTAAATAGATATCTTGATCAATGTTTGGATATTATTGCCAATTTCGATGATTTTGTCATTAGACATATTGCTAGAGGAGAGAATTCTAGAGCAAACAATTTGGCTCAGCAAGCATCTGGTTATCATGTAAAGAGAGGTATATTCTTGATATTAGAAAAGCCGGTGCTTGAGTTTAAAAGGTTGGGCGAAATTGGCAAAAGTTCTGACCAGGGGTGGTCTGACCGGCGGGATACGACCGGTCTGACCGAAGACCAAGGCCGGTCTGACCGGTGCAGTGTGGCCGGTCTGACCGGAAGTCAGGATTGGTCTGACCGGCAGGGTGCAGCCGGTCTGACTGACGTGCAGCAGGAAACTGGGGGGCACGGTACATCTCAAGATTCAAAGGCCGAGTTAATTGAAAATTCGGACATATGTGCCCAGGATATAGAGGAAGATTGGAGAATCCCTTTAATAAATTATTTGAAGGATTCCAGCCTTAGGGTTGATAGGAAAATTCGGCGGCAAGCTTTTAAGTACATTTTATTGCATGGAGAGTTGTATCGCCGAAATATAGATGGAGTGCTTTTAAAGTGCTTGGATAATGATCAATCTAAAGTTGCAATGGGAGAAGTTCATGAGGGGATTTGTGGAACTCATCAATCGGCCCATAAGATGAATTGGTTGCTTAGGAGAGCGGGTTTTTATTGGCCGAAGATGATTGATGATTGTTTCAAGTACTATAGAGGATGTGAGGCTTGTCAACGGTTCGGCAATGTTCAATTGGCGCCTGCTGCCGTGTTGAATCCTATCATAAAACCGTGGCCGTTCCGAGGTTGGGCTTTAGATTTCATAGGTCGAATTCATCCTTCGTCATCCAAGGGACATCGGTTCATGCTAGTTGCAACGGATTATTTTACCAAGTGGGCCGAAGCCGTACCGTTAAAGAATATGACTCACATAGAGGTAATTGATTTTATTTTAAAACATATTGTTCATAGATTTGGAATTCCTCAAACTTTAACTACGGATCAGGGAGCTTCTTTTATGTCTAAGGAGGTAAGAAGTTTTATTGAATCTTATGGAATTAAATTGTTGAGTTCTTCTCCTTACTACGCTCAGGTTAATGGTCAAGCCGAGTCGAGTAATAAGACTTTATTGAAGTTAGTTAAGAAAAAGATTGAGAAATATCCGAAAAGATGGCATGAGGTACTCTCAGAAGCTTTATGGGCTCATAGGATATCTAAACATGGTGCTACCAAGGTTAGTCCTTTTGAGTTGGTTTATGGACAAGAAGCCGTTTTACCGGTAGAGGTGAATCTTGGCTCTCTTAGATATATTAAGTAAGATGATTTATCGGTTGAGGAATATCAGACATTGATGGGAGATAATCTTGATGATGTGACCGATAAACGTTTATATGCTTTAGGTGAGATAGAAAAGGAGAAAAAGAGAGTAGCCAAAGCCTATAATAAGAGAGTGATAGCGAAATCGTTTCAAGTAGGAGATTTGGTTTGGAAGACGATTTTGCCTTTAGGTACTAGATCTAAAGAGTTCGGTAAGTGGTCGCCTAGTTGGGAAGGTCCTTATCGGATATGTGGGATCGTTCAAGGGAATGCATATTTTCTTGAAACATTACAAGGAGAACGATTTCAGAGAGCGCTTAATGGGAAGTACTTAAAGAAATATTTTCCAAGTGTTTGGCAAATTGCTTGAGGAATAATATGGCCAGTAATTAGATTATTGCCCTAAGATCACGTGCTTATGCTTTTAGATTCACGAAGTTCATCAAAAAGGCAGGGAGGCATGTGTTTACACCCAAATTTGGCACCTAAGGATAAATTAGGAAATAATTGTCAAATTAAGGGAAGTGCTGGTTTCCTTCGCAGAGGCCGGTCAGACCGCCATGTATAGGCCGGTCTGACCGGACAGTGGGGCCGGTCTGACCTGCGGCATGTGGCCGGTCAGACCGGCAGAGTCCAAGTTGGACTCGATTTCCACCGGGTCTCGGGATTATTGAGTTAGAAAACTATGTTCCGAGTTCTTTTGGGATTCTATCCCGAAATTGTCGTGGAGGAGGGCTTGTAGGAGGCAAGACCAACCCCTTTATAAGGGCCAAGGCCGGTTCAATTGAACAACCAACAATCTACATACAAATTTTCAATTGAATCGCGTTTTCTTTATTACACATCTACTTTTTGCATAGCTTTAGCCTTAGTTCGTCCATCTTTGTCGATTTGCGCTGTAAATCGTCCGCCATCGCTGCGAGAGTGCGATATCCCTTTGTAGGTTTGTCCCGTAAACCTTCCGTTTGCCCACGAGACGGGTAGTTATCCTCATATCGATCTAAATCGGCCTAGAGGCTGATTTTGATCTCTAAATCGGCTTCGCTAGCCGGTTTAGTCTTTTCTACAAAACCCATCTTGATTTGGCTTTTTTGCTAGATCAAGGTGGTTGGTGACTCTATACATCGCAAGGCGTTTAGGTGTCAGTAGTGTTAGCGGCTTTTGACCGAAAAAGTTGCCAACAGTATGTTCTTGAAATGATCATGGAGTATGTCCTCTTTTGATTGGAGATCAAAAACTTCAACACCTTGTATCTTGAGGGATTGGACATTGTTCTTACGCACCCTGTTTGAGGCGTGAGCATGAAAGAAGCTGGTATTGGCATCGCCAAATTTTATCTTCTTCACTTTGGCTCATTGTTTCCAGTATATTGCTTTCTAGTGGATGAGCAGTAGCAGTTTGTTGTTTACTAGTTCTCTGAGTTTAATCTCTTCCATATTAATCTTCTCGATTCCTCATGAAAGTCAAGAAGTTCTATAACAAAGGCTCGGTCTTGCTGGAGGCTTGTGTTGCCATTCGCTGCTTAGTCCACTTCTTCGTTTCAGCTCTTGCTCTCTGGGTGGCCAAAGCTAGGCCCGCTGCTTTATCTTCAGAAGTGTTCATGATGTGGTTCCAAGAACTCAGGATGTCTGCCTTATCACGTGGTGGTTGCTGAGTATCTCTCCATGCAGCAGTTAGTTGTCACTGGTTCCTTGTTGCAATAGCTTCTCTACTGCAGCCACTTGATCAATCAGATCTTCGTCGTTGCCACCATTTTGCTTGAACTGCCACCCTGATCCTTCTAGCTTCAGGAGCTTCGAGATGCAGAGCCCAAGAGAGTGAAGAAGCTTCATCATGCCACCCGATCTGCCTGAAGGATTGAACTCACTTTTAGTGAGCTCTACACTTGACACACCAAACTGCTCAAAAGGTTGCTTAGCCCAAAGGGATCTCACGGGGCTTGGGCTCGGTTGCATCGAGAAGATATCCCTCTCTATGGGAGCTACAGGCCTGGCCACTGAGTTTGCATCCTGAGATCTTTCTGATGCAAGCTTGCTAAGGTATGACTGGGGTCCAATGGTACCACTCAACTTTGATTCATTCAACAGAGCACTCCAGCTTGCAGCAATCAGTGCAGATACCTCCAGTAAGCTGTGGTACTTCTTTCAGTAAGCTGATGAACCAACATTTTCACTCCTGTCAAAGGCGGAAGGGTCATAATAGGATCTTTCTGCCATCATAGTACCTATCCGAGATGTTGCTGCAATCTGTCAAGTAGCTCCCAGTGAAGCAAGCAGATTCTGGTTACAAACATGCACGGCAGAATCAACATAGGTTGGCACAGAGGATGCAGAAGATTTTGGAAGTCTCTGTGGGTCCAGTGGCATGCTAGAGTTAAGGATTTCAGTTGGCATTCATCTGTTTTAGGTATGACACGAGCTGATAACCATGAATCACCGCAGGTTAGTAGAACTGGCTGTTGTCTGACTATGACAGTGCAGAAAATTTTGAATTTAACCTTGCACCTTGATTGAGTACTCTGTTGCTTGAACTCTGCAGCTCCCTACTTGGTAACTACACGACCTGAGACCAGGGCAGATGACCCAATGTTACTGCCCATCAAGCCCATATGTCAGATCCAAATTCGACATCTCATTCTTTGGAGACATTAGATCCCTTGAGCTTCTTCCCAAGAAGGTATTGAAAAGGTTTCTATGCCCCCCAGCAAATTCCTTTGCAACATGCTCGTCGTTCGCAGAATCCCTCGTAGACACGTTGCTGATCGAGCGGACTAGTGCATCCGGGCACTGACCTGTTGAGGTGTTGTCGCCGCCGCCGCCGCTGAAGAAGGCGATGCGTTCGTCGGCGGCGCCGCCGCGGCTGGCGAATATCAACGGGTCTCTGACCTTAAATCTCAGTGAGCAGTTGCAGGGTTTCTGCTCGTAGCGCTGGTGCATCAGTGAGTGCTACTATTGAACTTGACACAGGACCATTTCATGTCATACCTCTTGGTGAGTCCTATTGGCCTGCAAATGAAGAATTGTTTGAAGAATTCAGTGATATATTTTCCACGCTTTTAGAGGTATCCTTTGGTTCCCTACGCTCAACAATTCTAATGTAGGCACGCTCTCACATCTAGCTTGTGATTCCAGACTAGTTAATCTAGTACTTTTCTCGGTTGAAATATAAAGGTGCTAGATGGGTCCACTATCAGTAGCTCAGGTTTTATCTGAAACTATCTGTTCTTCTATAAAGCTTATGGAGCATTTTCTGCCATCTTCTGCAAAAGAAGCAAGGGGACAAACATAAACAAATATTCGCTGAATGCTATAGCTTTCAACAGCCAATGGTTGTGTAAATTCTACAAACTGATCAAATGCAACTTTCACTGTCCAAATGTGCAACACTTTGTCAAAAATCAAGACTATATGTGCTTCTGTGAAGTGTATGCACAGGAAAGTGTGGTTCTCTGAAATTGCAACACAGATTTGTGAAAATTTACCACAGGCAGCGTGCTCTTTGTGAGTTCTACTTTGACATTTTAGTTCTGCCTGTTAATCGTTTGCCCTTGATTCTTCTTTATGACGAATTATCCTTTTTTTGTTGGAGAACAATGTCCTTCACTCTGCAATTATTAATTGGTAGCTACAAAATGATTGCTAGTATAAGTGAATAGAAAGATAGATCTGTCTTCAATATTTGTTCATACGTCTTACATTGGTTGTTCACTGCACATAAATAGTTTTTTTAATGAACTGATAATTTCAGAGTTGGGGAATATGTAGCAGAATTTGAGTTTGACAACGTTTTTCTTGCCGATCTTGATGATGGTGAGCTGTAAAAAAATATATATGAGATGGCATAGAAGGTAAGTTAAATGCTTCAGTAGTTGTTATTGCGTCATGGATTACTGCATATCTTTTCGATAGAAAATTTAATTTCTAAGAGTAAACGCTTGAGTGTAATTGATGACACCTTCATTTTAGGAGAATTTTCGGCGAACTTGGATGGAAATATCTCTCCAGTTCGTTTAAACATTATGCCTCTAGTTTCCACTTCGCTACAAATGTAAACTTTGTTGTCTGTTAATAAGCATTATTTGGTTGCTAAATAGTTTGAATGTCATCTGCACTAAACAATTTCCATGTTCAGCCTCCCTCTTCCTTAAAAAGAAAAAGAAAACTGCCATGTGCGTTCATTGCAGGTCTCAGGCCTGTTCGCAGATTCTTCCTTCCCAACTTTCACTTTTAACTATTGTGAGTGCCATAGCTTTTCAATCGGGCATGCCTTCTTAATGGACAAACTAATTCTTGTCTTCTTTTGCATCAAAGATCGAACGTCTTGGAAGTCAAGGTTCAATTAGTGGAATGAATGCAGTACTTGGCTGTCCTTTTCATCTTCCCTCTCCAAAGGTTACAAAAACTGTTGTAGAAATGTGATATCACCATCTAATTTGTTGTTTTAACTTTAATTACATGGAAGAAACTACTTTTAAATCTTAGCTGGTTTTCACTCAAACATCACATGACGAGACATATTAGTATTATTTTGTGACCTGTCGTTCCCATGCCAAAACATGCAAGGTGATATGCCAAGAATAAATATCAAGGTTCTATAAATTTGCTCAGATGTTTTCTGTAGCAACTTCAGTATTTAAGGAGGTTCTCAACTGATACAAGAAGGTAGTAATATGAGAATTACCTAGAACTGCTAATTACCCAGATCCATAATAGATTTTGTGACCTTTCACCTCATTTCAGTGTTCTAACCTTTGCTGCAGTGTGCTCGTTCTCATATGTAGATTACGATGCAATCAACTGTAAATTCTTTTATCATGTTGTTTGGAAAATCTGGGGAACAACATGGAAATTCCTTTTTTATGAAATCATCTTGGGCTATCAGTTTGTAAGCTGCTAAACCTCTGATCTCCCTAGTGAAGATGTTGAAAATGGATGGCGGAATAAGGTAAGTTAAAACACCTAGTACCTTTATTTGTTCTTATAAGCATGTAGAGGTTGATTTGTTCCTAAAAACTATGTTGATACCACTTCAGATCTGCTTGATGAGCTAGCTTGCTCGGTGTTGCCTCAGCTAACCCGTCTTGACGAGAGTGAGTTTAATCACAGAAATCTCATTTCACAGACAAATTACAATTGAATTATTCTCCTTTTCACATGACGAGGCTCCTTATGAGCATGCCTATTTAAAGGTGCCTTCACTCAAGACTGGAAGCACCCAAGACAATGTTGCATGGTTTTCCAACATTGTGCTAGTAGGTATCTAGTATTCAGTGAATGTTGTACAATCCCACTTCTCCGTTTCTCTTTACATTTCGGTTTACAAACGCGAGATGAAGAGAATACTGGAAATTTAAACAAGATGGTGAGTTTTTTAGCTAAGCATATGTACTAAAAGCTTATGCTGTTTTTCTATCAAACGTAGCACTGCCATGGTCTTTGTCAGGTTCTGAACCTTAGGTCCGTATTGGTTGATCAACTTCTTTCCTCTTCTCTATATCAAGCAAAGCCTTGAAGACTAGAGCTCAATCAGAAAGGAGCAGGGGAAACTGCACTGGGCGAAGTTCAAAAATCTGTTATTGTGTTTGTTCTCTAATAAGCATGTGCAAAATTCACGAGAAGGTTAGTTTTGTGAAATCACCTATGCTGAACAGCTGAAAGTATAATATAGAAAACAACCTGCTGCATTACCTGCACATATTATATTGTTCATGAATGAGGTGACTGGTTGAACAGGCCAAACTGTAAACCTTACAATGATCACAAATTATAGGTTGTTATACATGCAATGGTAGTTAAACATGGGGAAGATTTGTCGATAGTGGATACATTTCTTAAAGGTGAGGAACTGCGGATAGATAAGTTAATATGTGCCGATATGATAACATCTGTGACGCTTCCTTTGATCACAAAACCTTTTTATTTAATCATCGTTTCTTTGGTTGTGGCCTTCAACTTCTTAGAGACACGGTTTCCTGACTTTTTAATGTTTCCTGACTGCATGCTTTCACTGATACAGATAAAATCACTTCAGAAAGCTACAAGAACAATCCAAACCATATGTTCAGAAACTTTTGTGTTCCATGCTTAAGAACAGTAGCTGATCGTCCATAGGGCCAAGCGAACAATGATCACAAGCAAGATAACTGCTGCAAAGGGATCACTGGAGCGTTCCTTATTCCAAGTGAAGGCGCTCCTAGTCCTACACAACTGCTCTACACAACTGATCAACAATGGAAGTATTATGCAACCTGAGTTCCCGTTCCTTCCTGACGACGTCTAGAGATTTCAGATGGCCATCAAAATCCAGGTATGTATAAATCACCCGTTTTTATGACTTACAGGCAAAATCTGAGGCACAAGGGTTTACAGGGGCATGTCATGTTGAGACCGATTCTGAAACCCCAGCTGCCGAAAATGCCAACGCCATGGATGAAGATGCGACAGAAAACAGCAATGAGGCACCATTGGAGGATAGCATGGATGGCAGCATCAGCATACATACAGAACCAACCAGTCAAATCTTTGATATCTCTCTTATCCTAACTTGACCCTATTTTGCCTAGGGGTATAAGTGGGTAAGCCGCGAACCCACTTATAGGTCAAAATAAGCGGGTTTGCGGCTTATTTTGGTCTATAAGTGGGTTTCGCTGGTTAGCCTCAGATTTTTGCCTCCAAAATCACAATGCAATGCACACTCTCCTTCCATAGGCTAAAAAACACATTCAGCCTTTGATCAGAAATGGAGTCAGATCAGTCTCAGTCTGTACAGATTATAGAACAAAAAACATCTCACTTGTTGCATTGAAACATCAACATTAAGTCTGAACTGTATTAGTATATAGATTGCCATAGTACCATCTGTTTTCACAGAAATTTGCTTTAGTTTTCTTATTTTGTTCTTTCTGCATCACTCCATATGACGGGTTTCCTATCTCGCCAAGCTGGATCGGAGGGCCTTTATACTTTGCTCCTGAATCCTGATTACTTTCACCGATGCAGATTAAAAAAAAAATCACTTCAGAGAGCTACAAGAATAATCCAAATCATATATGTTCAGAGCCTAGAACAACTAATCATAACAGAGATAACATCATAGTGTGTTGTGAAATAACATAACCTTTAATTCAAGGAAATAACATAACCTTTAATTTAAGAGTAAATTTCACAAAACTAAAGATACTTTGATTAAACTATCTCAAAACTACATATTTAAGAATGTGTATCACAAAACTATAGATTTAATATCAAATTTATCATGAAATTACATAATTTAAGGTATCATACCACAAAACTACATATTTAATATCAATTTTATCACAAAACTACAACATTCGTTACTTTAAATAAATAATAGCGTTATGGATCTAAAAATTCTAAAATATGTAGTTTTTTTATAATTTCATCACTAAATCCTATAGTTTTGTGATAGGATGTATTTGTTAGGGTTATGGATAAGGCATACCTCCTATCCTTGGGGTTGTGAAGTATACAGATACGGTATACCCTTAGTATACAGGAAGGTTACCTTAGCATTATGGAATTTGGCTAATAAACAAGAAAATTGTATCCCGAATAAAAGGTGTTAGAGTCCTATTCGGGAAAGATACAATCTCTGTGATCTCGTAGGTCAAAATTATTCTTCAAGTTCTACTTGGAGGCCAAGGCAGTTTGCGGTATAAGTACAAGGCTCTTTAGAGGATACGGGATCATTGAATCATAGTGCTAGCCACTACCATAACAGAGGCAATCCGGAGTACTTGAAGATAACTCGTCGGTTAGATCTCGTCGAGTCGTTCTCGATAGGGATCTCGTCGGTATTTGATACCTTCTGTTGTTCTCTATTGTAATCTCTATGGTTCTCGTCTTAATTCCATATAAACTGGAGTAGGGCTATTACCTTACCAGGGGGGGCTGACCAGCATAATCCTTGTTTTTTGTGTGCTTGATGTTGTTTCGTGTAGATCCTTATTCCAACGTACCCCAATACCCTCAGAATACGGTCTACGGATATAACCCGTCGATAGTGGCGCCCAGGTAGGGGGACTTGGTGCCCAAGGTTTCGTAGAGATGGCTTCAAGCTCAAGACCTTCCGACAACAATGTCCACATCCGTCCTGGCCTAGGAGATCCTACCCAGCCGGCGTTCATTTGGACTCAAGTTGGATCCATCGTCTTCCCCGTCATCGCTGCAACTCCAATCTTACCTTCCCCAATACCAGCTGGGATCGAGAACGGGGCCATGAGGACGACGAAAAACAATCCATCGTCAACTATACCTCCTAACCAGACAAAAAAGAGGAAGTCGACGACTTCAGCTTCCCGAAGAATTCCTAGAGCGACCAAGCCCCAAACACCCGTTAGGGGCCAGGTGCCGACAAGGAAGTCCTCTCCAAACCACGACACATGGTGTTCGATCCACAAGACATCTCAGCACTCTCTGGTCGAATGTCAAGTAATACTTTAAGTGAAGGCTGAACTCGATGCTTGCAAAGATTGAGATATCCAGCGCACATCTCCGTACAAGGCGTGGTGCCCGATCCACAAATCAAAAAGTCACCCCCCTTACCGACTGCAAGATCTTCTTGAAGATCACCGGATCCATGGTTCGTGTACCCTATTGTCCGATCCACTGACATCATGATCAACCTCGAGATGCATCGGTGGACGATAGCAAGATGGAAACTCCAGATCGTCTGGTCGGATTCATTGACATCAATCCTTGCGAACCCTCCGTTCTTCACAGCTTAAAATCTTCAGGGTCCAACTCTCCGCGTGAAGTGAATGTTATCGAAGGGGTCTTCGAGGACGTACGTGAAGTTCGTTCGGGAGAAGAACCGCCTGCTCCTGTTGCGTCGCGCCAATCTGAGGAGCTGGTTCGAACTCCTGCCGAGCACTTCACCATGGTCAACTCGTTGCTAAAACAAACTCCGTTTGATCTAGTAACCTTCCTAGAAGCAGATGACTGGGTTAGACAGATACAGTCAACGATAGCCAACCTCAACTCTGTCTTCTTGGCTGCGGCCAGATCAAACCCACAAGATCCTTCTCGAGATCCCCGTCCTCGAGGTAGAGACCGAGCACTAGAGAATGACACTGCTGAGGATGCTCTTAGTCCGCACCCCAGCCGAGATCCGGGCCACAATCCTCGAAACGCATCGCCAAGAAGACAGGACAATCAGCCCCCTCCTCATCAAGACAACCGCGATCTTCGCAATCACTT
The DNA here is from genome assembly GCA_008326285.1 of Oryza officinalis. NCBI lineage: Eukaryota > Viridiplantae > Streptophyta > Magnoliopsida > Poales > Poaceae > Oryza > Oryza officinalis. The sequence continues at coordinate 5,421,462 of BDMV01000007.1, forward strand.
GAATGGGCGTAGGCTGGAGCGACAAGATCGAAACTATGTCGACCACCGTCAACCTCGCGCACCTCGCGGAGGAAACAGAGGGCGAGACGACAACAACAACCGAGAAGATCGCAACAACGATTGAGATCGTCGAGACCATCAAAGTCAATAGGGCGAGAACGATCAAGGTCGACAACAACATGATAACAACCAACGATGACGAAACTCGCGATCCCCGAATTCCCGAAGGGACCGAGGGTAGGGCCGCAGGTCAAGGGGCCGCACCCCCACTACGGTGATCTTTCGTCGTCATCATCAATTGGAGGCGGTTCTCGCAGGCCGCGAGGACGTCGTCCACCCTTTATACCGGGAGGCTGATGTCGGGCTTTCACACTTGCTCTGTGGGAGGTACGATGGCCAAACAAATTTTGTCCTGCGGCGGTAGAAAAGTATGAAGGTAGTATGGATCCAGAGGAGTTCCTGCACGTCTACTCTATAGTTCTCTACGCGACCGACGCAGACGACAATGCATTGACGAATTACTTGCCTGCAGTGTTGAAGGGATCTACTCGGTCATGGCTGGTACACCTCCCACCTCGCTCGATTTCTTCCTAGGAAGACCTATGGCAGCAATTCGTTGCCAACTTTCAAGGAACATACAAGCGGCACGCGGTTGGGGACGATCTACACGCCCTTAGGCAGAACCTGGGCAAATCCTTAAGGGACTATATACGATGTTTTAACGAGTGCCGGAATACGATCCCCGAGATCACTGATGCTTCTATCATATGCGCATTTAAGTCAGGCGTCCGAGATTGATACACCATCCAAGAGCTGGCGACAAGACGAATCACTTCTACCATGAAGCTGTTCGAGATCATCAACAGGTGTGCTCACGCAGATGACACCCTCAGGAGGAAAGATGAAAAAGGCAAGGTGGTCGAGGAAAAGCAATCAACCAACAAAGAAGCACCGGAGTCCACCAAAAAGAAGAAATAGAATCGCAAAAAAAAGGAAAATGCAAGGCGGAGACAGAGGTTCTTGTGGCAGAACAAGCAAACCCACCCCAAAAGCGCTCAGCCCTTCAAGGTGATGAACCAGTATGACAATGGTGCCCAATTCTCAAGACCCGCACACACACTCTGGAGGAGTGCCAGGTCTTCCAGAAAGCACTAGCAAAACAGCTAGCCCTCGAAAAATGAAAGCGAGTTCGTGTGGTCGAGAGGAGCACTTGTGATCTCTCGTTCGACAATGAACTCGTGTTCCTGCATGTAGCCCATATCTTCGGTGGTTCTACGACGTATACCTCTAAAAGGGAGTATAAGAAGGTAGAACACGAAGTCTGCTCTACGTCACAAGGAGTCGCTGCCAAGATGATGTGGTCTAACCAGAAAATCGAGTTCTGTGAGGACGACCACCCGACAACGACAATCGTGCCAGGACGGTATCCGATAGTAGTCGAGCCTACTATTTGGAATATCAAGGTGGCACGCGTCCTCATCGACGGTGGCAGCAACTCCATCAACCTCCTCTTTGCCAGCACACTCAACGCAATGGGTATCCCTAGAAGCGAGTTTGTTGCTTCCGACCAACCCTTTCATGGGATCACTCCAGAATCATCGTCAAAACCGCTGGGGAAGATCACGCTAGCCATGACGTTCGGCCAAGCTAACAACTTTCATACAGAACAGATCACTTTCGACATAGCGGAGTTTGACATGGCTTACAACGCTATCCTCGGAAGGACTGCTCTCACGAAATTCATGGCGGCATCCCACTACGCGTACTAGATTCTAAAGATGCCAGGCCTGAAAGGGACAATCACGATCCCCGGGAACACAAAGGTAGCGGTATAGTGCGACACGAGGAGCCTCGACATGGTCGAGCACATTCCCACGCCACTCGTCACCTCAGAACTCCCTCGGAAAGTGAGCAAGCCCAACAAGGCACCCAAGCCCGACGACGCAAACAAGATCATCCCGTTGGCCAGTAGCAATCCCGACAAGACAGTCAAGATCGGGGCAACGCTCGACAACAAATAGGAACTCGAGCTCATCACCTTCCTCCGCTAGAATGCAGACGTGTTCTCTTGGCAACCGCCCGACATGCCCGGAGTGCCTAGGGAGGTGATCGAGCACAAACTAATGGTGCGTCCCGATGCCAAGCCAGTCAAACAGAAACTGCGGTGGTTCGCACAAGACAGGAAAGAAGCTATTCGAGAAGAACTGGACAAACTTCTTAAGGCTAGCTTCATCAAAGAGGTTTTCCATCTAGAGTGGCTCGCCAACCTAGCAATGGTGCGCAAGGCCAACAACAAGTGGAGGATGTGTGTAGACTATACCGATCTCAACAAGGCATGCTCCAAGGACCACTTCCCTCTTCCTCGCATTGACCAACTGGTGGATTCAACCGCTGGTTGTTGAGTTTCCTCGACGCTTACTCCGGCTATCACCAGATCAGCATGGCCAAAGAGGACGAAGAGAAGACAGTGTTCATCACGTCCTTTGGTGTTTTTTGCTGTACCAAGATGCCCTTTGGATTAATCAATGCAGGCAACACATACCAGCGAGAGATCCAGGGGGCTTTCGATGACCAGATCGGCAAGAACATGGAGGCATATGTCGACGATGTCGTGGTCAAGACAAAGACAAAGGACAGACTGATCGATGACCTGAGGAAAACATTAAACAATCTCCAGTGACATCGGCTCAAATTAAACCCAGAGAAGTGTACGTTTGGAGTACCGTCGGAGAAGTTGCTTGGATTTCTTGTCTCTGGACGAGGAACTGAAGCAAATCCCGAGAAAATCAAGGCCATCGAGAACATGAAGTCACCAATAAGACTCAAGGAAGTATAGAAGCTTACAGGATGTATGTTAGCTTTAAGCTGGTTCGTGGCCAGGATGGGAGAACGACGACAACCTTTCTTTGCTCTACTAAAAAACCAGGATAGATTCGAGTGGACACAGGATGCCAAGAACGCGTTTATCGCGCTCAAATGGTACTTGTCCCACCCTCCTGTACTCGTTGCCCCACAACCAATGGAAGAACTATTTCTATATATTGCTACCACGCCTTGTTCTGTTAGCATTGTGATTATCGTTGAGAGGGACAAAGTACAATATCCTGAGTACTACATTAGCGAGGCCCTCCATGACGCCAAAACTCGGTATCCTCAAACCCAGAAATTGCTCTACGCTATAGTCATGACATCACGGAAGCTACGTCACTACTTTTAGGCCCACAAAGTCACGGTCGTCTCTTCCTTCCCTCTAGGCGAGGTGGTAAGGAACAAAGACATCATCGGACGCATTGCTAAATGGGTCATTAAACTCAGCCAATTCGATTTCAACTTCATCCCACACACAACCATCAAGTCTCAGGTTCTCACCGACTTCATTGCCGATTGGACCGTTCCTGAGAACACACCAACTGGTCAGACGAATAATGAGACATGGACAATGGCCTTCGACGGGGCATTCAACAACCAAGGAGCAGAGGTAGGATTCATTGTAACATCTCTAGCCGGAGATCAGTTCAGACATGCAATACACCTCAACTTCTGAGCTACAAACAACACCACAGAATACGAGGGACTACTCGCCGGGTTATGAGCAGTCGTGACACTAGGAGTGAAGCAATTGATTATGAAAGGGGACTCAGAATCGGTCGCCAACCAACTGCACAAAGACTACAAATGCTCAAACTCTGAGTTGACCAAGTACCTTGCCAAAGTCAGGAAGTTGGAGCAAAAGTTTGACGGTTTAGAGGTACGTCATGTGTATTGTAAAGACAACACCTATGCCGACAACTTGGTGCGGCGTGCATCCAGAAGAGAGCCGATTGAACCAGGAACCTTTCTGGACATCCTGACAAAACCCTTAGTTAAAACCACGGACGACGAAGGCACCTTAGCCAGCGCCAAGAACAGCTCGGGGGCTATTGCAGAGGTCAACAACGTCGTGGCAGACATCGAGAGCACGGAAGACTAGTGTACTCCGCTCATCAATTTCGTGGATGCAGACAAGTTACCGGACGAAGACACTGCGACAGAAAAACTTTCTCATCAGGCAAAAGTTTATTGTATGATCGGCAACGACCTATACAAAAAAGCACCAAACGGAGTTCTGCTCAAGTGTGTCTCTCCCGAGGATGGCAAAGATTTGCTACTCGACATCCATGAAGGAGTATGCGGTTCTCACGCCATTGGACGAACTCTGGTCGGGAAAGCCTTTCGACAAGGATTTTTTTGGCCAACAGCCCTTCAAGACGCTTGTGACTTGGTAAAACGGTGCGAAGCCTACCAATTTCACAGCAAACCCACCAGGATGGCATCCCAAGCGCTCCAAACTATCCCTCTCACCTAGCCATTCTCGTGCTAGGGGCTCGACATTCTCGGACCGTTTCCCCGAGGACAAGGCGGCTACAAGTTCTTGTTCATGGCTATTGACAAGTTCACTAAGTGGATTGAGACAGAGCCAACAAGAGAAATCAAAGCCGAACACACCATCAAGTTTACCAAAGGGATATTCTGCAGATACGGACTCCCATTCCGGATCCTGATAGACAACGACTCCCAATTCACTAGCGGTGCCTTTCAGGACTACTGCATCGAATTCGGAGTAAAAATTTGCTTCGCATCAGTCTCCCATCCTCAGAGTAATGGGCAGGTCAAGCGGGCAAATGGTATTATGCTCCAGGAGCACGTGTATACGATAGGCTCTTGGCCTATGACATACGCTAGGTTGATGAACTCCCCTTTGTCCTGTGGGTCATCCGCACTACCCCGACAACCTCCATCAAAGAGACTCTTTTTTTTCTCATATATGGTGCCGAGGCCATGCTTCTTTCGGAGCTACGACATTGGTCTACACGAGTCGAACAGTATTCAGATAAGGACTAGGAGGAGCAGCGAGCAGACGATGTCAACCTTCTAGAGAAACATCGAGAATGTGTTGCCATTCGAGCAGCCATGTACCGACAAGCTCTATGTCGCTATCACGAAAAGCGTATTCGTGCCCGTTGTTGATGTGAAACACAGTGGCTTGAGAGATTTGCTTCACTCCAGTGTAGGTTCAAATCTTAGACAAACGGGTTCAGGGCATGCCAGTTGGTTTGATCCTACAACCAACAGGGTATGCCAATAGAAACAGTTAGATATACGATAGCCAATCGGCCGGAGAGCCGATGACATACCGTATGGAACTAGCCGATGCGATCTGACCGAATCAGCTGTAAGGGGTAGGATGAATAAAGTAAAGAAAACCTTAATTATATTCCATCGGCTGTAAATATATAATCTATAGGAAGAGATTAGATACTAGCCGATGAAATCATAACTAGGTTAAAATAGATAATGTACCAGCTAATACTTCGATACAACCTTATACAAGAATACCAATCTAGGTAAATATATCAAGGCGAGCTTGGTATATTTAACTAAGGTGATATCCTTGTATAAGGGGCAGATATAACATGAAAAGCAATGATTAAAGGAATTTAAACATAGCTAGGCAATCATATCAGATAAGATTGACTGAAACTCCAATGCTACCCCTATTACAAGCAAGAGGCGGGCTAGAGATCATGGTTCTAATTAGGACTAGGGCTGATGCAGCACAAAGTGTAAAAAGATGCATGATATGTAGACAATCAAGCCTTTGCATGTTTTTCAGGGTGGTAGATACCTTATGCCAATCTAAGCTAATAAACTGATTTAGCCGATACCAACAAAACCTTATGCAAGGTCCGGTCGATACGGCTAAATCAACCATCGACTTAGATTGGCTAAGTTATGTGGTAAATTAACAAGCCATACCTCCAGCTGACAAACTTGAAGCACGAACTCGTCGAGAAAGCAAAAAGGAAATTGTGGCGATGCGCCGAAAGTATTGATTGAACTCTTGTTCTCTTTTACATAGACATCGGGCTTATATTTAAACCCGTATATACAAACCTTGTCCTTGACGGACACTATTTACAACTTGCCTAAACAAACAAGTCCTAGGTGGACTCTTAACACAATATTATAAAAAAGGAAACTAACTCTTATTCCTAATTAATAGATACAATTGCCTTATTCGGACTCAATTCCTAGTTGGCAATATCTTTAAATCCTTCTTCCGAAGTCAACACGAAGCTAGGCTACCCATATCGGCTTAGCCGAGTCCGATTCAGGTTACCCGTATCGGCTGCCCGAATCTGATTCCATATCGGCCGATACAGGTCCAGCCGATGTGTTATCTTTTCTTGGAAACCATCTTATCCCTTCAAATCCGCCTCGGATCCATCCTTCATTGTCGGCATAACTTTACCAAATTTTGCTGTTAACACCCGTACACTCACCATCGGCGATTATGTCCTCCGACGAGTTCAGAATCAGGCTCTCATCCAAGTGGATGGACCGTACACAGTGGTCGAAGTCTTAAGGCTAGGTGCGTTCAAGATCGTAGACAACGAAGGCTGCGAATTGACAAATTCTTGGAACATCGACCAACTACATAAATTTTATGTATAAAATTGATGTACCAAAGTCTGTAAGTCTGATTTAATAATATACAATATTCTAGTTTCCTTTCTTTTGAAGTGTTTTATCCTGTGATCCTTTTTTCTTATATCGCCTCGTCTCGAAGTCGATCATACCATCCTCTTATGCTAGTCCGACAAGCTTCGGGATCCTATGGACTTCGCCTGGGGAAGCCTAGCACTATGAAAGCTTGTCAGGCCATGCAGGGTCAAAAGACCATGTTAAATCTGGTCATGTTAGAGTACCCACTTGAGCGTATTAACCAAGCCGTGTAACCGGGAATTGGTTTTCTCAACTTCACGGCTGGGGGCTAGGAATTCGTAGCTTCAGCTTGGTTTGTTATAAGATTCAAGTTGTCTTTATGGAAAATGACTTTTCCACAAAAACAACTAGGGGCTAGGGAGAGTACCGTATTCCGTCGGCTGAGCGCAGTCCTTGTGAGAGTACTTGTATACTATGTTTCTTTCAGATACTTATACAATAGATTTCAATTCTTACTTAAGTTTTGATATATAAAATGTTAACACATATAATTAAGTGTTCCCTAGTACAGATGATAGGGGATAGGTTATAGATGATGATTATGTAACGACTAGCTTATCCGACTATGGAGGCACTCGGCTATGGATTAGATGGGTTCGAGGTAGAGTTATCTTGTCGACTGTGAAGGTCTCAGGGGCTACTGTGGAGATTATGGGTACCATATACTCATACGGCTAGCTTATCTGACTGATTATAGGGGATAGGGGATAGCTTATAGATGATGATTATGTAACGACTTAGGACTAAAGTATTACGTTACCTTGTGTATTAAGGAACGACATATAGTCCTAAGTCGGTAGTATTATGGATGATGTTTAGGAGTCCTATACCGTATGTGGTTGGGTCTCCGACTTATGAGCCTGCCTTCTGAACCTATATAAGGAGGGTAGGGTGCCTTTTGAGGGGCATAGAGCAATAGCAATTAGCTAGGCTTTTCTTCATACCAACTTGATCACGAGATCAATACATAACTCGGTGGATATATTCCTCGAAACAGGAGTAGGGTATTACTTCTTTATAGAAGGCCTGAACCTGTCTAAACTCCTTTGTCTACTAACCCATCGTGTTTGGCACTTGTGCACTACCTCCTTTTCTCATTGCCGAAATCAGGTTTCGACACCTAGGTACATAAACTACCAAGACGGCCACTGCCAGTTCATTGTAGAGAAGACGTACTCGGCTAATGGAGCGAAAGATTGCGCGAGGCGGTCAATCTCATTAGCTTTCATGTGAGAATGTGTGAAACCCTCCTAGAGAAAACCTAAGCTCATCATAGGCGAGGATGTGACCACCTGCATACTGGCTAGCGCAACAACATTCCTGCTTCAAGCTGTCGTCGATCTGCTTCCCGATCCTTGCAAGTTAGTTGCACGTACTCTGCATCCATGAGAGGTGACCGTTTATGGATTTATCGGGAGGAGGACAGACCACCTGTAGCTCTTCGCAAAGACGTTGGAGCGCTAGACAACAACCCTTGAGGTAGGCGTCGACCCAGACTTCCCTACCGCGAAGGGTCTCTACGGCTTGTTCCTTCCGAGTAGCGTCGGCCATCTTCTCGAGCTCAGCTTTCTCACACCTCGCCTTCTAGTACTCGGCGCGACGTTCTCTCTCCTGTAATGCGTTCTTGAGGCGTACGCACGACATGTGATCTCGATTAGCTTCCTGTGCATATATGGGGGAAAAGGCTACAAAGGTTAAGTCTCGTACCTTGATTCCGCTCGAGGAGAGAGTTGAGTTGGAGTCCCTGTGGATCCAGCGCGCTATTCGAGTTAACGACAACCAAGACTTGGTTGTCGCTACTCGGGGTCGAGCAAGCACGGGGAGAAGGAGGCGCAATGTTAGAATCGTGAGGACATCCTCCTTGTTGGACGACCTCGTGTTCAATGCATCTAAAAATTGGCATAATCACACCAAAAACTTAGGTACAATAAAGAAGGACGGCTTTCTCGAAAGACGACAGACCTAACAATCCATTCTTAAAAGTTACAAGGGGAGCAGCGGTTACTGTTCAAAATAGTGGATGACGCTCTCCCCAAGATCAACGAGTTCCAACATCACGTCCTCGCGTGTCGCGTTAGTCCACCCTTCTCTAACGCCTCCTCCAGGTTGACCTCGGGGTGCGTGAGCTTCAGGCACATGAGAACGTGACATGCACCAGTATAGAGACCGGTACACATCTCCTCGGCAACGTACTCGGCGTGCTTCGTGGACGTGCCCACCAGCTTGCCAATGAGAGAACCCAAAGATCCTAAGACGATCGTCTCGTCGAGGAACTCGGGGCCCTTCTCGTGCACGCCCAAGCTACGGGTCACCATGTCAAGTCGCCCGTAGTTGTCTTGGAGGCCTTGTCGGAGCGACGCCAGGTTCTCCTGGGTCTCCTCCATCCGTTTCTCCCAGCCTTGCCGCTGTCTCTCATGGCCAGTGACTAGGTCCTTGAATTTCTTCAAGTCCCTCTATGCTTCTACCAGTTGAGTTTCTAGCTCGGCAATGCACTTGTCCGAGGTCGAGGTTGCCTTCTTGAGCTGCTCGACTTCGGCGAGAACGTCGCGTGTGGCGGACTGCAACAAGCAGCTAGCCTCCACTAGCCTGTCGATCGCGGAAAGCGACACAACAGCTGGTGAGGCACTTGGCGGAGGGAGAGGTGGTGCTGATGCGGCAACGACGATGCCGCGGGGGGTGTGGAGCTCGTGTCTGTCACGTCCTGATAAATTCATCCCAAGTTAAAAATTATTCGTTAAAAGGAATAATAGAATTAATTAAAATTCAATAGAAAAATTGCAAACACTAAAATACGAACAAGAAAAATTTGAAAGTGGCTTGGAGGATATTTCCTAAATTCTTCATGCTCTAAATTGGTCCCTCAATTTTTACTTGAATTTTCATAGCACAAGAAACAATATTAATGCAACAATAACTAATTTCAGACTTAATTAAATGGAAAACCTAAAAATAATTATCTCCCTCTCTTTGGGCCACTTTCGGCCCAAAGTCCTCCTCTCCCTCGGCCTGCTGCCAAAGTCTCCCTTTCCCCCTCCCTCTCTTCCTCCCTCTTGGGCCTTTTTTTTCCCCTTCTCGGCCCATCTCGTCTCCCCTCCCCTTGGCCCAGCCGCCCCTCACCGGCCTGCCCTCCTCCTCGCATGGCCCAGCCGGCCCAGGGAGGCAAGACGTCGTCGTCTTCCTCCTCCAGCCGAGCCGGCGCCTGTTCCTCTCCCTCTCAGCTGAACAGTAGCACCGCCGCCCCTTTGATCTCCTTCCTCGGTTGTTTTCCCTCCAAAGTAATTGCAAAAATCGGTTCCTCTCCTCCTTCTCTTCAATTCCCCTAAGTTTTCCCCTCTTTATTCGGCTTAAATTCGTGGGGATTTAATCCCTCTCCTTTGGCTGCCATGGATGGCCAGCCGGCGAGCTCCCCGGCCGTCCCCTCCTCTCCCCGGCCATCCCCTCGTCTCCCTGGCCGTCCCCTCCTCTCCTCCGGCCTATAAATGGCGCAGCATCCTCCCTTCCTCTCCTTTTGCCTCTCCCGTGCGGCCTCCTCTCTCCACCGCGCCGGCCAACTCCGGCTGTCCCTCCCCATTGGCCGGAGCAGTGCCGACCGTGCCGTCGCCTCCCCCGACATTGCAGCTGGCCCCCTCTCTCCCGGCATCGCCTTCGTCTTGTCCGAGGTCAGCTGGAGCACCGTGGACGCCGGCAACCCATGGTGCCACAGCCGCTGCACCGCCTCCAACCGCCATCGTCCCCCTCGTACTCCGGCAGCCCTTACCGCCCTTGCCGGTGTGCTGCCCGACGTCGTGGCGTCGTTCTTTTCCCCGGCCACCACTCGGTTTTGCCGTGCGTTGCAAACGTTCCGTCATCGTTCGTTGCCACCTTTGGCCGACCGATCCTCCTCGCTGGCACGTTGACCCGCTGCGTCACCACCGCCGTCGGTACCGCAGTGGCGTGCTTCACGTCGGCCTCACCGTCGTTCGGCCGCTGCCGGTTGTCTTCATCGTCCGGTAGTCGTTCCCGGTCGTGCTAGCCGTTGGCCCTCCCTTTGTCAAGCCGAAGCCATCCGCGTCATCAAGGTCGTTGGCGTCGTCGTCGTCTTCCTCCGGTCGTCGTTCCCGTCAAGCCGAGCGCAGCCCGTCGTCGTTCGCCTCTTCGCCATGCCCGAAGTTTGTCGAGTGATGCCCGTTCGTCTTCGTCGTCCCCGAGTCATCGCTGCTGACCTCGCCGTCTTTGTCCTCGGCACTGCGTCGTCAAGCTCATCCTCGCCTTCGCGCAAGGGTCACCGGCAAAGCCATCTCCCCATTCATCGCCGCCCGTTTCCTCCGTTCGTCGTCGGTAGTCGTCGTCGTCCCCTCGCCTCGTCGCGTTGTGGTAAGGTTCCCTCCCTCGCTGCCCCTTCCTCATCGTCTTGGTGTCTCCACCATGCACGTCGTGTCGTTGTCGGTCCCGGTCTCGTCCACCGGTGTCGATAGTCGTTCGTTCGGTCTTCACGTGCACTTGTGGTAGTCCTTTTCGTGTGCCCGTTTGGCCGCCCTATGCTTGTCCACATGTGTAGCCCACGTGGCATTCATTTGAGTCCGCGCTTGTCGGCCACTTGTTTCGGTTGACATGCATAGTCTCACTCCATCCTTCTCGTGGATCGTCTCTGTGAACCTGATCCACGGTGAACTAGCCATCTGACCCGTGGGTCCCGACTGCCAGTCGCTCGATCCTTTTCCCCTCCTCGAGCGGTGTTGCATTACACATAATTTAATGGTATAATAATAATTAAACAACTCGGAAATCCACTTTAATTGCACCTAAATTTCGGATGGTCGTTTCTCGGCCATACGAGCTCCAAATTGACCCGTTCAAATTGCTTAGTTTTTGTTGTAACTTAAAGAACCCATGTTTGTTGTTTTTATGTATTGTTCTTGTTTCTTTCTTAGAGTTGTAGCTTTGTTTTGTTTGTTCGTGTAGTTGCTCTCGTTTCGGTGATTCCCGTGGTGTAGTTCGAGTTCGCCGCTGAAGCTTCAGAAACCTCCCTTTTTCCCTGAGCAAGGCAAGTCACGCTCTCCTTGAGCATATTGAATCCCAGTTTGCAAAAAGTATTTTAATTTAAATTATTGCATTCGCTTTACTAAATTTACCGCGTTATAACTGTTTTATTTAGCCTTTCCTACATTCCTTGTTATAGCCTTATTATTTGTTATTGTGTCATTACCCTTGACAACCCTAGGTAACAAAAACCAGCTAGTGAGAACTCTATATGTGGTGCTTACTAGATATTTTAGGATTATGCTTAGCCCTGCTTAAATAGAAACATATAGTTGTTTTATAATATCTAGACTTTGGGAATGTCACTATAATCTTATTTATTGATGGATTAGAGGCTTGTTGGCCTGGACATGTTGGAAACCCCTTTCAAAATTCCCAAATTTGTTTCTCGAGGTGCATGGTTTTGTTAGTCGCACCTCAGCCGACATAAGGACCGGTCTTCGGGGCACGATTGCAAAGCATATTCCGTGCAACCACATGTCTAATGGGTAAGGCTTAACGTATCGGTTAGTGCGGTCATGAACAAGGAAGACATGGATAGGGATGGATGAAGCCCTTGGTGGGGTCGACGTCTCTGGCAGTATGCCCGGGGGCATAGACTGTCTGCTCGACCCAGGGCACCTGGCGGGGGAAGTCTATGTCGGTCTTCTTAGTTTAGGGCAGTACTAGACGGTAGGTTATGTCACGATTTCTGCCCGTATGCCGTGGTGGCATGTGGCATGTGGTGACACGTGAGGAAAACGTGTCTTGTGGGTAAAGATGTACACCTCTGGCCAGAGTATAAACTATTCGAATAGCCGCGCCCTCGGTTATGGGCAAGCGGAGCAGTGACCCAAAGTTAGAAGTTTTATTCTGATGAACTGGAATAATTGGATTGATTATCTGTGGGCCTGGTTTAAGGCAAGATCGCGTTGGTGCGCGGCTCGATAATAATTTGACTAGAGATAAACCGTGGTTTGATTAAAATGCCTTTAAATAATTAAATGTTTTGAAATGCTTATTTACCGCAAAATAACCCTTATAAATGAATCCTTGTACTCCCTTGCATTAAGTGCATTTTCCGGTGTGGCTTGTTGAGTACGGTGGTTGTACTCATCCTTGCTCAATCTTTCCTCCTCCAGTCAGTGAAGCTCTTGAAGAAGTCTTAGGTGGAGTTCTTGCTTATACCCCAGTTGAGCGCCTATGAAGATGGAGCCGTAGGCCCGCTAGTCCGCTGTTGTTTTTCTTTTGTTGTCAGGCCTTATGTGCCTTTGTAATAATGTAAATATTATCGTGATAATTAATAAAGATGTGTCTTTTGTATCAAGTTTGTGTGGTGTATCCCGGCTTTTCCTGGGATGGGGATTAATACACTAGCGTTCGGGAAAGGTATTTTCCAAGCGTGACAGTGTCCTCGCGACCGGTACTTTGTGCCGAGGTCGCGGGGGAGGGGCTTCAACAGAGGGGAACATGCCTTACAGAAGGTACTATGAGAACACTAAATACACAATTGAAGAAGACGCTCACTTACTTGGGCTTGAACCGCTTTAGGAACATCTTCCCCTGAGAGGAAGACTTCGTGCCGGAGGTGGTTTGCAAGATATGTAAGTCAGGACCAAGGATGCTCCTCAGGTTGGTTTATGGACCACAGGGAGTGTGACTAACCTCAGATCCACTTATTTGCACAAGCATTCCTGCTCCGGACGACTTCGTTAGAGCCGTCCACCTCCTCTTGGAGGGTTTTGTTCCACTGCCGCTTGGAGCATTCTCAGTAGTGGCTTGTTTCGAGATCGCCTTCTCCTTCAGAGAAGTCGCGACTTGGTGGTCGGCAAGCGGGCCAATGACATCCCTCACAGGCAGGACCTGCAAAATTTAGATTATTACTCTTTCGAATAACAATAGTCAAAAGAAAAAGCAGTAATCGAGATCAGTTACATTGATGGCGGCGTCCTTGTCTGAGGATGGGAGGTCGCAAAGCGGGGTGAGGAGGTTGTCTGTGTCTGGTGGGGTGTCAATCACTAGATGACCAACCCGGGTGGCCACGGCTCCATCATCGAGTTCTGCAAATGAGACATCAATGTTAATTTACGTCGATTGGCCGTGATCGGATCAAGTTAGAAGGTTTACGAGATCGTATACCCCGAACTGAAATCTGTGTTTCATCTTGTACCCCCGTGTACTCGTACGACGTATAAAGTCTTCAACGACTTCATACCCCGACAACCCTTGTTCTCAGAGCTCGCGGATCTTCTCTATGAAACTTTTAAGGGAAGGGATTAGGGAAGGTTTGGATGTACATAAGGAGGAGCGCGCGGGCTTCTCATCTGGGACAGTAAGACTAGCAGGGTCATCCTCAACGTGTAGGTAAAACCATTTTAACCTCCACGATCCTCGAGAGGAAAGGCAGTTGAAGGGGATATATTCTGCCTTCATCCCATCTCGGAGACAGAAGCCACAGCAGCCGGAGATTCTATGGGATTCCATCCACCTAAGCTCATAAAAGTGTCTAAACAGATCTAGGAAAGGCGGTACCCCAAGGTATGCCTCGCAAAGGTGTGTAAAGATACTAAGAAATGCAATGGAGTTGGGGTTTAGGTGGAAAAGGTGGATGTCATAGAAATTCAAGAGGAGAAGAAGAAATTCAGAAGGAGGAGGCAGGAACCCACACTATCGAAATCTTCAAGACAAGCAATTTGGCCAAGTACAGGGTTAGGGTTTGTACCTCATTTCGATTGGCCCAGGGTTTTCTTTCCTGGGAGCGATCCTTTGATTTGTAGCGCCTTCAGGTCCTTCGCGCCAACGCTGGATTTGCCCAAATCCATTGGATTAGTTGAGGTTTGAAGGTGAGGAGTGAAGATTAGGTTTTTCAACTGGCGAAAGTTGTGAAAGTTGGAGAGCGTCAAGGAGTAAAGGATCACTTGTGGGAAGGAGACAAAATGAATCTTGGGATTAAGATTTATAGGTTAACACCGACGATTCATATTTCGAGGAAGAAAGAGAAATGGTCGCCGTAATTTTCTCGATTTGTTTATGATAGTTTTTTAGATTTCAATTCAAATTCATGGTGGACCGTTGTTTTTTGATGGTGTTGTCGAATGCTTCATACCTTCTTGATGACTCCAGAACGGTTAGGTGGGCACGACATCATTTATTCAAGAAATTCGGCTCGAGAACACTATTTGTTCATTTGATTTGAAGTCGGAGGTTACTATCAGGGCTACGGATAAGACATACCTCTTATCCTTGGGGTTGTGAAGTATACGGATACGGTATACCCTTAGTATACAAGAAGGTTATCTTAGCATTATAGAATTCGGCTAATAAACAGAAAAATTGTATCTCGAATAGAAGGTGTTAAAGTCCTATTCAAGGAAGATACAATCTCTGTGATCTCGTAGACCAAAAATATTCTCTGAGTTCTACTTAGAGGCCAAGGTAGCCTGCGGTATAAATACAAGGCCCCTTTGAAGGTACGGCATCATTGAATCATAGCGCAAGCCACCACCATAGCAGAGGCAAACCGGATGACTTGAAGACAACTCGTCGGTTGGATCTCGTCGAGTCGTTCTCGATAGGGAACTCGTCAGTATTTGATACCTTCTGTTGTTCTCTATTGTAATCTCTGTGGTTCTCGTTGTAATTCCATATAAACTGGAGTAGGGCTATTACGGGGGGGGGGCTTGAACCAGTATAATCTTTGTCTTTTGTGTGCTTGATGTTGTTTCGTGTAGATTCTTGTTCCAATGTTCCCCAATACCCTCAGAATACGATCTATGGATATAACCCGTCAATAGTATTAAATCTGTATTTTCATGAAAAAATTGAAATTTACTCTTTAAATATAGGGATCTAAAGTGGACTTTTTCTAAATGGAAATGAGCATGGGTTAAAAAATTGCACAATTGGGCCGTCATACGTGTTGAGCATATCCAACCAAACCGAATTTTTTTTATTTTTAATTTTATTTATAAAAATATATACAAAAATAATTTTCTATTTCAAAAATTTACAAATCTAGTCGTCCATCGCCCTCTGGGAGGGTGTTTTTTCAAAAATCGCCCTCCCAAAGGGCGATTTATCTGACGTGGCAGACGGCCGTTGGCCGAGGGCCAATGGGGGAGGGCGATTTTTGACTGTACTGGGGGCTGTCTGCAAAAGGACGGTGAGGACGGGCTTGCATTTTTGCAGGCGGCCTCCTTGCCGCCCTCTGGGAGGGTGTTTTTTGACTGTGCGGGGGGCCGCCTGCAAAAGGGAGGCCGGCCTGGCATTTTTGCAGGCGGCCCCCTTGCCACCCTCTGGGAAGGCGATTTTTGGCCCCCCGTGTATAAAACCCCTTTTCCCTCTCCAAATTTTCATTATATTCACTCAAAATCCAGAAAAAAGAAAAGGAGAGAGGGGTGAGGGGGAGCAGAAGGAAAGCGGCAAAGCCCTGCCGATTTGCTGACTCCATAGCAGGTAAACACATTATATTGTATTGTCTTTAAAATTTTTGTAGCATTTTAGTTGTATTGCCATATATTTTACGCAAATCTGGAGCTGCTGTTGGCGCAGAATTTCGACCCGCCTACGCGTCAAAGCGGGTTCCACGTTTCCACGGTGGCCTGGGAGGTTTGCTTAACTCCAGTGCAGGTCCAATGGCTTGCCTAGGTGTGTATAGGGCGTGCCAGTTGATTTGATCTGCAATCAACAAGAATAAACAAGTAAACCATGTTAGCAAACGATGGCCGATCGGCCGATAGGCCGATGTCGCATCGTGAAGGCCTAGCCGATAGGGCAAGGCTATATCGGCCTACTTGAGGTTATAATAAAATAAGATAAAAATACAGATCTAATCTCATCGGCCTTCATCAATGTGTCTATATTAATTTAACGACATCGGCCGATGAGGGATGCGGGAAATAAATGCGCTAGCTAATACTCTAGCGTAAACCTGTACGAACCGATCAGCTGATATAAATGTACTGATCACAGAGAAATCTTGAGACCAATCTGTGACAAACACATTTATATCTGTCGATCCACTCGTACAAGTGGCAAATACATACGAAAACATAAAGCAATCACATGTATTAGGTAAGACCGGCTGAAACCCCGGCGCTATCCTTAATTACGATCGAAAACAGGCTTTGAGTTAAACCTCAAAACACGACTAGGATCGATAGCAACGCAAAATGTGAATCAAGAATTAACACAAAGAAAATCAAGCCGTCGATCACTTTTGGAGATGGTAGAAGCCTTGAATGATCTAAACAAGCAAGCTAATTCAATCATCGTCGGCAACAAACCCTAAAACGAGTTAGCCGCTGGCAACATAGAATTAGGATGCCATGTCGAGATCATACAAGACATGATAAACGACGATCACGTCGCCAGGGCTGAACGTGTCTAAAGTGACACGCTAGCCCCGACGACGTAGATCATCAGGTATGAGTTCTTACCTCCGCTCTGGGGAAGCAAGAACTCGCCGAAAGTCAACCTCTTGCGAGGGTGGCGATGCGCCGAAAGTAGATTGAAACTGTATTGTTTTTGATTGAATTGATTGAGAGAGAGTTTCTAAGTACAAACTACCGGGATATTTATACCTGTGATTTACAACACTGTCCGTATAGGACACAATTTTATCTATAACTAACAAACAAGTCCTTATGGCGGACTCTTGCCATAGATTAGATCGAAACTAATTCAACTTCCTAATTTAAGAGATACAATTGCCTAAAACCGGGCCTTATCCCTATATGGCAATCTCCTTTGAAGCTTAACTCAGGCCCAAACCGAGCCCGTTCTGCCTCCATCGGCCGATAGCCGCATTGAACCCACATCGGCCGATACGGTCCCTCTGTTGGCGCTCCACTTAGTCTGAATGCACCGCTGAGTCCGATACAGGACTTGGTCCGATACCCGGCTTGGTTCGATAGCGTAACCGACCGACTCGAATTGCGCCTCCTTCTCTGCGTCGGTTTTCTCTTTCTTCTCCGAGTAGATTACGAAAATCTAGCGTTAACAGCTGCATAATTTAAGAACAAAGGCATACGACATATTTATAGAAATTGAGACTTAGGACATAGTGCAAATCGTACAATATATTTGAGTTATATGGTACATCTGGAGCACCACATAACTTAGGGTGTAGTACATAATGATGAATTCGATATTAGATCTGGTCATTATGTTTCGAACTTAGTTAACCTCGTTTTTTGTTTCATTAGGCACAATGTTAAGTAAGGTCATATTTCAGTTAGTTCACGGTCAAGGCAACCTTAGATTTGGTCCAGATGGTGTTGATCTGTTAGATTTTAGAATGACATCGAAGGGCATCGATAGGCCTGCCGAGAGAACATTTCAGCCAATTTATAGTTGGTTGCTGCGAGGATTTAGAATAGACCCAGAAGTCAACACAATGTCAGTATCTGTTGTAGTGAGTCGTGCAATAAAAGATTATTTTTGGGAACTAATGCCAATGGATAGCATTGATGCTTGGAGACGGTATGTGGAGATGACTTTTGAACATTCATGGTCCCTTGTTATTTTTGTGTCGGTGCATGAAAAGGATAGAAATGTTGCAATGGAAACCAAAGATGTTGAGGGTCCAAGCCATGTGGGGGATTGTGTTGGACCATCGATGGAAAATGAGGAAAATCAAACAAGGGTGGTGCAGGCCATGGGCGTGGCGGATGAGGGGGAGAGAGTCAGTACAATTGTCGATGGAATGGAGAGGGAAGATTCGGATAACGAGTAAGCAGAGGGCGACGTATCATCCGATGAGAAAAATGATGTAATGCCCACTGATTGGACAAAAGATGACTTCTCAGGACTTGTTATCTCAGAGGGGCATCATATACCCAGGGAATACAAAAAGAACGAGGTAATTCAGGGTGCTACGTATGCTCATAAGGAGGATATGAAGGAGGCGATGAAGCATTGGGCGGTCTCATTGCAAAGAGAGTTTAGGGTGGTCAAGTCAACCAATTATGTGTACGAAATGAGGTGCATGAGGGAAGATTGCCCATGGCGTGTTCATGCATATAAGGGTAAATGGATTGATTATTGGAAAGTTAGCATTGTGACTGAGCATCAGTGCCACTTACAAGGGGTGGAGAAGTATCACCGCAACATCACTTCAGCTTTTGTTGCAAGTGAGATGTATAGCAGTATTGTCTGCAACAATGGCTTTGAATCAAGATTAATTATTAGGCACATTGAAGACAAATTCAAGTACACCATAAGCTATGCCAAGGCCTGGAGAGCCAAACAAAATATTTTAGAGATGAGGTATGGCACATTTGAAGCATCCTATGATAATTTGCCTCGTCTGTTAGCCAGCATTGCCTAAAGGAATAGTAATACTTACTATGGCATGCATACATTTCAATCAACTGATGATCCTGCCAAGAGTGTGCTGCAAAGAGCATTTTTCTCATTGGGTGCTTGCATCAACGGTTTTGTGCATTGTTATCCTGTACTATGCATAGATGAAATATTTTTGACCGGTAAATACAGAGGTCAGATATTGACAGTGATTGGAGCTGATGGGAACAATCAGGTGTTACCTATGACTTTCGCATTTGTAGAGAGTGAGAACACTGAAAGTTGGTACTGGTTCCTGGAAAGAGTGCACATCGCAGTCATGCGTATGAGGCCCAATGTTTACCTCATACATGATCATCATGCGGGCATGTTGCGGGCTATTGACTACTTGCAGAATGGTTGGGATGAGAAGGGAATTCCAACCAGGTGGCCTGATCTTCGGAGTAGGTGGTGCATGCGTCACATGGATGCTAATTTCTACAAGCAATTCAAGAACAAGCATCTGATGGATCTTTTCAAGCGGCTCTGTGCTTAGAATCAATAGAAGAAATTTAATGAGTCGTGGAGAAGGTTAGATGAGTTGACAACTAAGCAAACAAACGAGCAATCCAGCCAGTGATGAAGCCTAAGCTCGACACCTGCCTTGCTCTCACGTACTTGCCGCAGCCGGTGATTATGGCATACTTCCTAATGTGTACGTGTCATATTATTTCAGGAAAGAAGCAATCTTTCATACATGGAGTGAGGAGATATATGGGTTCAGGATCTCAGGATCTTACACAATTCTGAGGCCCCAAGTTTTTTACATTTCAGATCCATCCAAGCTAAGGGTGAAAAAGGGCCGGCGTCAGACAAGACACATCAGAAATGACATGGACGAGACCGAAGCTGGTGGTAGGACTCTACGTTGTAGCAAGTGTGATTAGCACGACCATACTTACAAGAAATGCCTGAAAACTACGGAAGGTCCTAGCGTCGCAGATGTTGGTCCATCTGGAGAGGCAAGTGATGGAAGGCGACCACCAGGGGAAGGAACAACAACCAGGCAAGCACGTCCCAGGCGTCCTCGTGCCGCAGGCAATGCGATGGTCTAATATTGTTTGGGAACCATGAAGTAGACCGATACTGTATCGTAATGAGTATTCGGACTAAGTAGTCGTATCATGTAATTTCAATGAATCCTGCTGTAATTGTACTGTTTGTGAACCATGAAGTATCCGATATTGTACACCGGCATTGTATTGCTAACTTTTTGGTATTGTATCCTAATGTTGCGAACAATTTGATATAGCATTGTAATGTTGTTGTAATCTCTATAGCATTGTGCTGAAGTAATATTTGTTTGTAATGTTATTAACTATGTTTAAGTAATATTTACCGTGTTTCTAATCATTCTTTGGCATGCAGGTATGGCGGACGATACACCTGAGCTCTTGAACCGTGGCATTGACAGCAACCACCGCTCGTACTTGTCAGCAGTCCAGGGTGCGCAGCTCGGCACCTTCCGTCCACGTACTTTATGCCAGTTGTTGCGGGTCGACCCGTGACACGTTCTGTGGTACGCCTCGTTCCAATTTTTTATCAGCACATTTCACTGGACTCTAATTTATCAATAGTAATGTTTGAGGTTTACATTACGCAGGTTGCGTGAGACAGGCCTGCTACCGCTTTGTAGGCTTGTTGAGGCGGGGGCGGATGAGAGAGACCCAGCAAAGCGGTGGGATGCAGACCGATCACTCCTTGCCGCTCTGGCAGATTGCTAGAGTCCCAAGACGCACACGTTCCATCTTCCTTGTGGGGAGATGGCACCGACACTGCAGGACGTGTCGTACCTTCTCGGGCTACCACTGGCAGGAGAAGCAGTTGGTCCTGTAGACGGTGCTGGTGGATGGAAGGAGGATATAACGGAGCGTTTCTCGCACGTGATGCGCTTTCCCGGTCTCCCGTCACCCACTGCCCTACACCTGTACACTACCGCCGAGCCGAGCAAGGATTGGTTGCTTCAGTACACTATAAGTTAACTACTTGAACGGGTTTATGGTTTTTTGAACCAATCTATTCATTTGTACTAATATTTGGTTAATAACTGTAGGCTGACCAGCTCCACCCGGACGCCGATGAGTACTCAGTCCGACGCGCCTTAGAGGTGTACCTGCTCTGGCTGTTTGGATGGGTGATGTTCACCAGCACTACAGGGCACGCCGTCCACAAGGGTTTGATCCACTACGTACGAGCCATCGCGGATGCTGAGCCAGGCAACGTGCCTAGGTGCAGCTGGGGATCTGCAGTGCTGGCGGCCACCTACCGTGCCCTCTGTGAGGCGTGCACGAAGACCGACGCGGGAGCAGTCTTTGCTGGTTGCCCTCTTCTCCTTCAGCTTTGGGCAGCTGAGAGGTTCACCATAGGACGGCCTGTGGTGGACCACGCACCATACGGGACAGGTCGCAATGCAGAGTGGCCAGAGGATGGCCCCACGATGGGGACATACTGGTGTCAACATGGGGTAAGTACAAACTTTGAACATTTCACTATTCTTTTTCTTTAACGTTCGTTCATAACATTCAATCGCATGTGTACCATATTTGTATGTTGCAGTGTCATTACGCCCATGTGCAGGTGAGACGGGGCTACCTAGACTTTGTGTTCAAGTTCGACCGTCTCCAGCCCAACGACGTCGTCTGGGAGCCGTACACGAAGGAGGCCGTCGCAGCGAGAGCACCACTAGGACTTTCGTCCTTGTGCACACGTGACTAGGCGTACTGGATGACGACTTTGCCGTTGGTGTTCGACATCTTCGTCGAGCCTCACTTCCCGTAGCGTGTGATGAGGCAGTTTGGCCTGAGGCAGGTATTCCCCGGAGACATGGCGCCTACCGTCCTCCCTGGAGACCACTCGTGAGTACAAAGTGTCCACATTACAAATATGATGTTACTTCATTCATCGAGCTATCTAAGTTTCTGCTCTCGACAGGTTGACTCGCCGGGGACAGCAAGTCGGCACACTGTGGGCTCCACGCATACAGCACTACGTGGATGACTGGCTGTTAGCACCAGAGGAGGTGATCGGCGAGCTCTGGCCACACAGAGGACAACTACCGTGACTACCTTTGTTGGTACTTACCTTGCACTCGTGCCCATGTGACCTACACTACAGCTGCCCCACAGTCGCACATTGCCACTAGCACGGACGCGTACCCCACGCACCGTGACCGAGAGTACTTCATGGGGGTACGTCGAACTTCTGCTCACTTCTTTCTTTTTCTCTGATTGGTACTGACATGCTTACTTATGTCCTGAATAGGCCGACGCCGCATGAGCTGTCAAAGCCGATATTAACTCGGTGGTAGTCAGGTTGGACGTTGGCTTATACTTAAGTGATGCTGAGCAGAGGCTGACGTTCGATCGGATGCAGTCCATGATGAGCACTGTCATGCGCTTCTTCTCTTATCGCAGCACCGTGGATGCGGTACCTCCAGCTGGTCCAGCACCACGACGTCCACGCGCCCCTACGGCCGGACTTGTGCGACCTACAGCAGCAGCTTCCCACGGTAGTGCTCCGCCCAGAGGTTAGTTCCGTAATATCTGATTTAGTATCGGTAACATGACCACGTCATAACAAAATGCATGGCTCGCAGGTCCCCCTTTGCCTTCCCACGCCTTTGCCGGAGCTAGCACTTCGTCACACAGAGCGTCGATCCCTTGTCCATACATGCAGCCGCGAGTCCCTCTAGGTGAGCGTGCATCATTCGTTACTTATGTTAATTGTACTCGTTGTTACAAGTATTATTTACCTTGATGAACCTTATGTTCTTTCTCCCATAGGGTTTCAAGCGGGGATCTTTGGTGCAGGACCCTCTTCCTCACACATCGGCGGCTCTGGTCAAGGCGACCATTTCTACGACGATGACTTGGAGGGCGCGACAGACCAGGAGATACTTGGCTCCTCACAGCTTGGCGGAGCTCCACCATCGCAGACCCAGGAGCAACCACCGGTCACACCAGTACCGGAGGGACAGGTAGGCCGTGCCGTACCAC
The DNA here is from genome assembly GCA_008326285.1 of Oryza officinalis. NCBI lineage: Eukaryota > Viridiplantae > Streptophyta > Magnoliopsida > Poales > Poaceae > Oryza > Oryza officinalis. Next base: position 5,444,345 of record BDMV01000007.1, read on the forward strand.
CGGACCGTCTGACGTACTCTCAGGGACACGTTAGGGCCCAGGGTAGGAGAGACAGGGGTAAGAGGGCTCGGCAGTAGTGGTCCACCTCTTGAGTGCTTGTACGCATTGTTCTTTTGATTTATAGTTCTGTGGACCAATCCTACTTTTGCAGTTAATGGTACAGTTCCATTGTCTTTACCCATTAATATATAGGGTTCCTGTCGTCCATGCGCTGCTACAACTACTTATGCGTATGACAACAAACTTTCGGTGCTTGAGGTTTGGGTCTATTACATCGCATAGTATACCACAATACACAGACAGAACGCCAGCTCAAGTTGTCAAGATCAACTTTCCCCGCAACTTTGTTTGGTAAAGTAATTCTTGCTCACGCGTGCTCGTGTCATCGGTACGTTGCAGAAACCCTACGCCAACTACTTTGGCTCGCATAGTAAACCCCAGTGCACGGACACAATGCCAGTTCGAGTTGTCACGATCAACTTTCGACGCTGTTTTCTAAGATAAAGTAAAACCTATTCATGCGTGCTCATGTTGTCACATACATCGGAAAAAAAATGGCTCTCATTAAGTCCTGTTCTATCATTGGTTGCTCCACTATAAAATAGACAAGCCTAATACAAGGTCTTCATATCATCGTTCAAATTCCCACGAATCTAAAGAGAATGGAAGCTCCATTTGTTGAGCATCTCAATTGGCGAAGCGATCCTCTCACCGGTTGGTTTCCCCCATGGTGTGACTGTCCATTGTGTGCTTGTGGGGATCGATGCATACTTAAGTCATCCCTAATGGTAGAAACTCGGGGCAGGAGATTCTTCCAATGCCCAAACATTGATTAGGTATGATTCATTTGTTCCAAGTTCAAATAACTATAATCAATACATAAAATTCTTTTCTGCGCTATCATAACATCTTACGTAGACATATCATACTATGTGCAACTTCATTGAGTGGGTAGATACGGAGAACCCACAAAACGATAGAACACGTGGATATTCATGTAGTGAAACAAGATCGGACTACCTTAGGCGAAAGGATGAGTATGAACGCCGAATTGCTGCATAAGCTTTAGAATGGCAGGTAAATCCCCTAGGACTCCCCACATGGCGGGAACGTCCAGAGTGTCGTTGTGGTGACCGTTGTCAGGTAATAAGGTCCGTAAGACAATGAACTCGAGGACAAAGATGCTTCGTGTGTCCTAACATTGTTGATGACGATTTTGTCGTAAGTATGATTTTTTTCAGTACCACTAATTGCTACTTTCCTACACTTACCTCTTCTTACAAAATTGTACAAATAGGAGGATGTAAGGAAATGTCAATTCGTAGAGTGGATCGATACAGTCAGAGTTACTTCCATCAGTCAAATTATAACGCAACCTGAGACAACCACACAATTCATTCAGGCATGGATGGAGTACGAACGTCGGGTACAAATTGCAAGCTTAGACTAGAGGAACAATCCATTAGGTTTACCTAAATGGTCGGAGCATCCAAAGTGTGATTGTAGATGTCGCTGCCAGGTGGCTACCTCCTTTGCGGAACAAACATTTAGCAGGAGATATTTTGTCTGCCCCAACATAGACAACAACTTTGTTGTGCGTCTTACATTTTTTCAATTTCGCTACCATTTGCATAATATTACTACCCTTACTTACTAACTTGTTTATTTTTCAGGGCAATCCAAGGAGGTGCGGATTCACTTTGTGAATCGACAATGTCAATCCAGCATATCATGGCCAAAAGATAACTGAGTCTGAAACACAAGTAGAGTACCAGCGATTGAAGGAGCACGAAAATGCAATACATATTGAACGACGTAGAAGGGGTCAGTAGATAAGCTAAGGTTCGAATCTTGTTTGAGGCATATATATAAATATGGGTTGAAAAAATCATAGGATTTATGGGCAGTGAATTGTGATGGTATAGATACTAAATAAAATATAAATTATATTTTTGGGGTCTTTTTAGCATCTACAAAAATAAAAAACGGGTCCACCCAAATAGGTGCCGGTTCTAAGTTCTAAATTAGAACCGGCACTTATAGTATCACATAGGTGCCGGTTCTAGTTTAGAACCGGCACCTATAATGTCACATAGGTGCCGGTTCTCGAACCGGCACCAATGACTTAGGTCATTAGTGCTGACCAATTGGTGCCGGTCCTAAAACCGGCACCTATGTGGCCTTTTGAATCGGCACCTATGAGATTTTATGTACCAGTGAATATTCATTCTCAAAACTTGTTTCATTTGACGAAAAATTATTCCCTCTAAGTTGAAAGTACCCTTTTTCTGGCCACTTTAACTTTTGTTGGACTGATGTCTCGCATTTTATATTTTGTACATATAATAAATGTGTACATCTTATAGTAGCAGATAGCCAATCTAAAATGTGTACATCTTGTTGAAAGCAAAGACAATAAATTGTTGCTTGTTGTGTTGTAGCAGATTTGTACAATGCTCTCCAAAAATACATATGATAGTTAATCTTGTCGTAAAAGACACTGTTAGTAGTTGACTTATCTTGTAGCAAATTCATAAAGCTGTTTTCTTGTCAACCATGTTAATTCAAATGGGTTGATGAAATAACCTTTGCTATGGTACTGGTTATCAAGTTAGACGCTAACTCATATTTCCAATATCTCAGGTATCCTTCCCTCAAAATGTGTCACGGTACCTCCTCGAGAAATCACTAAGGAAGAACTCCTAAAGGCAAGTAAGAGTTTGGTGCGTTAATTAATTTTGCTTCCATACGTTTCCCCATTGTACTTGTCCATACCATAATCTTCGTGATAGTCCTAATACATTCAAATTGTGGTAATTTCTAGGTCCATACTTCAGATCACATTGACAGTGTTGAGCAGAAAAAGAACATGCTTTACAGGTACTGTGCTTAATCCATACTTAAAAAGCTATTGTGTAATTGCCTCACTTCTGTTTCGTACTGTACTGTTTATTTGAGTGTAGTTAATTGCATGCTCACAATATATTTGCTGCTCGTGTGTTCTAGTCTTGCTGGAAATATTTTCATTGTCATAACACCATTTTGGGATCATTCGTAGTTACTTCACTTTGGATACCTATGCAAATGGACACTCAACGCACCATGTGCCATGACTTTCTTTAACATTTGAAGATCATTTCTACAATACTAAATCTGAACTACATCCTATTGGAGCCAACCATTGCTGGCTAACTGAATCTGGAATATTTCAGGCATCTCTGTTTTACGCCCGAATTGGATTAAAGAGCATGTTGTTATTTGATCATTAATTAACTTTAGCTCTGATTTATCTTTTTCGGCCGACATGCCATTTTCACAATATTGGCCTCTTCCCTGTTAAACAACACATAATTTCTAGTGCCTTCAACTGGCTAGTTGTGAGGTCCCAAACTCTGCCATAGTGTTCTCTCAACAGTAAGACCAAAGTGGCCCTGGGCTGTTCCTTTTGGTGAGAATTACTTAAGGATAAACTTTCTTTTAGACTCAAAAGCTAACAAACAAACATTCACCTTCCCGTGCAAAGGTTCTACTGCGTTCTCTTAGGCTTTACAAAAGAAGTGCGGAGAAAATATTAAAATCTGAGATTGATCTTACAGTTATGTATATGAGAGGCTTGTCTTGGTTGATCAATGCATTCATGGGAATACCGAACTGGTAAAGGTCAGTCCTTCAGTATCTTGTAATGATTGTAGAGTAGCTGTATATTTTTTCAGTTTTGACTATCCATGCTGAATATGACATGATTGAACTTGACTCAGGACCATTTCATGCCATACCTCTCATTTGTTGAATATGCATGTTCTCATTTGGTTAGCAGTGTTTTGTGGGAATCTAACAGAAATTTAGGAGACATGCTCAGGGCTCAAGCTCTAGCCGCCCTAGGCTTGTTATTGCCCCGTCGCCACTAGTTCATACTCCCACCATTTATTTAATAGTTGTCATTGTTGGACTTTTAAACATACGTTCTACCATTCGTCGTAAAAATATAAGAAACATAAGTCATGCATTAGAATACCTTATCAAAACACAAGTCATAATAAAAAATGATTGATAATTACGTGAATTTTTAATGAGACGACATATGCTAAAAAAGTTAATTGCACCATCTATTTAAATTAAATATGGAAGGAGTTCATTGTACAAACGAAATCACAAACGCACGAACAGCGATTGCAGCCTTGGCCACCCTATGCCATGATAGCATCAATCATGCAGACCATATCATCCACAGTTTATAGCAGTTACAGTTGATCAAACAGGCAAAACTTAATGAAGCTACAAACTCTTCCTCTCTCTCTCTCAACAAGGGAAGAACCCAACATTTCGACGGTGAACCGTGAGCAGCATGGCCGTTGTGGAAAGGACGAGTCGAGACGAACTTCCAGCGATGAAGTCCGCATTAATTATGTTAAGGTCTGTTTGATTGCATGTATCACTCTAGCCTGCCTCATATGAGATATCCAGGCTACGTGGCTGCGTCCAAGATTACCTGATGGGGAAACTATTCTAAACTTTTGAGGGGACGTCCTTTCGTTGTTTGTATGTTATTTAAATTGTTATGAAAAATTAAAAGAATTCAACAAGATAGATTATTATATGATAGATCACTTCATAAACGTGCAATATCAAATTTAACTTTTACATGTTGCAACGAAAAAAAACAAATTTGACTGTGAGTATACATTAACTAGCTATAGTTTATTTTGTTTTTACCTTGTAAAAGTTAAATTTTAAGTTATATGTTTGTGAAGTGATATATCACATGTTAATATATCTTTTTAAAATTTTTTTTAACTATTTGAGTGATGACATGCAAATAACGAGAGAATATTCTCTCAAGAGTTCAGAATCCACTCTCTTAGCTGATGATATAGTTGTGTGTCGCGGTGTCGCCACTCTTCATCCAGCATACATATCTCAAAAAAAACATACATACGAAATAACAATCCCATAATGATTAATTGTAACCGAGATAATAAGCATCAAGTTCACGCATATGTTGCATACATGATGACATCAATCATGCAGACCACATCCAAAAACCGTTATAGTAACACTTAACTAAAACACTTTAAAGTTGATCAAACAATCAAAACTTAAATTACAAGCTCTTCTGTCTCTGGGAGGACAGGTGGGCAAGCAGGGTCTCCCAATGCTTGCAAGCTCATAATTTAATCTTATGAGTTAAGTCGTACGCTTATGTGCTAAGATCAATCCACTGGCATATATTATCAGCACAAACTGAGCGAGGTTACGAATCCTGCTATGTTTCACAAGTTCTGTATAAATACTGCAAAGCCAAAAAAAAGAGAGAATGAATAGAATCAACATAGAAGAAACAAGTAGAGCATGGGCTCTATCTAGTATATCTAGTATATGATTTACTTACTTTGGCTCTTGAGACTTTGGAATCCGAGATTGAAACAAATTATTGTTCTTGATGGAACCGGATGAATAGTCAAGGCCATACCAGTTCTTGCTACCTGCATTAAGACGAAACTAAATTTTAATATTGAGCAAGGAATCACATATGAAAAGTTGGAACAATGCATTTGTAATCAACATCAATACATCATCATTTGGAACATGCAACAGCTATATATGTGAGAATTTGTTTATTTTTTTGTTTCTTGGAAAGAAAAAGAAGAAGAAGAAATTTCAGCTGTGGGAAACATGAATTGGTGCTCAATCCAAGGATGGACGGAACAAAGAAAAGGAGAGGGAGGGTAAACTCAGGAAGTACGGCAGCACGGGCAGCGGCGCCAGCGCCGGCGAGAAGGCGGTTTGCCGATGATCTGCACAGCAGCGGCGTGAATTTCTTGGACAGAATGCCGGCGGCGGCCATCGATCTCAGCAGTCGATCCGATCAAAAAAAGATTGGATTGCTGCTGTGCTGCATATAAAGAAAGAAGGGCTCGATCCTGAATCCGAATAGCAGTTGGAAGCAGAAAGGTTTGGTTAATTGGAGGCCCAACACGAAGACCGGCCCAATTCGGACTCTCCCCCCCATCTCGTCTGCGGCGGCGGCGGCGATGGCGTCCACCGGCGTCAAGCTCATCGGCGAGTGCATGCTCTACTCTCTCTCCCCTCCCTCTCGCTCGCCGCTTTTATATGCTCCTACCTGGACTGACCCTTCTTCTTCTACTCCTCTCATCTTCTTCTCCGTCTCCGGCGCCCCCACGACGAGCAGACATCGCCGTCAACTTCACCGGTACCGCCTCCCGATTCTTATCTCGTTTTTCGCGGTTCACTGTCTGGCTCTCACGCTTTCTACTTGCGTCTTGTTCTTGCTGCTGCGAACGAACTGAAGATGGCATGTTCAGAGGCATCTACCACGGCAAGCAGTGCCACGCCGCCGACATCCCCGCCGTGCTCGCCCGCGCCTGGGCGGCCGGCGTCGACCGCATCATCGTACGCTGCTTGCTGCCGCCCATTCCCCTTTCGCTTCTTTCTTGCTTGGTTTCTACTTTCTTAAGGCTCAGCTTTGGTCAGTGCTTAATCTCTTGCTTTCTTGGTTTGGTTCGGCGGAAGGTCACCGGAGGCTCGCTGAAGGAGTCCAGGGAAGCGCTGGAGATCGCCGAGACTGACGGTGAGCTCAGCTGCTTTGATGCAGCTTGCTTGACTATGTTCTCCTTGGTGCCTTCAAGGTGTTTGTTGTAATGCTCCTGAGAAGCTGTGATGTGCGTGTGTGATGCAGGGAGGCTGTTCTGCACGGTGGGCGTGCACCCGACGAGATGCGGGGTAGGGGTGGATTGTGTCCCATTCCTCTTTCATTGCTGGCACCTGAGATTGGCGCGTGCCTTTTGTGATTGGGTTATTTAATTAGTGCTTTTCTGAATGTTAGGAGTTTGAGGAGAGTGGAGACCCGGAAGGGCATTTCCAGGCGCTGCTGGCTCTGGCGAAGGAAGGAATCGCGAAAGGCAAGGTGTGTGTATCACTTGTCCTGCAGGTCTATCATGTAGTGAAATGTTTCTTTTAAGTTCACCCGGGGGATCCCCTCCTGAATATATAATATATTTGGCATGTCGTTTTTCAAAGACCATGCAAATAGTTAGAGAACATATAGGGCGGCAGAAAGTACCTGTTTCCATATAGGAATTACATGTCAACCATTGGGTTTTAGTCTCACTGCCCAAAGGTTCATATATGCATTGTCGTAGCAGTCTTGTTCTTGAGGGAGGTAAGCTATTGAAGATCACCCATTGCGCTGTTTCCAGATTCTCCAGAAGAATAGTAAGAAGGAAGTGCTGAAATGCTTCCATGGTAGTGCTTGATCTGCTTGTAGACTTCCCAAGTCGTGTCATGTAGTTGCAATCTTGCCATATATTTTGCTTGAAAATAATTGGACTTACTGAATTTTGTCTGTAGTTCTTAATATTAACAGAAGACCAAAGTCAGTGCGCAGCAGAGTTTTATCTTCTTTGCAGTATGCATTTTCTAATTGTGTTTTAAAGTGCAAACGAACTCACTATGTAACAATATCTAGTTATAAATATGCCTTGAGTTGGATTCCCTGAACATATAATCTTTTGCATAAGTAGTTCAGTTATTTACTTACTCTTTTATTCTGTCTTTTGGAGTCAAAACTTGCAATATTCTGATATGGGTTTCAATTCCTACAGGTTGTAGCAGTGGGAGAATGTGGTCTGGATTATGATCGACTTCACTTTTGTCCATCGGATGTACAGAAGAAGTATAGTCTCACACAAGCACATCGAAGAATGATAGTTATTTGCATATTTTCTGAGCAATTTTGTGCTGTTTAGGTACTTCAAGAAGCAATTTGAATTGGCTGAAGCAGTAAAACTGCCAATGTTTCTTCACATGCGGGCTGCTGGTGAAGACTTCTGTGAGATTGTATCAGAAAATCTGTACAGGTAATGCTCAATCTGTATACCAATACCATATTGACCACAAAGACAAATAATGATATTGGCAAGGAGCCAAGGACTACTGAGGACTACTGAGGAGTACTGCTTTATACTCCTCCAGTGTTCTAGATCAGCACAATTAAAGAAGCTGACGATAAGATTAGTTACGTTTCTTTATGTCTCACTTTCTGAAAATCACTTTGACGTGTCTGCATATTTTCAAGTCTGAGAACCATATTTCTCTATCTCAGATTCCCTGGCGGTGTTACACACTCCTTCACTGGAACTGCAGAGGACCGTGATAAGCTTCTTTCCTTTGAAAAGATGTTTATAGGTCATCTCCCTCCCTCCCCTTGATGTTACATATTTGCATGTGGTGCACCTTGATAATTATAGAACTTAGAGTACCACAACACTTCTATTTGTAGTCAAAGTTCATTTCAGTTTCTGCTGCAAGTTTGTTCTTTTTTGGTGAAGACCTCCATTTGGGCAATTAGATGTGAACAAAAATATTAGTAGCAATTAAAACGTTCTCATTCCATTATAATTCAGTTATGTCAGGTAAACCATACTGACTGAATGTATCAATGCAGGTATTAATGGATGCTCTCTGAAGACTAGTGAAAATCTCGAGGTTCTACAAGGTATTCCTGCAGAGAGGATGATGATAGAGACAGACTCTCCATACTGTGATATTAAAAATACTCATGCTGGAATCAAGTTCATAAAGTCTGTCTGGCCATCCAAGAAGAAAGAAAAGTACGAGCCGGATTCTACAGTAAAAGGTCGCAATGAGCCCTGCTTAGTCAGGTAATTCAACACAATTATGCATAAACTCTAATAAGGTTATTGTTCAGTAAGTATTTGACTGGCCTGCAATGCATGAACACCTGAAGTTATTATTTGCTTTTCATGCTCCTTTTACTTGGTTCTTTTTCTGAAGAAACACAGTAGAAGTAATGCTCATCATTCTAAGAACTTACTATTTTGTTATTACCACATGCTTGTTTGAAATGTCTTACTTGACTAATAAAATCCTGACCATTGGCAGTTCAATATGATGTTATGCAGATATTTATTTGGTTAGCATTTTCCATGGATGCAGAACCGTATGCCCAGTTTTTTAGCTAAATCAATTTAAATTCAATTATCATAATCAATCATGAATCTTTCGATGGAACGGAAATTGATTTCATCAACCTTTTCTTTTGTTTATACTTAACACTTGCACCTAACTTTTTCCTCCAAGAAAATTGATAACTGAAGATACATCAATCTCAGGCAAGTTCTTGAGGTTGTAGCTGGATGCAAAGGAATTGCTGACATTGAAGGCTTAAGTAAAACTCTGTACCACAACACGTGCAGGTAAGCTGTCCGTGCGTCATGCCGAAACTTTTTGCTGTCTGGTCTAAGTACTCATCTTATGCAGTCAATTTCTCTAAATTTCATGAGTAATTTTGTCCTTGATGCTACAGCTCTGCATGTCTCCAATTCATCAGATCATGTTATTGAGCTCAATCTTTCATTTCTCTACCTTGCAGGCTCTTCTTCCCTCAGGACCTGGATGCTTCTGCTGATGCACAGCTTGAGAGTGGTGCGGCTATTCAAAATAGCTGATGGGACATGACAGAGCGTTTGTATGGCTGTGTTCGGCACATAGTGATACCAGCGCGCTACAGTTTCATCCCGCGCACGCTTTTCAAACTACTACACGGTGAACTTTTTTGCAAAAAGTTTCTATACAAAAGTTGCTTAAAAAAATCAAATTAATCCATTTTTGAAAAAAAATTTAGCTAATACTTAATTAATCACGCGCTAATGACCGTTTCGTTTTCCGTGATCACGCTGAGAACGCGCACAGTAAATACGGAAAACGGAGCGGTCATTAGCGCGTGATTAATTAAGTATTAGCTAAATTTTTTTTCAAAAATGGATTAATTTGATTTTTTTAAGCAACTTTTGTATAGAAACTTTTTGCAAAAAAGTTCACCGTGTAGTAGTTTGAAAAACGTGCGCGGGAGAAAAAACACTGTGCGGCATTGTGCGCGTTCCGAACACTGAGTGCCGAACAAAGCCTAACTCAACATATTCACTTAACGATGTTTGCTACCTTTTTTGCTTGGTTAAAGATCTTGTACTTTGACAATTGCCAAATTGGCATGCTATGAGACTATGAGAGTGTCGTTCATGTTCTACAAATATTAATAAGGAAGTGAATCTCCACTATATCTACTAGAACAGTCACATTGGATTACTCAAGCTTAGTTATATTCTAGAAGTAACGGTTTTCTAAAAAGTAGAAACAAATTAAAGAAAAAGAGAACTAACACTACGATTGACAATAGCTGATAACATGAAGTATCGCCCCAATTTATTCAAGTAATAGGTACACCTTAATCAATCCAATATTTTACTTCATATTACACAGAGAACATATTAACTGAATAATTTTGGAAGCAAAAGAGTTGCACTTTAGATTTCTGCACAATATATTACAGCAATAACTGAAACTCGGAGCACCTCTATGTCTAATAATATTCTATTGGCTATGGCTCATATCCCATTTTAGCATCTCGTGTCAAAATTTTCGCTTGGACAAGTACAATTTAGATTGGAATGGCAGAATAAGTAAATCAGTGCACCACAGCTTATAACTGTCTAATTTGTAACCATTAATTAGATATTAATAACTGGCAGCTGTCTGCAAGTTGCTCTCTTCCGTTTCAGCTTCAGAAGGTTCTGAAGTAATGCTCTGCTCTGTCTCTGCATCAGATGATTCTGAAGCAGTTTCTTCCTCCTGTGACTGCACTGTGCTAGGAGAACCACCAGCTGGTGGGTTCTGTTCTGCCATACTGAGCCGCAGTGGCCTTCCTTCTAGTTCCTGCAGGTCATATACAATCATGTTTGCCACTGATTTGTAGATAAGTCTTCAAATCATATTATAACATGATTTTGAATCATCAAACATAAGAGTTTTGCACGATGAATGGTTATGCACATGGTGACTAATCTATCCATGGGATAAAGAAGTAAAAGAGGAATTATCAGTGTGACCATCACTTGAGCACAAAATACTATGGCAAATCAAACCTTAGTAACCTTGTTGCTGCATTCCATGATGGAAGCTTAAGTTCTAACATTTGCACCCCAGTAGTTCATTTATGCTTTTGCATCAGTTCACAATATCTAATTCAGGTTCAACAAGACCAATGTGGTAAGGAGGCATTGTTCAAGATTTAGAAAGTACATACCACTCCATCCAATGCCTCCAATGCAGCCTGCGCATCCTCTGCAGTCCTGAAGGAGACGAATCCGAAACCCCTGGACCGACCAGAGTCGCGCTCGAAGATGACCCTAGCATCAAGCAGGCCGGACTGCCCCTCAAACGCCGCCCTCAGAGCATCGGCGCGCACACCCCACCCCAGGTTCCCGGCATAGATCTTGTATGTGCCGTCGTCGTGCCTGCTTCCTCTTGTGGCCACTGCCGATCCCACCGTCCTTTCCCCTCCTCGCGGCACCTCTGGGTAGTTCACCCTTGCAGTCCTCCCTCCCAGCAGCTACACATAGACACACAACCACAATGTCACAAAATTGACCAGATCTCATTCACTCCAACAGCTCAATTTTGTGAAATGGAGCAGAATTGTTTTCAATTGGTGCGCGAAAAAACTCACGGCCCCATTGAACATCTGGATGGCGGTGGCGGCCTCCTCGGCGGTGGCCATGGTGACGAAGGCGAAGCCGCGGCTCCGGTCGGTGACCTTGTCATAGATTATCTGCACCAGTATGAGAGCCATCATCAGATTCAGACCAAGATGCTACTCAGAAATTGGGGAAAATTTTGAGGGTTTTGATTGGTTTTTGGAGTGGAAACCTGGACGTTGTCGACCCTGCCGGCCTCGGAGAAGGCCTGGGAGATCTCTCCGGAGGTCATGGTGTAGGGGAGGTTGCCGACGAAGAGGCGGCCGGGCTCTTGCCCGGGCGCCGGCCGGCTTCTCGGCGGGTAGTAGCCGCGAGGCGCCGCCGCCGCTTCCTCCTCCTCTTCCCCTTCCTCTTCCTCCTCCATATACTCCTCCCCTTCAACCCCCTCTTCCTCCTCCTCGTCGGCGTACTCCTCCTCTTCCGAAGAAAACTCTCGACCGGCGGCGTCGGCGGCAGCGGCGGGGGCAAGCAGAATGCGGCGGCGATGACCGGAGGCGACGAAGAGGTTGAGGACGCCGATGCGGCGACGGTGAAGGCTCTGGAGCCGTAGGTGAGCAGAAGGTGGTGGTACACGTTCGGTGCCGCCGGCGGCTGGGTGTAGCAGCGAGCGGAACGCGACGGCGGCGGCGGCGGCGACGGCGGCCATGGCCGAGGAGGAGATGGCGGGAGAATCGATGTGAGGAGTGGAGCAGCGGTGGTGCTACTGCTAACTAATCTCTTATCCGCTTCGTAATGGGCTGGGCCGCGCTTAAACCAGTCCTAATCACTAGGCCCATTATTAACACTAATTAGTGGGCCTGACCCAATTGGGCCTAGATTTGGTTGGGCCTCGAGCCCATTAGAACCCAAGGAGGAGGAGGAAATGAATCCCTCTCCGACACCAACTCGGCGGCGGCGGCGGCGGGCGGCGGCGCGACTCCTCTTCTTCCTCCTCCTCCCCAACTTCTTTCCCAAGAAAGAAGCAGAGGCAACCACCACCACCACCAGATCGCGGCAATGGCGTCTCCGGCGTCTGATCCCGCCGCCGCGGTGCCCCACCTAGAGGCGGAAGAACCCGCCGCCGTGGCGGTGGCGGCGGTGGATGTGGAGAAGGAGGCGTTGGAGGGGGAGGAGGAGGAGGAAGGGGAGTGCGGGTTCTGCCTGTACATGAAGGGCGGGGGATGCAAGGAGGCGTTCGTGGCGTGGGAGGAGTGCGTGGAGGCGGCGGGGAAGGAGGAGGGCGCCGACATAGTGGAGCGCTGCTTCGAGGTCACTGCCAACCTCAAGAAGTGCATGGACGCGCACGCCGACTACTACGCCCCCGTGCTCCGCGCCGAGCAGGCCGTCAACGACCACGCCGACGCCGCCATCGCCGCCGACAAGACAAAGGAAGGCGAGGAGGAGAAGCTAGATGCGGTGGCCCAGGAGGCTTCGTCTGCCGCCGATGAGAAGAAACAAGAGGTTGAGGAGAGGTCGTCTTCTTCCTCGCCGGCCACCATTGACGAGAGAAAGGCGGCAGAATTGGTGACTGAAAAGGCTGATTCCTGAGTAACCAACAGTTTTTCAAATTTGGTTAGCAATTGAGTTTATGATCTTACTGTGTTTGATATGAGCAGAGTACTATATCATAGATTCGCGGAGCTAATTTTTGGTCCCTTTGTGGGGGAAATAAAAGCCGATTATGGAATAATTGTTGGACACGATACGCGATTTACTGAGGAAATTTTGATGCTTTTATGTTGTTTTGGCACCATGAGTAGGTTGCCGGTATTAGATAGTTGTCTCTTGTTGCATTGATTTTATACTGCTGGTGATTACAATGTCTAATGTTGTTTAATCTTGAGTTGCACTGAATTGCTATGCTGGATAAGTTTGGGCTAAGTGATGAACCATGAGCGGAATGTTCTAAATTCTATTGAGAACTGGAGATAGTATAACTAGAGTAGCTTTGAGGTTTTAGTCTTTAATCACAATTGCTGTTTGTTTTGCTAAATGATAGTGGTATTCTAAGCTGGTATCGCTTCTTTTGTAGAAATCTCAGGTGACAAATATTGTGACTGCAATCTGTTTTTTAAAATGTTATTGAAAATTCTACTGCAATTTTTTTGCTAACTCTGGTTCAACTTTCTAAGATTCCTTTTGACCATATTTGTGTAACAAGACCTTTATTTGCTATATGACCAATGCCTCTGATCATGTGATTTATAGGGAAAGTCTGTCTGTTAGCAGCAGTATAAATTTGTTGTAGATATTGCGCTTGATTGGATAGTCTAGTATACAGTTTCCTTTGTGGTTTGTATTTCTGTTATATTTCATTAGTCCATAGATTGGAACATTCTGCAATTTTAATTTAGGTACAAATAGTCATTTGCCGATTTGGTAAAATTTAGGACTTTGTGTTCACTGTAACTATTCAGTATTTACCCTGCTGTTATGTCAAGATAACTGATGAGTTGGTGTTTTGGATTGGGTATGACCCATTTACATCTCACTATTTCGACTCAAGTATTTCTCAATGTTTGTCCAAATTATTAAAATTTCCATAGTATAGTAGGATTTCATTGTGATACAGGCTAAAGCAGCCATCAGATTACAAACATGCCTAGATTAATTCAGAACATATGGTCATATATTGTCTTGGTTTTTCCTTGCAAGGTGATTTTCGCTTCTCCCTAATATATTGTCTCCCTGCCAATTCACCTTCTGAATGATGAGCTGCAAAAGAACCAAACCAAGTGCGTGTTTTGTGTTCTTGTCAGATTGCCTGACTACTTTGGTATCACTGATTGTTGCTTGTTGTCAAACAAGGGAGAAGACTAACCTGAGAAATTACAGATGGATGATCCTTCAGCAGGCCCTATTGCCCTGCTGTTTATTGTGTTTCAATGTTATCAGAATTTCAGTTGTATCATATGTAAAACTTGGAAGTAGTTACCATCTGCAGCCCCTCCATTCATCATCTACTCTCTGTTCTTATTCATCTGATATGAAGATTTATGGGGACTGTGATTACTGTACATCACTTTGCAGTAATGCTCTTAACTAAAAAATGTTCAACTCTCTCAATAAAATCCGATCTGTGATATAATATTTCCATGACTTGTCTTGGTTTCTACTTGCTAGGTGGTTTTTCTCTTCTCCCTAATATATAGTCTCCCTAACAATTCACCTCCTGAATGACGAGCTGCAAGAACCAAACCTTCTGAATTCTTGAGGTTTTTGTAAGATTGCTTGGCTACTTTGGTGTCACTGATTGTTGCTTGTTGCTTTTTTTGTCAAACAAGGAAGAGCAGCTGTTTCCTGAGAAATTACAGATGGATGATGCTTCAGATTTGCCCTGCCGTTTATTGCATTTCTATATTATGAGAATTCTTTCAGTTGCTCAAATGGAAAACCTGGTGGTTTACCATCTGCAAGACTTGTTCTGATTCATCTGTTATGAATATTCATGGAGACTAGGCTACTGTACTTAGCTTGTTTCAACTTTTAAGTAATAAGTAATGCTATTAACTACAAAAATGCTGAACTCAATAAAATTTACTAGTCTATGGTATAAGATTTTCTTGACTAATAATTCTACAACAGAATCATTGTCAGCAAAATCTGTTTTATTTTTAAGACAAATATAACTTTAATCAACTAGTCATCTAAGCACCAAGATCAAACTAGACATCAAAAATCAAAGAACACACAAAATGAGAGCCCAGATTTAAACAGATCTGCATCAAAATCAAATAAATTCTAGTAGTTCTTTTTTACAGGAGCAACTGAGAAGCAGTTTGCATCAGTTGCATATGAAATCGATTTCCATTCCGCTTACACTACTAGTCTACTACTACAGCCAAGGATGAATTGCCTCAGTCGCCGGCGACGGCCAGCGGCGGCGGTCACACCTTGAGGAGGTCGACGCAGCAGCCGTGGTGAGGCGTCACGGTTGCCCACTTCCCCTCGCCGCCTCCGACGCCGCCGCCGTCCATCATCGCGGCCAGCGACGGGAAGAACGCCGGCGAGCGGAGGTGTCCCATCGCGTGGTGGAAGTCGCCGCCGCCGCCCACGCCCATGTCGTCGTCGTCGTCGTCGTCGTGGTCGTGCGCTGCCGGGTACACCCTCGTCGCCTCCGACGCCGACGAGCTCTTGTCGGCGCCGCCGGAGCTCAGCGGCGCCGCGTCGGCGGCGGCGGCGGCGGAGGAGGAGGAGGAGGAGGCGTTCTTGGTGTTGAGGAAGCGGCCGCCGCTGCCACGCGCGCGGCGCATGGCGTGGCGGTGGCGCGACTCGTGGAGGTACGGCTGCGGCGCCGCCACGGCGAGGGGAACAAGAAGAAGAAGACGAGTCAGTCACTGTCACCGCCAGTTCGCCGGCGAATTGACAAGGGAAGGAGACGACGAGCACTCGTCGTCGCCGTCTTACCTTCCGGCTCCGGGACACCCGGTGCTCCCGCTCCGCCTTGGCGCGGGCCAGCCGCCGCCGGATGATGCCGTTGAACTGCTTCGCATTGACGTAGATCGGACCCACGTCGGTGGCGATCGCCGGCGGCAGCAGCATCCTCCCAGCCTTCCCACATACAAAGTGGTGAATCAATTCATCAGCACAGAAAATATTCAGAGAAGCCTCTGAAAACTTTGTCAGATTCTTGTCAAAATGGCATGACATACTGAGGCTGAATCTGAACTGAAATTTACACATGAATTTGGACAGAAATGTTCAGAGATCAAGAAGACAAGAACTGAAGAGTTGTGGAGGAGAGAGCATACACACCATGGTTTGAGCTCCATAGTGGGAGTAAACACCATAGCTTTGGTCAGGATTGCAGAAGTTGGTGCAAACCTTCAGAGTTAAAGAAACAAACAGTTAGCTAGTTCAACCAAGATGTTTCTTTTCAGATTCAGTTCTGAAGTAATCTTGCATTGGGTAAGAGAATTTCTCACCATGGACTGACCAAGGGCTAGCTCAAAGTGTCCTTGGTACTCCTGCAATGGCGAGTATGCGGCGATGGTCGGCGCCGAGGACTCATGAAACTTCAGATCTTTGCCAAGATCAGAGTCACCTGAAAACCACAAGGTTTGTCATCATGGACATGATATTTCTTAGTACTTGACAAGATTTTTTTTATGTTTATCAAAGTATCTTGTCTGACTATATTCTGCTGGGGAAATTAGTGGGCATGGAAGATTCCAACCAGGGAATAACAATTAAGAATGTTTTTGGAATCTCATCTAGAATACAGAAGAGAGTAGTGCTGCTATTAAACATTTGAAGCATTAGATCCTTTTCTGATAAGAGTGATGTCATTTGCTCTAAACCTTTTTCCTTGTTCAGTCTCCCAAAAGACTTTCAGTTCCACTTTTATAAGAGGGGTTTGATTCCATTCTTGCAAAACTATGTTGAGAAGAGATTTTTTTTTTTGGAGGCAAAAGGCAGGAGATCTGCCTGGATTATATTAAGGACATAGAAACATGAGAAGAAAATTTTTATGGCCATACTATCTGCCAGTAATGAACATTCCAACAACTACATAGAGTTCCACAAAACAAATTAATTAACACTAAAATAATGCTCTAATCTGTACCCCCTTCAAAACATAGTTAAAAAAAAATACTTCTTTTGCCAAGTTTTGTAACTCAATTCACCCAGGCCCACCCTTTCTGTGTGCTGGTACTACCAGATTTCCAGTGATAACATCTCTCTTCTTTTTCAGTTTTCTTCAGTTGTAAAGCTGCATGCCATTGGACAGCTTTCCTACTTAACTGTTAATAACCTCCTATGTGACAGTACTACTTGCTTACTCTTGAAAAGAAACAAAAAGATGATTAGGAGCAAAAACACCTCTTTTATAATAACTGTGGCAACAACAACCTCACCTCCTTCACAGAATCAGTGACCCCAAATCATCATCATTTAAAGTTTCCTAGGACTAGGACCATGAAAGTTTCAGGACCACAGCATCATATCTACTACTTACAATCTTTTCTTCACTGCCGCTGCAGTAACTAACCGAAATGGCCGACGGCCGGCCGGTCCGGTACACCGTCTCCGCCATGGCAGGACAGCGGCGATGCCACGACGACGTCGAGTCACCGGCGTAGCGAATGAGCCATGAACGAGACCTCCAATGATCCTACTACAATCTTGGAGAAGTTCTTGAACTCACCTGAGATGATTGGGAACTTCATGGCAGGGCTTCCAGGAGCTGGAGGAGGGTGGTGGTGTCGCTCCGGCGGCATTGCCGGGAAGTGGTGGCGGTGCTGCAGGTGCTGCCGGCCGGCGGCGAGGATCTGGTGGTGCTGGTGGTGGTCCTGCAGGATTCGGGTGTCCTCCATGATTGTGTTGCTTAATTGGCAGAATGATTCTTCTCCTTCTGCTCCTAGCAGTGGTTGGGATCCCGCTCCGGCTCCAGCCCACCATGGCAATGCGTGAGCGGCGGCGCCGCCATTGCCACCACGGCCGGTGATCGCCTGCAGCCCATGGCCGTGATCTTGGAAGCTCAGAGCTGCCTGCAAGAACGAAAAATTCCTCCATGAGAGGAAGAAAAGCTTGGAAGTTTGAAACCACAGCCCAAGAAAGCAAAAACTACATATTCAGAAATGGAGACAGAGAAGCCTATATCATCAAAAACACAATTTCTTGGAACTACTAGCTAGCTATCCATCTAAGCTGATGCAACACATGGAAAGAGCAAAGAGAACACTGAAACTAACTCAGAACACCAAGCACTTACACTTCTCATGGCTAATGATGATGATGATGCCAAAGAACACACAAACTCCTCAGAGAAATGAACCAAACCAAGGTACTGATGCAGTGTGTGTGTGTGTGTGTGTGTGTGTGTGTGTTCCTAGCTCAATCTATCAGACCATCTATCTCTCTATCTCTATGTGTATATATGCAGGTAAGCTGCTGCTGAATCCAAGGCAGGAAGGGAGGAGGCAGCAGCTGGAGCTGGCCAATGAGAGGAAGCTTTCGTGACACAAAGAAAGCCCTTGTGGTAATTTTCCAATGCACGCTAATAGTAAGGAGATGTTACTATGACTACTACTATACTATCATTGATTATTAAAAATTAATTCAATCGCCATCCGTCCTTGGATCTTCCGTGCCCAGCCACTCTGCGCAGCATTCAACACGCAACACTGTTCATGATGTACCGTTGCACAACGGCTGCCCCTATAAAACATCACCAGAGCATTCAAGGTGATCATGGCCCTTTCAGGTAGGCCCATTCTTCTTAATTTGCAACTAAATAAACCTGCGTAAGTTTTGAAAAGTCTACAACGAATTGTATCTATCGGGGATCAACATATATTGTACGTGTGTGCTTTTGGTTTTTCACATCGTGGCGCTTGGGTTAGCCATAATTTGTTGCTCAGAGGATGAAAGCCATCACAGTCTTTAAGGACAATAACAGACTATAAACCAGCAATAAACACGTGAAAAAGATAAAAAAAAAAGAGAAAAAAGAAATGTGTTACAAATTTATAGCCAGCTACAGCACAAACTCTAAGACGTTATCTGTGTATAAAAGACGGGACTAGGTATTAATTAATAGTGTAATATATATATATGTGTGTATGAACTATTAGATTAGCTATAAATGATAGTTAATTATACTATTAAACTTGCTCTAACTGGGTAAAGATAGATAAGATGTTCTTTTGACTAGTCTATTGATGTCGACATAATTTCATACGACAGTAAGACAGTGAGTTGATTAATCATCCAACATATTACCATGATTGGCTTAGGCATACAGTGTTGTACAAAAATATGTTTTTTCATATTAATTTGTGTAACTAATAGATTCTCTAATTTCTACCAAACTGCTACCAAAATTCCAAAAATCTATATTTTGATGCTCCAGTTTTCTTTTTCAGAAACTAAAATTACACCCGTCAGCCAAAATCCAGCCATCCAACCAACCCGACACACATACCCAAGATTTCCTCTAACCACATTGATCACATAATTCACAACCTCACCAACATTATTTATTCTAATAAGCACTATTCTGACTGAACTTTATCATCCTAACCTACTTTGCCACTTGCCAGATGTAGTCAAGCTGTGAACTGGAACAATAACCATAGGGAACAGAACTCAGCAAAGCAAGCAAAGAAAACATGAACCTAGGAAAAACAACCAATGAGGACAGGCAGAGGCAGCTGTGTAACTGTCCCTAGATCTCTGCAACCTTTATGCTGTGCTAGCCAGTGTATAGTGTACTGACTGACTTCCACAACTGCTACTGGTTTCTTGGTTAAATTGCTCTTGTAGAAGCAACAGTTTTTTCAGTGCTTCAGTTTGAATGATGTTTTTTTGTCAGTGCACAGAAAAGAATCAAAGGATGCCAATGCCTGTCTAATCACACTTTTTTTTCTCTGCCATGTACTACTACTGGTACTTCTATATTACCTGGTATACAACCGTTTATAGTAGCCTACTAGATTTCCAAACAATGGTAGTTCTAACATCCGTGGTTAGAGATATTTGTGGAATTGAGTCTTTGTACAGACAATGCAGTTTAAGGCTATCCCCAAATGCAGATGGCAAATGAACATTTGAGGGAACATGATTTGATTAGAGTGTGTCTCCATGCTAATTATAGTGTGATTTATAGTTTTGTCAGGTCGAACTGCATGCACTTGATTAATTAGGTGCTTATGGCTTGTTCTTTGAAAAGTCTATATGAAAAATATAATAAATAGTGTACAGTACTTAGCTGAAACATTTACATCATTTAGCCAATTTTTTTGTGATTAAACTTATTTAGCAGTACAAAATTAGTGACATGTAGAAGAGACTAATGTGATCCAAAATTAGTGACTGATAGAAGACAGCTGTGGTCTAAAACACTATCAACCGAGTTAATTATACTAAAAGAAAGTTAACCAGATTGGAGGCAAAATCAATTTTTTTCAGCAGTGGCTAGCTAAGGGCTTAATTCCACACTGTTCCACATTTATGGCGCCATATATGCCATTCCACAGTTAGATGGCCCAGCAAATACATATTATGATATGACGTTTAACAACAAAAGCATTGGACATAAATTTTCTTTGGTGGCGGTTCATTCAGAGAGTTATGAAACTTTTAAATTAGTAATGATATATGCTATTTCTTTTGTTCCAAAATATAGAAAATAGTTATTTTCTAGTTCAAATTTATTTTAAAATATAGCTATTCTCCATCTACCCTCATCTTAAGCAATTAATTATAATCATCTTCTATTTAATTTCTCTAACTATTTTCTTTTTTCAACCAGTAAAAAAACTTGTACCATTTAATTTCACTTACTTACTTAATTCCCGTGAAGGGGTTAGGAGTTAGGCTCTATATATTTGTCCGCATTCAGCAATTTAATTTGGACGTGACACGCATCTTCAATATCACCCACTTTGTCCTTTCATGTATTCATGTATTTCACCAATTTTGAGCTAAAGTTTGGTCAAAAGATTCGCTGTGTAAAATTTGGTCGAATGTAATTAAACTCATCGTTCACCTCGAAGCTTAGCAGAAATTTACTGACAGATACCATCAATTCCAAATTCTCTTGCACTGATTAAGGGAGAAGACGACCCATGCATTTACCAAAATATAGGAACCATTTTATCATCCGAGTCAGTCTTACATTAATTATAATTGTTGTTTATAATATATTTTTAATGTATTGAAATGATGTAGCCAAGCTTGCCATGAAAATCAGACCATACAACACTTTTTTTCTTTCATTTCCATGTCGCGCAGTAAGATTGGTGATGTTTCTTTTTTCTTTCAACATTCCCCCTCCCTAAAATACTAAAAATATTTTTTGGTAATTCGCTGAGGGGAGTACCTAGATCCGTTAAAAAACTGATTTTGTTTGAAGCTAGTGCTTTATATTGGTGAATTTGGTGTTGTCACAATAATATAGTTTTCAATAAAAAAATGTCTAACCCAATATAGGTTATCTTCGTGTCTTCTAGCTAACTCCATTCTTGGTTCTTGATACTTTCACACTTTCACAACAGGAGGAGCAGGATAATATGCACTAAACTCTTAAAATCAATAGTCAGGAATCTTTTATTTCACTTTGAACGATGTAGTTCCTATAGAATATTATTATAGATTCTATGTGTTTTCTATTCGGTATTTTAAGTTAAGGAACAATTACAAATTTGTAACTGGTTTGAATCGTTATTACAAAACTACCACCAGAACTATCATTTGAGTGACATCCTTACAAAATTGATAAAACCAGTGATAAATTTGCAAATGTCCAAGTTGAATATCATCATAAGGGAGATGTGAATTTGTCTCATAACTTCAAGTCTTTTTATTTAATTTTCTTGACTCATTGGTTGTGTGTTTGTTGATAGAGGCTAAAGATGTAAACCATTTCTATTAATTTGTCCTAAAAAGAAAAGGTTTGTCCTAACCAAAGCTTTCACAGTATTAATTTTTAAAGACTTACATAAAAGAATATAACACATAAAGAGTTATATCTTGGAAATTTTAAATGCTATAAAATGATTTCCTCTTTTACCAGATAGGAAGTACACCCGTCTACAAGGTTAGCCATAATAAATATCTAGTCTCAGCTGACGCATAATTGAACATGTAAACCTACTAATTTGATTCGCTCATAAAGATTGTGAACCTAATTGTTAGCTGATCAACAATTCGACCAGTTATATCCATTGTGCTTGGATTGATTTCGTCCAATGAACAAACCTCGTAAAACGGCTTAAGCTTGTAAATTAATTAACAAGCAATTAATATATATATAGTAAGTACGATCGAGCCTCGTGTACGAGATCATCGATCCAGCTGATGAGAGACATCTCCAAGAACAAGAGCCAGCTGATTTAATTTTTAATTAATTATGTACATATAGTACGACACAGTGCTTAGTTCTGCTCGATCTGCGCAGCCATTCAGAACAACCGAACACACATTCACGTGCATGTCGACCTCTCCTTGATCATCTTTTGCTTTAGTTTTATCTTTTGTGCTGGCACTTTTCCTGCCTTCACTAAGCTATAGGCTACCCCCAAAAATTGCATCTTTGACAGCTTTAAGCCTTTAATCCATTATTGTCACTGGCTTTTTCGTTGGTAGTACGTACACAACTTGGTAGATCTACCTTGATGGGTTAAATCAATTAAATTCATACTCATACAACTTCTACAACAAAAGGGTACATATGTGTATTATTGTAGAGGAGACGATGCACTGTGTATGTGGACAGTAATACTTGGCGAAGCCAGCTCCTAGGCAGGCCGGGCGGCCGACAGGCTCTGCTGCTAGTTACCTTCACTACTGATTGTCATCAACGATGTCCGTAAAAATTGGTCGACCATAAAAAACACTATTATTCATTCGGATTTGATGGCATCGCTGACATCGTCATTGGTGTGAAAGTATTGAGCATCGTGGGTATTTATATACAATATTGTATTAAAAGATAAATAAGATATAAATCAATCATATCCTAATATGTCTTTCACTACTGTATACATAAAAATCATGTACATGCATGAAATTCATGTTGAAATTTCTCCTCTCTATCATGTTTTATTTTTAAAAATATTATGATGGAACAAAATTAATTAGCACATCACGAAGTGTGCATGGCTCAATAGTTAAATTCCTGGTAGGGAACCTTGGCACGGGTGTTGGAATTTATGGCTAATTATTTTTTTAGTTTAGTTGTACATACTACATACCCGTTGAAAACAAGTGAGGATTAATTATGTATTGTGTTTCAAAAAAATTAATTAGCACATCAACTAAGGATGAGGCTCATTTTTTTTTGCTTCTTTTAGGGCTGCTTGATTACACGATCAGTTGATGTATATGATATCTCCCTCTGGTCTTGAAAACATGTAGCTTTGAAATTTGAAAATCAATATATACAAACGACTAATATCTATTGCAACAAAGGTATATAACCGGATTAAATTAAAAAATAATATTATAAAATCATTTGTATCTAGACATATGATTAATTCACAAGTATCCAACATCAATATCTTAAAAAGAATATCAATGCGCGTCTAAAATGACAAGCTTGAGAAGCACACTTATGCGTGAAAATGATTGGAGCTATTTCTCATCCTATAGTAGTCGATCTACAGAGCTAGTTTTGATTAGATATACACCTTCTTCCTAAGAAGATATAATTGTAGCATTGATCTAGTACATAGGGTTCCATCGATCGACAGTATTGTTGGGTAGAGAGGCCACTATCATAAATTAATTTACTTAATTTGTTTTGCTGATTAAGGGCCGCAAAATACACAAGGGACTAGTCAGCTAGTACCGTCTAGCTGTTGCAATCACACGCTCAATCGGATCACATTTTCAATGGAAACAATAAGCAAATATTGTCAAAAGTAGTAAATTCTTAATATTATTGCACGGTGCATAATTAACCTACATATTATTTGTTTCTAATCACTTATCATACCGTTGCCAAGCAACATCTTTATTGTCTTATCATTTGGATGTTCGAAAATATTTATTTTATAGACTCCAAGGAGGTGTTTAAAACTGTTCATGGATGAAAATAAAAGGAGTTGTTTGGGTTGACGAATTAGCTTTGAGTTTTGAGAGCCGACATCCATGAAAAGTCACTATGCGCGACGTATATATATATTTGTCCAAATTGACATATATATTATCAATGTTTTCATCCAACAACGTGTGATTGTTTAATTGGGCCATTTTTTTGTGGGTGTGACAAAAACTAAAATATGCATCACCAACTTATTCCATTGATTATGTACAGGCCGACAGTCCGTATATATTCAGATTATCCCATGTAGTCACATGTACAGCCCATTTACATCCAAAGCTAATGGTCAAGACACTGCAGCAATTGTGTCGACCAACCTCTCACAAATTGGATTAATTACAGTAATTAATTAACCATGCATCCCGTTGCACCACCAAATCAATTGTAATCTACGTTTACATTAATTACTATATCCTTTGAATCACACTCTACCCAAATGCACATGCATATATGTACAAGAGATCGATCCAAATCACACACCAACTAATTAATTACTTAGTTAAGCCCATAAGACATGTCATACACTAATAGAACTATTTCCTAGCTTAACTAGCTAGCTCTACTAAAAAAATATCAAGCAAATTGATACTAGGGCTTTGTACGGTCAGTAGATATATATAGGTTAATTAGCTAGTTCTGTTGTGGCTTGCTTCGATTTGATGGGGAATTAAGCATCCCATATTGCTCTCTTTAACGATCACGTGTACAAAATCAGTTAATTATCTATCCTACTTAATTACCAATCTACTCCTCTCAATATATATTGTCAGAAATGTTTATATTTTAAAACGAAAAAATACCTAAAAAATAAGATGTGATATTGTGCTTAACTATTGATGTTCTCCAACTTAATTTTTTTAACACCTCCCCATTAGACTCTTCTCCACAATTAATTAGTAACAACAACTACTTATAATTAATATATGTATGTGCTTCCTAGCTACTTGAATTAACTATATATTGAAGTACGTACTACTTGCTGAAAATTAATTAGCAAATTCAATTCACCATATGGTAATTTACGATATTTTGTAGGAAAGTTTTCCACAAGTTGAGGTGATCGATGGTCTTGACTATCTATAGACTGCTTGTACATTGTTGATGAACTTCTGGTAGAAGCTAGGTACACATTTTTGTCGATCCAACGGTGCAGATCGATCTATGTTTGTCAGTTGACGTACAGATCCCAGCCGACCAGAAAATTAAGGTCGCTTTCGCTTGTCAGCTGTGCGGGTGAAAAGCTTCCACGTATGCTAGTCAGCACCCGTGTGGGCCCCACCTTGTCAGGGGACAAAATACTGTACAATTAATACTAGGTCATCGTTGACAACTGCTTGGCTTATGTCAGCAGCTGACGCCGTAGAGAAAACGCAACGCATCCGAGACCCACTCGTGTATACATATATAATCCTTATTGCGTCTATATAATCCTTATTACGTCTTTGATTAATTCGACAATTAAACCGGAGTAAAATCTTTACTCACATATTTTTTTTGTAGCATCTTTACTCACATATTGAAAGTATTTTTATGGTCTTTTTTTTAATGAAAGCATAATGAATTTTCATGCCGAAATGACATTAATTAGTAGATTAATTACGAAAGATATCTCAAACAATATTATATTATACTTCCTCCTGTTTTTATTGGTTAAGGTTGCTGATTTCTGGGAGCATGTTTGAGCACGTGTTTTATTAAAAATTATATAATTATCATTTATATTTATAATTTGTTTTTATCATCATACTTTAAACATGACTTACATTTTTATATTTTTTACATATTTACTGTAAATTTATTTGAATTAAACAAATTAATTTTTTGAATTAAACAAATTGTCAAACATATATCAAAAAGTTAACTGCGTCAAACATTACAAACCGATAGAGTAAATGGTTAAAGAAGTCTGTTAGAACCTCATTTTCTTTTTCCACCGAGAACTCATCTTCAAATTAATAAGGTTGACATATCTCAAATTGCAATATTTTTCTTTTAGCTAGTTGTCTTTTGAACTTTTGTACATTAGCACAATTAATGCTAATATTCGTCTGCTACAATTTAAGGTGACTGTCTCCACTAAGCACACCATCCAGTATACAATGCATGTGTTTGACCTAATGCAAGGATCGATGGCATGCATGTAGAGCCAAATATGACCAATTATAATAACGTTTTCGTTGAGCCTATATGCGTACCTTCTCTTCTTAGCGTGATCGCTGTATAGACAACATGCATCTATATATGTAGCTGATAATAAGACATGCATATGGTTCAAACTATTGGGTTTTGGTAAGATCAACTCTTAGTTGACTAATGTTTTACTACGGTAAGCGTGACGACGTACTATAGTAGATGCATGCTTAATGGGTAAGCTTCAATTAAATAAACTTAACTGAGTCGCAAAGCACCTTAGTTTGATGTGATGGTGAAATTTTAAGTGCATAACTCTATCTATCTGGTTGAAATCCTGATGCCCAATTAGT
This sequence comes from Oryza officinalis, assembly GCA_008326285.1. Lineage (NCBI taxonomy): Eukaryota > Viridiplantae > Streptophyta > Magnoliopsida > Poales > Poaceae > Oryza > Oryza officinalis. The sequence goes on from BDMV01000007.1 coordinate 5,470,930, forward strand.
ACATATTTGGTGCACTTTCACTAAGAATTTAATTAGTGAGGTTGACAGATTTATCACCGCCCTTTATCACTTTAGTTGTGTGGTTAATTATGCCACGAATGTAAATTAATTAAAGTATGTTATGAAAAAGGGATTAGGATTGTGCATGCGTGGGGTATGTATATGTATTTGTTTTTAATGTAATCGCCCAAGGAAAAGGCTTAGCTAGTATGTACTACCTCTCTGTTCTTAAATAGATGTCGCCCTAAAATGAGCGCAATCAAACTTCGGAACCTTAGATGATTAATTAATATAAAAATATTAGAATTTAACATGAGAATGATACTTTTAGATTTATCGTGAAAAACACTTTAAGTTTTTACAAACATATAGTTAATTAGAAAATATATAGTGATGAAACATGTGCGTTGGAGAGTGCTGATGTCCAAAACAACACAAAAAAAAAGAACGAAGGTAGTATGTCTTTGTTTTTATCCATAAGTTAGTTTATCCTCTCCTAACTTAATTCAGCTTTGAAATTAATAATCCATTGCATGCCCTCTCCACGCAAAAAGAAAAAAGAAGAAAAGAAAGAAAGAATCAAATGCTCAAAGTGGCATGTTCTTCTCTGTAAACTAAGCTAATCATTCTACTACTAGTCTATGTACTACATAGCTATATTCAGTATATAAATAATTTGCAAGTAGAATGTAACAACTGCAACTTGTGATTCGTATACTATATATAGTACGTAGATGATGCAGTGCGTAATGTACACGTCTTGTTTTTAACTGTGTAAGTATGCATGCATGTGCTTAATTAAGCAGTAAACATGTGCTTATCATCAAGCCAACCAAGCAGAATCTGACCCTAGTTAGGGGTCTAAGATGCTTAATTAGCACTAGTGTGTGGCCCAAGGTATAAGTATAAGTAATTAATTAACCCCGCTAACCTAAGATTCTCTCTGTTAATTATACATATATCTCTGTCACTACTTGTAGCACTGACAGACTGACAGACATTGATCGACATTAACACAGATCGATCACACTCTGCAAAATTACTCCATTCTCACACTCAGAGATGATCGGATCACCGGATCGAGGTGTCATTTTGACTATANAGTATATATATATATATATATATATATATATATATATATATATATATATATATATATATATATATATATATATATATATATATATATATATATATATATATATATCATATAATTAATTACGACGACGAAGAACGTACAGTAGCGCTAGTACTTGTGTCATCGATCGTCTTAATTTATAAATTAACCATTTGGAGTTGTAAATTAAACTGAAGATTAAACGCATGGATCGAGGGAATGCATGGTCCAGAAGTTATTCAACTTGGAGTGCTTATTTAATTTATTATACATCTGATCTTAGCCGTCACTCATACAATTGGATATTGAATTTAGTGTGCATGAGATGAATCAGATGGACACGTAGCTTAGCTGCTTACCTCTGACTTCATTAATTAATTCTTCTGTCCATTAAATTAAGTTTGTTAATTCGGCAATGACAATAGTAATTAATACTAGGAGTATGCAGTGCCCTCTAGCAGCAAATCTAGAACTAATTAGTTAATTTCGACTACCTAAGAGATAATTAAATAATTCCTATGCATATGATCAAAGAGGATATCTAATAACTGTATTGATTATTTCGTCATATATATTGTACATGAACTGTAATATACTTAATAACACATTAATTATATAATGCTCAGGATCAAACAGGAGTTAACTTGCATAAAGCTAGCTACATTACTGTTAGCTGCTGCATCTCTCTCACACACACAAACTGATGCTTACGTAGACATACACTGTTTGCCAGTACACAGTACAGACACTTACTTACACGAACATGTCCAATTAACTCCTGTGTAGCAATATATATATATATAAATATTAATACAGCTAGCGATCGATGCATGGACAGATCACCGGCCAACAGGTTCCTCGTACTCCATCAATACTGTACATGCACTATTCACTAGTACAGAAATATTCTTAGGTGTCGGTTTTCCGACCGGCACCTATTGGTCGGCACCAATAGGGGCAACCGGCACCTATGTGGAATATAGAACCGGCACCTTTACCTTTGCTCGAGCCCAAAAAAAAAGAGAGCCGGCTCGAATCGAGCCGAACTCATGCCGCCGGACGCCACCCTGCCCGCGCCACCGGTGTCCTTCTCCACCGTCGTGCGCATGGGGAGGGCGCGGCCGCCGCTGCTGCCGAGGTGCGCCGCAGCTACCTCCGCCAGGCAGCCGTCGGCCACGGGAGCCCACCGCCTCCCCACTGCCCCCTCCCCCCGACTGGCTCCCTTCTCGTTGGATCTGGCGGTGGGGTTCCCACCGCCGGCCTCGGACCCCTCCGCCTCCCCTCCCGCCGGATCTGGCGGAGGGGAGGGCGCGGCCACCGCCGCCGCTGCCACTTCCGCCAAGCAGCTGCCGGCCGTGGGAGCCCACCGCCTCCCCGGCCACTGCCCCTTCCCCGCTGGCTTCCCCACCGCCACCGCCATCGCCCACGGAGCCCACTGAACGTACTCATACGGCCGCCGCCTCGTCCCGCCTCCCCTCCCCTCCCTGACCGCACTCTGACCGCGGAGCCCGTCGCCTCCCCTCCTGCCAGATCTGGCGAAGGGGAGGGCGCGGCCGCCGCCGTCGCTGTTGCCTCCGCCAGGCAGCCATCGGCCGCGGGAGCCCCCACCGCCTCCGCCGGGCAGCAGCCGCGAGAGAGCGACAGAGAGAGAGAGCGCGCGAGAGAGACGAGAGAGACGAGAGAGATTGAGAGAGAGATGAGAGAGATCGAGAGAGATAAGAGGACCGTGCGCGCGGTTCACCGGCTCGATGCTCCTCACCGGCTCGGCTCAAAGCTATAGGTACCGGTTTTTAAGAAAAACCGGTACCTATATATAATATATTATAGGTGTCGGTTTTTTAATTAACCGGTACCTATAATATATTATAGGTGCCGATTCATTTTAAAAACCGGTACCTATAATATAAGCACCGGTTTTTTCTCTGGAACCGGCACTTATAGTGTTTAAAGGTGCCGGTTTTATATTTTTTTCATCGCAGGGCGATGAGAAATGCTCTATAGGTGCCGGTTTTAAATAAATCGACACCTATGAGCCATTCCCTATGAGGGTTTTTTTAGTAGTGAGTGATCCATGGATCGATCGACCGATCTCTGCTGCAACACTGAAACATTAATCGATCGATATGCCGTACTACTAGCTGCTGCTCTCACACTTTCTTCCATATATATCAACAAGTCAGTGCTGCCAATATGGCTAATTAAGCTCGAGCATGATCATGATCCAGCAGCATTGCAGGAGGCAGCAGCAACAGCAGTATATAGTAGTGTAGCAGAAGATCACTGTTGCGTCAGGTGTTGTCGTCACAGAATGTACAGCAGATGAACAGCAGATCATCATGGATGCATGCATGCACACATCAGATGTTCGAAAGCATAGCAGAAATGGCTTATAGCTATAGTTAGCTATGCTCTTTAACTCTGTCTTCCACCTGCGGGAAGATCTATGTTGGGGGAGCGGCTTCGCTCTCATTCAGGGAAGGCTATTGCCCCCCTTTCCTTCTCTTTCTATGTGTCTCTAGGGCGGACTTCGGCAGAGGGCCTCTAGGGAGGCCTTCAGGGAGGCTTTGAAGGCCGTAACCCAGAAGGACGCTATAGAGAGGGATGCCCAGAAGAAGTCTTTGGGGGTAAAGATCTCGACAAGAGGCTTCGGGACGAAGCCTGCCACCTGGAGAGGAGATGGCAAGAGCATTGATGATGCATTCAAGGCGCCCAACCACCCCTAACATCCGCGGCAGGCCGGGCAGAGGCCGAGGCACCTCGGTATCATGCCTTGTCCTCGAGCCACTCATCCTGGGAATCACAAGATCCCCCGAGGATGTGTGTTTAATGGATACCGTTCCATCCTTTGTCTCCTATGGTTTTATCTTATTACCCCCGACCTGGAGCCACCTGTTAGCCTAGGCTAGGGGGCACGAGGCGAGGGGGGCACTATTGTAATCTCCCATACCACTGTAAAGAGTATATAAATGTATTCCCCCCCCACCACCACCACCCAAAATGAGGGGGCAGAAGGGCATAAGCAATACAAACACTACACTTCTTTCTCCCTGTGCTGTGCTTGATCCCTGTTGGATTCTGTTCCAACAATCTAGCACAAGGAAGAAAAACAAACAGTACTAGAGATCGATTGAGAGAATAACGAACTGATCGATCACATAGAGAGACCAAGGCATTGTTAGTTAAGGGTTTCAACTATTATCAATATTGAAAAAATATCAGAGGATAACGATAAACAGGATTACCATGAATATATCGCGATTTTATTGGCGGTACGAAAAAAATTGGTCAAAACTTGTGAAAAAAGGGACAATTTGTTCAGGAATTAAATAGATTGTATCTACACCGCTTCGAATAAAAAATGATGCATATATCACATAAAAAATCCCAACGCACCTCCCTGAAGCACACATGCCGATGACGGTCGCTACCAGGCTAGGCTGAGGGAAGAGAGTGCACGGATGTGCGAGGGTCCTTGAGCGGCGACGGGCTGATGGAGAGGTCGACGCGCCGTGGCCAAGCAGAGAGATTCGGGCAGTGGCAGGCCGATAGATGTGTCATGTATGTCAACAACAGTAGTAACTTTGGGAGAACGATAGCATGATGACTTTGAGCGTGTTGGGGGTATTACTGTATTGGGGAATTGGTTTAGAGTTTTGCTCGATTTGGTGGGCTGGGCTCAAATTCTAGTGGCTGATAGACTGAAAACCAAGAGGCGAACTCAAAAAAGGCCAAATATTTTTGGCTGATATTGATTTTTATCAAACCCCACCAATAAATGCAATTATCGAAAATATCGGAACCCATATTGGTGATAATTGAAACCCTACTTTTATAATCTCCATAAACTTGAGATGAATACTAATTAACTATTAGTAACCCCCGCGGTCGCTCTTGAATAACTTGAATGGCAACCCGGACCCACATCATTGAATCCTCTTCCTCCCCTCCTGTCACGTCCCAAACTAGCCCCGAACGGAGGCCAGGATAAGGTGATCCAAATTAACCTGTATGCCTGTATCAGTCCCAGGAAACAGTGTTGGTACAACAGAAAGATAAAATATCACAACAACAGCGGTCTCTTTATTAAGAGTAGAATTACAACCAAGGTTGGAACTGCGGACAAAACCCGAGTTCACAACAACATTACAAAAACGCGAAAGCAGAAAGGCGGAGACTGGCCCTAAGCCACAAGCAAAACCTTGGGGAAAGGCCGAAACCCTACTACTGCTCGTAGTCTGCTTGATCCTGAAAGAACTCCTCCTCAGCAGGGTCCACTTCTTCGTCTTCGAGAACTGGGGGGTTTAATTATATAGAGCAAGGGTGAGTACGGGAGTACTCCGCAAGTCAAGGAAATTAAGTGTTTGATGCAAGCTTCAAAGGGGAGCCAGTTGTTTTTCACATTCGATTTTAGTTTAAGACTTTCATAAATATCTAAGTGAGTGCTTCTCAACGACACGGATGAGAAAGTGCGTCTCATCTGACCGGAGCAGTGAAATTGCATAGATTGATTCTTGTCGGCACGAGAGGCTCCCTGCCAATCGTTCACTGGCACCGGCTGCTCCAACAGCCACGACTTAAGCACAGAAAGGATTTCTCACACCAACAGCAGTTCACAGAGTAGTCAACAAAACTACGCTAAGGAATCACCTCACATCCGCCCATGACCGTGGGCACGGCTATTTGAACAGTTATTAACCTCTGCAGAGGGGGTACACTTTACCCACACGACGTTACTAACCCCGGGTCACCCAGCCCGTGCCTCACAGTCACGTCTGGCGACCTTGAGGCTTTCACGACAAGACATTTCGAAAGCCGACTCAGGGTCATCTTATGCCAACGGGAGGGGTCCCACGGACCAACACCAGGTTAGGTCCCAGACCATACTGTGCCAGGAAGCCCAGGGGTCCTCCCCGACACCACCCCGGCGAATCCACTTGTCCCTTGGCATCAAGATTTCCCTGGCCTAGCTAGTTACTCAGCCAGGGGTGCCCCATATCACCCATGTGGTCGTACTTGACATATGCTCGGATGTAATTCCCAAGGAATCGGTCCTTAGGGTGAGAACCGGCAGACCGTACTTCCAGGACGTCTCCCGCACTGCGAGTTTTAGAAACTCAATTTATTTTCAAGGCACCGACCCAAGTGTCAGGTTTTCCAAGCATTTTGTAAACTCAAGTTTTACCCAGTTGATCATTTTAAATTTGAGGGCAGTCTCGATATTCGTACGCGGGGTACGAAAACTGAGACCTCACTTGAGGGGTGACAAGGGATGTTAGGGTGTTCAATAATCAAGGAGGATAAATGCAGCAAGTGGGTAGGGCCTGTCGGTTGTATTGCAAACCGAGGCCAAGTGTTAAGTGTAATCTAAAGAATGCATAGTTTGCGGAATCAAAATACTTAATTTTTTTTAAATTATAGGTTCGATTGATCAAAGGTGACTTGCCTTGCTCGAGATCTTGAGCTTCTTCCTCGAAATCCGTGCACTGCGGGTCTTCTGGCTCCGAAACTACACGCGAAACGAGACGACTCAACACAACGATAAAAAGAAGCCCTATTAATGACCACTAAGCGTGCCATTGGATAGATCTCGATTTTTGAGGAATTTTGGAAGTTGAACGGAGTCAATCGGACGAACGGTTGAGAAGATATGAATTTCCGAAGATTAAATGATTTTCGGTCTAAAGGAAAAGGAATTATTAATTCCCTTGAAAAAGAAAAAGGAAGGAGGGACGTGAATTGGACTTTTATTTTGGGCGGTAGGTGCGGCCCAATGGATTAGCGCGGGTGCAGCCGAACTAATGGGCCGGCGCGCGAAAGGACGACCCAAGGCCGAGCGAGGGAGGCCGATGGGCCGAGGGCCGATCGAGGGAGGCCGATGGGCCGAGGCCGAGTGGCGCGGCCTGGTCCGGCCTCCCGAGGGACTCGGGGGCGACTGGGCCGAACCAAGGAGGGGGGGTCCACGAAGGAGAGGAGGCCGAGTGGGTGTGGGCCCCCGGTTTTTTTATACCGGAAACCCCATGTGTATTACAATATCATTCCCTGGATCAGTAGATGGTACACACATGGCACAGTTGTATATCATAAGCTGACATCGTCATACAGGTCTTACAATCTATTAATAATACAAGGATAGCCCAAATGGGATCCGAATAGACCAAGCATGGTCGACAACAACACACAATACCAATACAAATAAATGAGGTAGCGGAAGCGAAGCAGCGGCGGTCCATTTTATCCCACACGCATCGACTGGTGAACCTAGGTCCCTATTCTGCCGTCCTTGGTAACTCCTTGCCAGCATAGCACATGCACAGATCGACACCAACACCTTTTTCTAAAAAAAATTTAAATAAGCAAGAGTGAGTGCCAACCGTACTCAGCAAGTCACCACTACAGAATGCATATAATGTTCATAGGGGTTCAAGGATGGCTTGGTTTATTTGCATAAAGTTAGTTTTCACAAATTATTTCACAAACCTATGCCATAACAGTTTTAACTGAAAACCACGTTAAGTTGAAGTTGTCGTTAACCTGCGAGGGTTCATCCACCTTCTCCAAGCCTCGCTTGGTCCGGTTTACCCTCGCATCCAATTTCCACAGTTTTAACCACCATGACCTTTTTGCACCTCAGGCAAGGTCACACCTTCCATACCCATCATATTTTAAGCAATATTACAAATTGACGAGGCTAGTCAAGAGTAATACAAGTCCCGGCGCTCATTAACCGCGAGCACGGCTATTCGAATAGTTTAATTTACTCACACTGCAGCGGATGTACGCTTTTAATCTCACACTCCGTGACGCACCCAACACATGAGACTTGTCACGGCCCAGTTTTTCAGTTACCCTCGCATGGCGGCACCCGCTCCAAGGACTATGAATCTCCATTGCACCCCCGACGCCACATTCCTACCTCGAGCCGGTTGTGAGGGGAGTCCTGGCGCTCCCGAGATTGAAGGTTACATTATACATATATAAAGCTTGACATCATTAAACCACACACTTCCACATTTTCATACCAATATCCAAAACCTACCATGTTTGGGGTGCCACCCCACGAGAATAACCTAGTCCACCGGGTCTAACCCCACTCAAGAAGTGTGGTCGTACTCGGTTCGTTTCCTGCTTAGCTTCTTGACTCGGTCCTTAACTGACCAGGGTCGGCAGCTTACCGTTCCCAGAACCACCCAAATTCTATCCGTGCCGCCCCAGTCGAAATCACTTTTGTTTAATTAAGTTTATTTTTTGGGTTTTCGCAAAGGTTTTCATGCTGTGGGTGGCGCTTATGTCTCCACCCGATCTCTAACAATCACTTCCATCGAGTGATCGGTATAACCACATCCACATATCACACATATGGAGTGTATAACGTCTATGTAAGCAGGGCTAAGCAGTGAATAAATAATCACGCGTAAAGTAATATACTCAGGTAACAAAGGTGTGTAAATACATAAGGATAAACAATATCAAAGGTAAGGCTTAAGCAAATGTAGGTACGCATTTTATAATTAGTATGCAACTTTATTTGTAATCAACACATTTATAAAAATAGGATCAACATGTTCGAGGAAGGGGGCATAGTGACTTGCCTTGCTCAATTGGGAGTTCGTTCTCAATTAGCTTAGTTTCTTCCTCGCAGATGTACCCTGTCCGGTTGAATAATAAAGTCACCAACTACTCGCTAACACAAAAGAGCCAAAAATTCCAGAAAAAAATCAAAAAATAACCAAACTAGTGCCATTGCGTAGATCTTGATTTTAGAAAGATTTTGATGAAAGTTTCGTTCAAATCCGACTTAAAACGAGGGAGATACGGAATTCGAAAGATTCGAAAAGTTTTAAATCAAAGAAAAGGAAAAAGGTCTGACGGGTGGGACCGCCCTTAGCTCCTCACGTACAGGTTTTGTTTTTAAATGGGTGTGCGCATGGTGAGGTGAAAGGCTTGGGCGAGCTGCAAGCATGCATGCATATGCATACACACGGCTAGCTAGCTGCATGCATGTGAGCTGCTTGCATGCATGCATGCATATGCATACACACGACTAGCTAGCTGCATGCATGTGAGCTGCTTGCATGCATGCATATGCATACACACGGCTAGCTAGTTGCATGCATGTGAGTTGCTTGCATGCATGCATGCACACATACAGCCAACTGCTTGCATGCATGCACACGTATAGCCAGCTAGCTGCATGGCGCATGCATGGCCGGCGGCGAAGCGGCGATTGCTGCGGAGCGCGTCCGTGCAAGGAACGGGTATGGTGTTGCGCCTCACGACGTCACCGCACCGTGGTAACAACGGTAGACGAGAAATGCGGTAAGGAAACAAAAGCAAGAGGGAGAGCAGGAGAGGAGCTCACCTTGTGGTAGCCGGGTAGCGGCACACTGAGCGGCGGTCCTCGCACGAAACTACGGTCGTCGATGTACAGCCTGGGGACGGTCGACCCGTGGATCGTCCTCGCGCACCACGTGTTCGATCGATGGTAACAAACGAACACACAGCGTTAAGGAGTAAATGTTAGCGGGTTAGTGCAAGTTAGGGGTTAGGGGTTAGCGAGTTAGAGGTCAGTGAGTCAGTAAGTTGGAGTGTCAGCGGGTTACTGAGTCAATGGGTCAAATGTTAGATGTTAGAGGTTAGCTGTTCAATAAGTTAGTCGTTCTCGGGGATCAGATGACGGCGTGGCGGCCTATCCGTTCTCTTGCTCAACTGAGGCCCAGCCGGAGCCGGCCGCGGTGGAGCAAGCGGAGAGATGGCAGCGTGTGCACGGGAGGAAGTGACTGAGGGGAAGCAAAACGAGGAGGAGGAGAAGAAAGAATGGAGAGGGACAGGTTGCGTGCTGACCCACGACGGCACTTAAATAGAGTCTGGGAAAGGGACGTTTGCTGCTGCCCGCATTCATTCCATCCCAGAAAACGTGTGTATAGGTGGGAGCGGTGACGGCTGCGTATTGGCGGCCTAGGCAGTTGCTTGCATGCGTGCTGCATGCTTGGCTAGTGCTAAGCTAGCTGCATGCAAGCTTCTGCTAGCTTGCTGCATGCATGCATTTGCATTGCACTCACGCACAGCTAGCTAGCGACATGCATGCTTGCTTCGCCGGTGAGGTCAGGCAAAGGCGCAGAAGCACACGGCGAGGTCGTTGGCGCGATGGGAATGAAGGGCAGCAGCTGGCGATGTCGCAGCGGCTTGGTCGTAGCGGCGCGGCGCGCGACGACGTCGTCGCCGAAACAATACCGGGGAGAAGGATTAGACTTTATATTTTTATTGCCAACCCAACAGAAATGAATGGCTTGGGGAGGCAACATGGACTTTTCTAGGAAAAAGGCTTGCAACAAGAAGGCCCAGGTAGAGGGAGTTAAGCGGACTTTTTGTAGCAAAACTAATTTCGGTCAGAGTGAAAATCTTGGGACAAAAACCAAAAGATCACAGGAGTAGAAAAATTGGAAATTTTCAATAAAAGTTTAACATTGTCATAAAACAAATAAAGAAATTTTCGGCATGATGCAACATTATAAAAATAAATCAGAAATGATTTTTGGTCGGTGTATTTTTATTTAGGAATTTTCTCAGGGTGTTACAAATTTTTAGTTTGAATCCAGGTGAATAATTCGGTCGCTCAGTCGCTTGAGAATTAAATTTAGGATTTTATTGTGAGTGCTCTGACTGTATCGAAAAAGGAATTTATAGGATGACGTATGGCATTCAAATCCAACCGCCGCAGTAGAAATAAAATCGGGAATAGTCCTATCGACGCGCAATAGGTAAATTCGTCGATCGATTGTAAATATTCGAGGGAAATATCGAGGTCGACTCAATAGAGCGGTTAAAATTTAACCGTAGAATAAGAGTTTGCGAGAGGGATAATACTGCGGTAGAAGAGAAGAACTTCGGGACTTTAATTAATTAGCACCGAAGCGCTAAAATAAACAGACGGATAGGATAAAGAAAAGAAAGGATGTCGGACAGAGGACAATCTTTTAGGAAAAGAATTTAATCGAGATCTTTTGGCACCGATCCTAGACACACACAATTAAACAATAAATATTAACAAGCAAGCTAAAATTATGCCTGAGGACTAGACTTTATCTGAGGAGGAATTTATATTAGGAAGTAGCCTATTAGGAATTTATATTTCGAGATTAAGGTTTTTAGCAAATACTTTACCAATAGATATTATTTTGCAATTAGTTTTCCGAAGGCAGACTCTGCAAGGTTCATAGAAAATAATCAAGCTATATTTCTTTAGTAAAACAACATTTGTTTTCATAATCTATCTCCTATAGGGTTTTATCAAAACGGTGTTACATATATATATATATATATATATATATAGCTTTATTTATAAAGTAAATATGCCCAAGGGTTTTTAATATATAGAGAAGGGTTTTTCGAAAATAGTTGGCATATGCAAAGATTAGGATATCATAGTTCCTTGAATAAATAATATTTGAAATCAAATACCAACATATTCTCAGACGTTCGTCTATTAGCCCACGCATAAAAGAAAAACGACAGATCGAAATAAATTAATCCCGGCATGAATGTATTTTGAAAAAGATTTTTGATTATTCTGAATTTTTAATTTCGTATTTCCAAGTCGAAATTTTCAGGGTGTTACAGTGGGCCGAGGCGAGGCGCGGCCCACGCGAGCGGCCGGACCGGTGGACCGAGGTCCACCGCTCAGCGCTAGGGTGGGACCCGCCTGTCAGCGGCACGGTCCACGCGGACTCGGCGCATGGAGGGAACGAGGCCGTCGGCGCTCGCGTGGCGCCTACATGGCTGCCACAGAGGCCGGCGGGAGGAGGGCGACGGGGGAGAGCGGCCGAGATCGACGGCGGCGACGACGGAGGGGGCTCGGGGCGGCGCGGCGCGAGCCCGGCGAAGAGGAGCACACCGGTGCGGAGAGGGGAGAGAGGGAAAGAGAGCCTTCGGCTCGGATTTGCCGGAGAAAGGCCGACGGCGGCTGGTGACGGCGCGAGACGGCGGCGGCAACGGCGACACGGGGGAGGAGCGGAGGGGAGGGGCGGCGGCCACAGCGGCGCCCGGAGGGGTTCTACGGGGCTAGCTAGCGCCCTAATTCGAGGGAGGACGAGGGAGGCAGAGGGGAGAGGAGGATTACCGCGGCGGGGAGGAGCTCGCCGGGAGGGAGGCCGATGGCGCGGGGACGGCGGTGCGGCTCCGGGCCGAGGGAGAGGAAGGCGACGGGGTCCTCCTCGGCGTCCTCAGCTGCGGCGGCGGCGATGAGGGTGACGACGGCAGTGGCGGGGAGAGGAGAGGAGCTCGGCGGGAGGGCGGCATTGGCGACCGGGCAGAGGGATTGAAAGGGGAGGGCGAGGTCGGTTCGGGGACGGACGGAGGTCGGTGCGGCCGAGAGGCGGTTCGCGCGGAGAGGGGACCGGCGCGCTAGCGGCCAAGACGGCGGCAGGCGAAGAGAGAGGAGAGGCCCGGCGGCGGTCGGGGAAAAAGGAGGAGAGGGGGAGAAAAAGGGGAAAAGGAGGGCGGCCTCCTTGCCGATTCGGGCAGGGCGTGCGGGGGAGAAAGGAGAGGGTGCGCGCTTCTTTGCCGGGAGCGGCGGTCGCCAGCGACGGAACGAAGAAGGGGAGAGAGAGAACGGCGAGGGAGAGAGAGAAGGAGAGCGGGGCGCTCTCTCACGCGGGCGTGCGGCGCACGTGCGCGGCGCGCCCCGCGCTCGGGCCGCGCGGACCGGGCCGAGCGAGCGTGGCCCAACGAGAAGAAGGGAGGCCGAAGGGGGAAGGGAGATGGGCCGAACGGTGGCCCGGGGAGGAAAGGGAGAGGGACTGGGGAGCAAGCCGAGGGAGGGCGAGGGGAGACTGGGCCGGGGGCGGCCCGAGGAGGAGGGGAAGGAAGGCAGGCCGAGGGGAAGACGGCCCGAGGGGGGAGGTAAAGTAGACTTTCTATGAGAATTTGAATTGGAAGGATTAGGGCTCGAATTTGAAATCCGATTTCGCGATTTTCTCCGGGATTGAGACAAGAGGGGAAAACACGAGATCAAAGCACACCACAAGACTCAGCCGAAGAGCGAAATTTTCACAAATAGAGTTTTTAGAGATTAGTTTTTCCCGCTAACGCCACAACAAAACGGGCGTTACACCTCCTATGCCTTGCCACCGCTTGAGCTAGCTGCTGAAAACCCACGTAGTAGAAAGGATAGCGGTAGCATAGCAATGACGACGGGACTTGGTACTTGGCGCCTGGATTAGGTAGCCCAGTGGAGTAGTGCTCAGTAGCAACTGTTGGGGACCGGTGGCGGCTATGACAAAGACCACTTTGAGTGGTTGCGGCATCGGAAGGCCCGGTGTAACGATCAGCCGACCTGGTCAGATCCTGCTCTCCTTGGGCTAGATCCAGCCGGCTACGATGGGTCCAACTACACGGGAACATAGGGTGTGGCAATGGCTGTGGATGCTACGCAAGGTGGCTATGCCAAGGTAGATGTGATGATGGTAGTCGACGCGGTGATGAGAATGGTAGCCCGGTTGTGAGGCGATTCGGCAGGCGAGTTGAGCATGACAGGCAAATCTCGTTGTGTGTGGTGGGCACTTCTACCGTGATGTGGTGGTAGGCGACAGTTGTTGTGCAGTCGCAAAGCTGGCCATCGACAACAAGAGTGGCGAGGTGGTTGAGAGGCGAGCTGCGTGCAAAAGAGGATTTGGCTGAATTTGGCTACTTGGTAGATCAGATGATGTAACCCAGAAGATACCAGCAAGAACGATGTCTCAAACAATGGCGAGTGTCTCCCTTAGAGCTGGCTAGGCCTCTCCTTTCTCTTAGGAGCTCCTACCCTTGTATGGTCGGATTTTCAGTTCTGGTCATGGGAAGCTCTATAGCAACGAGGGAGGCGGTGGTTTGGCATGCATTAGGGTCCTGCTCTGGAGGACGGGTGGCCTACGTCGTTGACAGGTGTGGCCGTGGGCTTGTGTGCTGTGGGGCGGAGTCAAAGCTACTTCATTGAGTGTATGTGGCGAACTTGGGTAAGATAACCCATATAACTCATTTTGTTTTCTAGCAATGCATAGATGGTGCTTAGGGAGGTTTTGGAGGGCGTGGCATGTGTTTGTGTGTTGTGACTGAACCGGAGCTAATTCATCGGATGTAGCAAGTATGGCACCAATAACCCAAAGCTCTTTTCATTTTTGAGTATGCAAAGGAAGTGAGAACTTTGGGCGAAATCCGTGTCTCGGTCTTCAACTAGTGCCAATGACATCGACACCTGCAGGCGCCATTTTTCTCTTTGGAGGGTTCGTCGTGTGTTGTTTCTCTCTTTTTTTTCAGGTGAAAACCTAATCTCGACGTTTTGGTGGGTGTTGATAACGTCCTCGATGTTGTGTCCCACGTTGGGTGGTTGCTGGCTTTTAGCGACGTTGTTGACCGTGGAGGCTAAGTTTTGCCATAGAAAGTCAGAGCTGCTTGGTATTTGGCTTTAAAGCTTGGCAATGATGACTTACGTCGGGTCTCTCCAATTGTAAGTCATCACGTTATGATGGTGTACAGTCTCGGAAAGCTTTATTCTGTTTTTTCCATGGAATTCTTCTTTTTTAGTTTTCATCTAATTAACATGTTAATAAACCATGTCAACTCTCTTCTTTTGTAATGAAAAGAAATAGGAATGGCCCCGGTCTTTTTTAGGTTTTACTAAAAAAATAAAATATTCTCTTCGTTTTTAATAGATGACGTCGTTGATTTTTGTCATTACGTTTAACCAATTTTTTATTAAAAAAATAAATTAGTATTTATTATTTTGTTGTAACATGTTTTATTATCAAAGAAATTTTAAGTATGACTTTGTTAACAGCAAATTTTCGCAATCTACACAGAGAGGAAAGAGAAAACCGACGCGGCGAAGGGGGGTTAAGTTGGAGTCGGACCAAATCTCGTATCGGACTCGGTAAGCGTATCGGACTGGAAGAGGCGCTAGCAGGAAGAACATATCGGCCGATACGGATTCAATATGACCATTGACTAATAGAGCCAGGAAGTTGATAGAGTTAACATGGGCTTGGTCTGGGCTTGAGATAAGCTTCAAGGAAGTTGCCAAATAAAAATAAGGCTCGGTTTTAGGCAATTGTATCTTATAAATTAAGTAGATTTAGATCTAATATTTGGTAAGAGTCTGCCGCAAAGACTTGTTTGTTAGTTAGAGATAAGATCGTGTCCTACATGGACCATGTTGTAATCTCGGGTATAAATATCCCGGTAGCTTGTACATAGAAGCTCTCTCTCACACAATACAATACACAAATCAATCTACTTTCGGCGCATCGTCAACCCTTGCAAGAGGTTAATCTCGACGAGTTCTTGCTTCCCCAGAGCAGAGGTAAGAACTCGTACCCGACGATCTACATCGTCGGGACTAGCGTGTCGCTTTAGGCACGTTAAGCCTCGATGATGTGATCATCATTTATCATGCTTTGGATGATTTTCGTAAGTGTATTAATTATGCTTCGCCAGCGATCTACTCGTTTTAGGGTTTATTGCCGACGGTAGTTTAATTATTATGCTTAGTTAAATCTTTCAATGTATCTACCATCCCCAAAAGCGATCGACGACTTGATTTTCTTTGTGTTAAATCTCAATTCACACTTTGAGTTGCCATCGACCTTAGTCCTGTTTTGAGATCTAACCGAAAGCCTGTTTTTGATCGTAACTAAGGATAGCGCCGGGGTTTCAGCCGGTCTTATCTAATACATGTAATCACCATAATGTTTTTATATGTATTTGCCACTTGTATGAGTAGATTGATAAATATAAATGTGTTTGTTATAGGTTATTCTTTAGGGTTTGCCTGTGATTGATATATTTATATAAATCGATTGGTTCATACAAGTTTACATTAGAGTATTAGCTAGTGCACTTATCTCTTTTATCCTTCATCGGCCGATGCTGCTAATTGACATTAACATGTTGATGAAGGCCGATGAGATTAGATCTATATTTTGATCTTATTTTATCACAGTTACAAGTGAGCCGATATAGTTTTGCCCTATCGGCTAGGTCATGACAATGCGACATCGGCCTATCGGCCGATCGGTCATTGTTTACTTATATGGTTTGCTTGTTTATCTTGTTGATTGCAGATCAAATCAACTGGCACGCCCTACACGCACCTAGGCAAGCCTTTGGACCTGCACTGGAGCTAAGCAGATCTCCCAGGCCGCCGTGGAAACGTGGAACCCGTTTGGTTGCGAGGCGGGTCTAAATTCTACGCCAATAGACTTATATTTTTGCATATTTACACTAAACTTTTTGAAAAGGTCGAATGATCAAACATTAATTCAAAAGTTAACAATGTTATTTATTTAAAGAACAGAGATAGTAACTATTATTAATTATGATTCAGTGTCATTGTCACAATGTGCACTACTACCAAAAGGCACATAGAGATCGACACTATAGGTACCGGAAGTGCTAAAACTGGCACCTAAAGACCTTTTCCCACCTTCACGGACTGAAAACACACAAAAGCAACATCTTTAAGCAACTATAGGTGTTGTTTCTAAAGAAAAACCGGCAACCATACTATAGATGCTGGTTTTAAAAAAACAAAACCTTTAAAATATTATAGGTGTCTGGTTTTTAAAAAACTAGCATCCAAAAATCAAGCCAAGCCAAACCAGTGGCCTCTTGTCCTTATCCTCTCCTCCACCGCACCATTCCCCCCCTCTCTCTCTCTCTCGGCTCTCTTTCGGTCCCTCTCTCTCTTGGCTCTCTCTCTTTCGCCATCAGTCCCCGCCGACCTGGCGTTGGCGCCCTCTCCTCCGCCAGATCCGGTGAGAGGGGAGGCAGTGGGAAGGGAGGTGTAACGCCCGTTTTATCGTGGCGTTAGTGGGGAAAACCTATTTAATAAAGACCCTATTTGCGAAAGAGTTTCATCTGTTGAGTGTACTCGTGTGTGCTAAGATCTCGTGTCCTCTCTCGGTGTCAAATCAAATCACGGAGAAAAGTCCCAAATCAAAATTTCAATCCAAACTCCAAATATCTCCAAATCAAATTCCTCAGAAAAAGTCTATTTTTGCCTCCCTCTTTTCTTGGGCCACCTCCCCTCGACCGGCCCATCTTCCCTCGCGCTCTCCCGCCTCCTCTCCTAGGCCGCGCCATCCCGGCCCATTCGCGCTCAACCCGTGCCCTGGGCATGTGCGCCGCACGCGCGCAGCGAGAGAGAGAGAGCGAGTGTTGTCTCTTTCCTTCTCTCTCCCTCGCTGTGTTTATTTCTCTCTCCTTGGCGCCACTGGCGCCATTGGACTCCGCATGTCGCCCATGAGTGAGCCATTCCACGCTGCTAGCGTCCAAGCCAGAGAGGTGGAGCTCACCCCCTCTCTCCCGTTCCGCCCAAGATGGCAAGGTCCATACCCCTCTTTCTCCCCCTCTTCTCTCCTTTTCCCTCTCTCAGACCGATGCTCCTCTGCAGCCGCTTGGGCCTAGCACTGGAGACCGTGAGCTTGCTCGCTTGACCACGCCTGGGCTTCCTTTCCCTCAAAGCCAAGCCAGCGCCCTTAAATAACCACCACCTCTCCTTGTTCGGCCTCCTCCACCTCCACCGCCATAAGTGCCTCACTCCACCGCCGCGCTGTTGCCGTCGTCGTCGGCGTGTTCATGGACATGAGACACGGACTCTGGGCATCGTCTTCCTCCTCTTCCTTGGCCCGAGGCCGAAATGACCGTGTTTCGCGCCGTCGGCCATCCTTCACGGCACCCTTCCCGACGAGGTAAAGCATCCCTCTGTTGCCTCCGCTCTTTTGTTCGTTAGGTAGATAGCTAGCTCACCGCTGTGTGCTTGTGCTCATAGACACCACATTCGTGCTCCGCCACTCGTTGTAGCTCGCCGTAGCGCCGCCGCTCGGTGCTGAGTTTCGCTCGCCGTTGCCCTCGCGCTCTGGTGCCGCGTTGCCCCTCCCGTCACTTGGAACGAGACCGTGGACCCGTGTAGATGACCCCTCTCCGGTGAATCGGGCCGTCGCCGCTCCAGCGAGGAGCCCCTTTTTGCTCGTTGGCAATGGCTGCCGCCGCAATCCGCCGCCTTTGGCCCCTCTCCAGCAAATCCGAGCCGTTGGCTCGTCTCCTCTCGCGACGCCCTTCGCTCTGATGCCCTCCTCCTCATCGGAACTCGCCTCGTGCTGCCCCGGAGCCCGCCGTCGGATGCCGGTGCTATCTTCTTCCTCCTCCCGCCATCCGACGTGGCCACCATGTAGGCGCCACACGTCACCGTCACCGTGTCCCCTCCGTCCGCACGGTCCACGGAGAGCCAAGAGGCTGCGCGTGGGCCAGCCGCGCACGAGTCCACCCGGCGCACCAATCCCGCACCGGTCCACCAAACCCTAGCATCTCTCCCTCTATGCACCTAGTCCCTGTGAACCACCTTACCGACGCGTGGGCTTCGCTTAGGACCCGCACGGTGGACTGCCATCCACCGGCCTGCCTCGCGCACGCGCCTCCTGGGTCGCGTCCCCGTTCGGCCCACTCGGCATCCTCTCCTCGCGAGCACGCTCGCTTGGGCCGTGCCCCGTAAGCCCGCCCATTCGGCCTCAGCTCTCGCAGCCGCGTTGTCACGTGGGCCGCGCCTCGCCGCCGGCCCAATCGCTCACACGCACGCTCGACTCGACCGTGGGCCGCCTTTGCTCGCTCGCCGGTCCGCTTCGCTGGGCCGCGCATGCGCTTTGCGCTGGGCCGCGCCATGCACCCAGCCGAAATGTCCAAATCGCGTCCCTCCTTCCTTTTCTTTTTCAAGGGATTTCTTTAACCATTTTTCCTTTAGACAAAAAATCAATTAATCTTAGGAAATTCGTATTTCCCCAACCGTTCGTCCCATTGACTCTGTTCAATTTCCAAAACCCCTCAAAAATTGAGATCTACCTAATGGCACTTTTAGAGGTCATTAATAGGGCTTTCTTTTGATCATTTGTTGAGTCGCCTCATTTCTTGCGTAGCGTCGGAGCTCGAGGAGACCCAGTGCACGAAGTACGAGGAAGATGCTCAAGATCTCGAGTAAGGCAAGTCACCTTTGATCAATTGAGCCCATAATTTGGAACCAAGTAATTCATTTCTCAAAATATGCATCTCTAGGTTACACTTGAAATCTGGGCCGCGGTTTGCAATATAGCCAGCAGGCCTTACCTATAATTGTTGCATTTAACCTCCTTGATAATTGAATTACCTAAACTTTCCTTGTTGCCTGTTATGTTAAGCCCCGGTATTCGTGCCCTCGGGTATGAGTGTTGTTGGCTCTCCTTAAATTTAAAATAATCAACTAGGTAAAACGTTTTTCGACACCTAGTTCGGTGCTTGAAAATAAAATGAGTTTCCAAAACTCATGGTGTGGGAGGCGTACTGGTGGTACGGTTTTCCCATTCTCGCCCTTAAGGACTGATTCCTTCGGAATTTCATCCAAACATAACATGTGCGACCACATGGGTGAAATGGGACACCTCTGGCTGAGTAATTAGCTAGGCCAGGAAAATCTTGATGCCAAGGGACAAGTGGATTCGCCAAGGTGGTGTCGGGAAGGACCCCTGGGCTTCCTAGCACAGTAAGGTCTGGGACCTAACCTGGTGTTGGTCCGTGGGACCCCTCCTGTTGGCATAAGGTGACCCTGAGTCGGCTTTCAAAATGCCTTGTCGTGAAAACCTCAAAGTCGCCAGACGTGGTTGTTCTGCATGGGCTGGGTGACCCGGGTTAGTAACGTCATGTGGGTAAAGTGTACCCTCTCTGCAGAGGTTAACAAACTGTTTGAACAGTCGTGCCTATGATCATGGGCGGATGTGAGGTGATTCCTTAGCATAGTTTTGCTTAACTACTGCTTGTGAACTATTGTTGGTGTAAGGGGATCCTTTCAAATGCTTGACTTGTGGCTGTCGGGAACAGCAGGACTCAAGAAGTCCATATATCTATTGGCAGGGAGCCACTCATGCAAATGCAATCAATGAATACATTTCATTGCTCCGACCAGATGAGACACACTTTCTTATTCGCGTCGTTGAGAAGCACTCACTTAGTTGATTCTAAGAGCTTTAAACTAAAACTGAATGTTATAACCAGCCTTCCTTTGAAGCTTGCATTAAACACTTAATTTTCATGGCTTGCTGAGTACCCTTGTACTCACCCTTGCTCTATTTAAATAATCCCCCTAGTTCTCGAAGAAGAGGAGATGGATCCAGCTAATGAGGAGTTCTTCTAGGAGCAAGCAGGCTTCGAACTATAGTAGGGTTTCGGCTTAGTTCCCAAGTCATGCTTGTGGCTTTGGGCTAATCTCCGCTTTCGCCTTTTTGTAATACAGTTGCGAACTCGGGGTCTGTCCGTAGTTCCAACAATGATTGTATCTCTACTTATAATGATTAGACCCCTGTCGCTGTGATATTCATTCTTCCTGTTGTACCTGCACTGTTTTTTGGGGCTGGTACAGGTATACAAGTTAATTTTGATCGTCTTACTCTAGTTCCCATTCGGGGCTAGTTTGGGGCGTGACAGGAGGCGGCGGCGGCGCCCTCCTCTCTAGCAGATCCAGCGGGAGGGAAGGCGGTGGGAGGGAAGGCAGCGGCGGTTGCAAGGGATGAGCGGTTCCAGTTGGCGCGAGGGCTTGTTGATGTTCTTGTGTTCTTAGTGTTTTTGCATTTTTCTTGAGTTAAATGTTCATTCTATGAATTAAATATTTGATGAAATCTGATCGAGGTGAAGGGGAGTTGCTCGATGCATCGGTTCAATTCAAGCCGATGCATCGAGCCGACTTTTTTTTATTCCTGGGACCTCAAAGGTATTGGTTTCTAAACCGACACCGGCACCTTTCAGAAGACTCAAAGATGCCGCTATTTGAGTGTCGGTTGAGAAATCCGACACCTATATATGATCGGTTCTCAACCGGCACCTATCCTTTTTTTTAGTAATGGTGCCTATGGTAACCAAAGAGTGGCACGTTATGAAGTCAGAATAAGCAGCCTATGGTAACCAAAGAGTGGCACGTTATTAATTACTAATTATAGTTATCTTGCTATGATGAACTCAATACAATTGTGTACACGTAGTACTAATACTACTTCTACTTAGTAGTAACATTTCTTATACTACTTACTTTTACCAATATTTGGTCTTATTTAAATCATTTTTTTTGGGAAGAGAGAAGAGAAAAAAAAGTAAGCAGTGCCCCTTTTTATCTGAAATACAAGTTGTGTGAGCTTTACTTATAATAAATACACTGATATAATCAGATAATATATTTCAAAATAATTTATAGTTTTATTAAAATGGTTGTTAAAAGGGGGAGAGTGGGAGGGAGAAAGCAACTGCATGCAAAAAGAGTAGCATGCAGCAGCAGCGTGCTACAAAGCTCTGTGGGCGCTCTACGCTAGGCTTGCGGGTGTGATAATGGGGTATCCGATGTTTGACATTTAATCGAACGTTCGAGTCGTAGTGTTCTCCGTTATGTTTAAAGTTGTTCTTAGACTGTAACCATATGTCATAAATCATAATTTTATCTTTTTATGGATAGAGGTGAAACCCCACGCGTTACTGTCACTACTACACAAATACTCATTGGTGCCGGTTCGAAAGGCCTCATAGGTGCCGGTTTCGAAGCCGGCACCAATTGGTCGGCACTAATGTTCAAAGCTATTGGTACCGGTTTCTTAACCGGCACCTATAACATTATAGGTGCCGGTTGTAAATGTCTAACCGGCACCTATATGATATTATAGGTGCCGGTTCCTATAAATAACCGGCACCTATAAGTGATAGGCCCCGGCTCCTCTGAAGCATCATAGGTATCGGTTCTTTACAAGAACCGGCACATATAGTCCTGAAGCATAAAAAAAATAATTTTGAAGCCACATATAATATTTCCTGAAATACAGAAATCACAGAATATTACAATATTACATTCACATTGTTCACATTCACAGGAAGACTCATTTTGTAATATTCACAGGAATATTACAATTAGCAGGTTGTTGTTTTTGCCAGAAGCTGCATATTTTTGGCTGAAGCTGCAATTTTCTTCTGAAACTACAAAGAGAGAAGACGGCTATTTTTAGCTTCATATTTTGCTGAAGATAGTCAAGTCATTCAGATGCATGTGCTGATCCTAGAGAGAACTCGTGTAGCCTACTTTAGATTATTTTCGTTTTCTGCTGGTTACTTGTTTGAATACATTATACAGATGATTTTGTATGAATGCATGGTCCTGTAATTGATTTCTTAAATAAATACATGATGAAGATCCTGTAAGATAATTTTGGTTGAACTGAATATTGATTATCAGACTTACACACTGCAGGAAAGCACAAAGAACATGAACGGCCGATGTTGAACACGCATATAAATTACATGGAAAATTTGAAAAAAATTTAAACCGATCGAGTCAGAAATATTTAGTTACTCAAGCAGGTTTATATCGTGATATTAGCATTGATGACTAAGATCATGCTACTATTATTCTCCCGGCCAAATGCCTCTTCATTTTTGGCATGCATATTTCCTCTTTTTGATGTATGTCTATTTGTATGCTCCTCGCCACTTGTCTATTTGGTGTACGTTGGGATTTCAGTGTTCTCATTCAATCCGGAGAATATTATTCCACATGCAAACATTAAGAGAGGGTACTAGCAAATTTTTCATTGTTGCAAGTATATAGGAGAATATTACAGTAGTAGTGTCAGTAGTAGTGTCATGAATAAAAGTCAGAAAATTAAGATAACATGGGACATGGTTAGCTGAGATAGAGTATATACACATCAAGTACTCACTGCTCAATTACTTATATTACCACTCTGCAGGATGTTAATTATTCATTACCATCAGTGGCATGCAGTGTCAGTTCTCACTTGTATTTGTTTCATGTTTGGGGATTGACGAGGGATAGCGAATAGAAAATCTGTCAGGTCAATTTGAGCTTATGAGAGCATAAAAAAATATCACAATCACCCCTCTCATCTAGAAACATACTCTTTCTCCCTGTATATGAAACCAATAAATCCAAAATACGTACTACCTCCATTCTGTAATATACCCATCAAAGAACAGAGGGAGTATGGGGATGGTTGTTTGAATGCAAAGTATGACACCTGATACTTTTTCAAAAATGGTACCTCAAAATTTTTTTTTCCAAAATTGCAGTTATGTAATTTGTTTAGGTACATATATTTTTAATCTTTCTGTATTATGGAATTGAGTTTGTTTAGAAATATACTGGTGAAGTAATTTTATTTTATTTTAACTCTCTTTTAATTCTTCTGGATATATTAACATATAGGGATTAAAAGAGACCTAACTACTAGTAATATATGTATAAACAGATATATGTATATGCATATACTATGAAGTCAAGTAGCAACCATAATATAAAACCCGAAGCCTCGAGTAGAGAGCATAGAAGATATTGCTGGGACTCAGCGTGCCAGTCAACTTCAGCCTGAGACGTGCCCGTCAAACCACACGAAGGCGGCGACCAGATGTGTTATACATCTCAGGAGACTTGACAAAAATTCGCTTGAGCTCTACAA
Organism: Oryza officinalis; assembly: GCA_008326285.1. Lineage (NCBI taxonomy): Eukaryota > Viridiplantae > Streptophyta > Magnoliopsida > Poales > Poaceae > Oryza > Oryza officinalis. The sequence goes on from BDMV01000007.1 coordinate 5,494,546, forward strand.
CATCTCAAATGCTCTAAACTCGTACTCATATGAAAATTTTAGTTACACATGCTCACCTGTTGCTTACAGAGACAACAATGATGATGCCTCCCTCATCCATGCCACATCCAGTCAGTGAGATCACCTGTTGTTGTTAGGGATAAAAATATGAAATAGAGAAAATTGAATACATGGTTAGATATATATGTGAAAAAATAATAGATAAACATTAACAAATAGAGAAACTTAATGCATGTTCAAGACATTAAGAAAACCACATCAATCCAAATAACTAATCTACAAGACACTTAGAAAATGTTTGAATGGTATGGCCCACTAATTCTAGGTCTTTGTATGCTTTGACGTTGATCGGCTATCTAAAGTGTCAGTAGGGCCGCCAGCCTCAATGAAACCCACTAGCCCAGCAGGAGCCTTCGAAATGTTGTATGCGCCGTTTGACGAGATGATATGGTCGAAGATGAATCCGCATAGCTGTTCAGCGAGGCCCAAGCAAACATGTGGCAGCAATTTACTTGTCGGGAGCTTTAATTTCTGCAAATGGAAGGATTAAAGATGTGGAAAGATACTATGTGTTTAGTAAATTGGATTTATGTCTTAGGAGACAGGGCGAACCTCAGCATCCGTAATGTTCCAGTTGCCGTCCTCCATGAAAACCCACATAAATCTCATCACGTAGAACCCACATGTGCTCGTGCCTGGATCCTAACGTGAGCAATAAGGGTGGCACCAAACTCGAAATTTATTTGCACATGGAGCGTGTCGAATACACTTCTTCTTGTACTTCACAAGTGCCTTATCTAGGATGTCAATGAGGGATTGGTAGTTGGATTGCGGTTTCCTCATTGAATCCATGACGACAATCTTGGAATCGTTTAAATGGATGACAATAAGAATCCAGTGAGGCCTACATACAAGGGAAGAGAACAATTAACATCTTAAAGTACAACGATGGGAGGTACAACGATAATGCCACACTTACTTAAAATGGTAGGGCAGAAGGATGGTATTCATGTCCTGCAGCTTGACAAAGGATGTGTAAAGGTAGTTCAGCACTTCTTGGGAGGACCATTCGCCTGCGTCAATATTACAGGAATTGACTATTTGTGGGTCGAGGAATCCTAGCTTGTTATGGGTCGCTCTACATTCAAGCGACCCCATTCTGCATAAGGAAAATAATTAGACACGCAACGAGGATATTTACTTAGAAAAATGGCGAGAGGTCGAGTATACTTACAATGCCCATAACTGAATTACCGATAAGTCTAGCTCCCTCAGATTGTATAGATGAAATAGTTCTCTAAATGGGACCCAAACTATACCATCACAGTGATGAAAGTCCTCGTCCCTGTAAAAGACGGGAAACATCTCTTTACCATCCTTGGCCATCTGTAAGTACCACTCTTCTACCCTTCTCATTTGAGTACATTTGCCAATGACGTGGCGATATTCGTCGGTAGTCAAAGAATGACCAAGCTTGAACTGAGCTGCCAATGGGGCAATCTCAATATTATCCACATCATCCAAACTTTTCAGCCCTGCCTCTTTTAGAAAGTCTTGCATAGTCTTGCTGGCCTCATCTTTCTCGAATTCTTTCTTGGAAAATTTTTGCAATCCATTTTTCCTGATCGTGCGTCGGAAGTCCGTAATAGGTTGCTTTCGGGCAGGTGGCCTTGCCATGCGAATGAAGTGATCCTGTACTTCGACTGGCACTTTGAAAGATGGCTCCGACCTGGTAGGCAATGGCGTCTTCTTGGTCTTCTTCAGAGATGGTGGTTCAGACATTTGGGAAGTTTTACAGAGGCGTCCCCTCTTTTTCGGCCGGTCTGATGAAGCTAGGCTCTGATGTGCTGCCTCTGGAGGAGATGGGCTCTTACGTTGCGCCGGTGGAGGAGACGGGCTCTTATGTGGCAATGGTGGTGGAGTTGGCATCCTTTGAGGGGAGGGAGGAAGCCCTTCAGAGCTAGACCCGCCATCGCTTGGCTCGTCATCACCATCTCCTGAAGGAAAGATAATGAAACGCTTGCGCCACAGGATTATGTTGTGGATGGCTTCACCAAGAGTGTTCACCCCCTCCTCTGGAGCAAAATCAAGCTGCACTGCCCTGTACCTCCTCGGCACGTCCTCCACTTCGACCCTTGAGTAGCCACTTGGTATCGGCTTACCGTGTATCGTCCCTCCCTCCGTTACGGGATGTGCCATCGCGCGTGCCACCTCTTGACTGATGTTTTGAAGTGGCACATGCAGCCTGCATGCAGTACGTACAGTGATGTGGTCCACGGGGTAATGAACCGTGTCCGGTTCTTGAGGAACCTCAGTTGAAGCGCAGCTGCTTTTCTTCCCACCTGGACTGGTTAAGTGGCCAGCATTGCCTCCTTGCTGACCTTCAAGCCTTGCCATTACCAGTGCCATTTGTTCTTTCAATAGCCTTATCTCTTCCGATTGGTCTCTGGAATTTTTATTGCTCCGAGACCGGTACCTATGTTTGTCTTCAGGAAAACCTTCTCTCCATGGAACTAGGCCAATTCCTCTTGTGCGTCCTGGATGCTCAGGGTTCTGCAATGCAAGTGTAAGCTCATCTCTCTCCCTGCTCGCAACAAAAGAACCTTCTGAGGACTTTAGATGGGCCTCGTGGATCCTCTGGGACACTTCTTGCTCTCGAGGACCCTTGTGTACCAACTCGCCTGTATCCGAGAGTGTTGAACCTCGGGCGTATTGGTAATTCTTTCCCCGTTGGCACCAGTCCTTCGTCTCGATCTCGATTCCCTTTTGCAGCAGCTCATCTTCCCGGAGTTGCCATTTGGCTATGTTCTTAGCATATCCGCTAGGGCCGAGACGGTGAGGGTATTGGTTTTTGGCCGCATTGGCCTGGTTCCTTTCGCTAATCTCCTTTGCCTCATCTGATGTTCTATAGGCTACAAAGTCATCCCAGAAAAGACGACACCTTCGATAGTTGGCATCTTCAAAATTTGGTGTCAGGCCCTTCTTGACAAACTTCCTGTTAAGATCCGTCTTCCACTTCTTGAAGCTGATGGACATCTTCTTAAGAGCCCCGGACTTTGCGAGTTCTTCTTGTCCCTCGGGAAACTGGAATGTCCGCTTTAACTTTTCCCAGGCAAGATCCTTGTCTCTGTCTGGTACCGTCCACTCCAATTCGTTTGTATCACTGCTCTTCCAGTGCCGGTACTTGATGGGGATGTCATCCTTCACGATGACACCTATAGCTTTGCCGTATGGGGTGAGTGCCGGTTCTGGAGCTATAGGGGTCCCATCTGTAGCTAACTCCGTGATAGTGTATAGACCTGAGGGCATCCTAGTTGGACCTCTAGTCTTTCTTCTTGCCGATGAGGTTGAAGTATTCGCGGAGTGCGTAGTGGCCGAAGGATCAACCTCCTTCAAACATCAGTATAAATTAGTCATTCATATCTGACGATATATGTAGTTTTAAGGTATTATTTGTTCCAGATGGGTTAATTTACCTCTGTATTGTGCGGGTTAACACCGGGCTGATTCAAGTTTAGAAAGCCACTTGGGCTACCATTACCACCATCGCTTTCTCCAGAATTTGTAGGCCTAATGTTATCTTGTTCCCCTGACATTTCCTTTTGTAGATCTAGGCTAGAACTACTGCTAGATAGATACAAGAAATTAGTGTAAGAACTTATTGTCCTCTTGATGATATTCTTCCAAATATACCAACAGTAAAGTAATGCCATCTAATTTCATGCTTTAGTTGTACAAAATTCCGGGTTTACGGCGAGTGGCACTTAACCCCATGTTTTAAGCAGCAATAGATCCAGTTAGGAAGCTTAAATGGCATAAAAAGATACAAAAATTTGCAACCTGCCTAGTAGTGACTACACAACCTAACCAGCGTTTATACAGTAAGGAACGGGCACATATAGACCAATTATCAGAGCATCAAGGAAATGAATTCTCACCAACACAAACTCTAATAGCTATTAGGGATATCAATAGCTGTAATAGAACTAACCAAATGGTTCAAATGAGAGGTTACAGCTTCTGCTTCGAGCCTCCTTGAAGCGAGTGAATTTTGACCTGATAAGTAACAGTTCAGAATAATTCAGGCAGCGAAAACGGAGAGAAGGCAATCAAAACAAACTTTCAAAATGCAAATTCTCTTTTCAATCAAACACCGAAGCAATCTACAGAACAAGTTACTCATGCCCAGATCCCAAACTCCAATTAATTTCATGTTTATTTATCTCCCAAAGCTAGCGAGCCGGTGAGAGCTAGGCGGCAGCTACCATAACTATTTATCTCCAATACGCGTACCGCCAAACCCTACGCTATCTTTTACACCCCGATGATCTTTTAAAGCAGCAGTGTTAGCAACTATCAAGTATCTGATCGATCACAACAAGATTTAACATTTTGTGGTTCTCATTACATCCATATCATCTCTTCCTTTTAATATAGATAATACTTTTAGAATGGCATATCAAAATAAAAGAAAATATAGATGATGAGTTTGTGACTACAAATGTACAATTACTACCACACTGCCTTTAAAAACAAGTGAACCATACAGGGGAGACACCTGATATGTCTAAGCATCGTTTCTTTGCATGAATTTAGCTAAATCACCGATCAGAAGGTGTGTATATTTCTGAAGACAGGACCATATATTCAGAATTAAATTCCAAGAGGATAAGCTAAGTTAATGGTTCCTTCACACTACTATGCTACAAATAAGTGATCAGTGTCCTTATTACGTTTTTGGCAAACATCATGGATTGATCAATAAACCATCTGCGCGCTAACTAACCAACCAACATTTATCTGAACTGATAAGCCTGGAGCACAACAAACCAAACCAAAGTGACCATGGATTGATCAATGAACTATCCCACATTCTGGAATCGTCGGAGGAATAGGCAAAAACACACAATTAGGTGGCGATTGGGTGCCAAGTCACGCACCTTGCGTGCAGGCGAGCAGCGGCGACAATGGAGGACGACGGCGCTTGAGGAGAGCAGCGACGATGATGGAGGACGGCAGCGCTGGAGGACGGGGATGGTGATGGAGGGCGCAGGCGGGCGGGCGAGCGGACCGTAGATCCGGAAGGAGGACGACGGTGGACGGCGACGGCGGTAGATCTAGGCAGGGGGAGGACCGACGGTGGCGCAGGAGGGGGACGGCAGTGGGCGGCGACAATGGAGGACGGCGGCGCTTGAGGAGAGCAGCGACGACGATGGAGGACGGCGGCGCTTGAGGAGAGCAGCGGCGACGATGGAGGAGGGGGAAATGGCATCGACAGGGGGTGTCTTGGGGGAAATACCGATCGACGGCCGCATATATACAAGCCACATAGGTACCGGTTCGTATTTACAGCCGGTACCTATTGTGGTAAAAAGGTGCCGGTTCTAAATTGGAACCGGTACCTTTTGGATCACATAGGTACCGGTTCTTATTTAAAACCGGCACCTTTTACAACAATAGGTACCGGTTGTAAATATGAACCGGTACCTATGTGGCTTCTGGGGGGGTTATATATCAACACATTTGGTGGCAAGTTGGAACCATGCATGTATGTATACTTGATTTTGAATTTTGTTAGATTGTTGAATAATATTCTTCTTCCCACTAAAATACAGTACCTAAAAGGTCAGTTCAGTTGTTTGATTTTAATTGTTCATTGCTCTAGCTAATTAGCAGTAGCAAATATATAATGCCGGCTCAAGCTATCCTAATTACTAATTAATATATCTCTCGTTATGTTAAGTCAAATTATTTTCTAATTACTCAATAAATTGCTTTAAAAAAATACTTTATGCCATCCGTTTCAAATTATTTATTGTTTCAGCTTTGTTCTATATGTCAAACATTACTAACTTTGGCCATTATTTTTTAGAAATTTATATAGTTTAACATTTATAAAATTTATGTTTTTAGGTTCACCATGATAAATAATTTCAGAACATAAATAATTCATATATTATTGAACTATATGAATTTCTAAAAATTAATAGCTAAAGTTAGGAATATTTGACTTAGGAGTTGTTCACTTTGTTGCCAAAATTAACCCTACCAAGTTTTAGCTTTGGCAAGGTAACAATCTAAACATTGTCAAAACTTGCCTTCATTACCAAATTTTGGTAATTCTAGAATCTTTCTCTCACGAAAACTTGACAATGATAAAAAAACCAAACACAACTTACACCTCTCAACCTTTCTATCATATAGATATATAGCAAGATAGATAGGTAGATAGAGACACAAACCAATAGCCTGCACTAAGGCTGGACCAATTACACAATTTACATGTTTGTTACAGTACAATTCAAACATGCAGGTCTATCACAATTACTCCTTCTTCATGGTCACTGCGAACATATGGTGCTTCTTCCTCGTCTTCGTCTTCCTGACTTTCTTCACCTCCTTCTACATCTGTTGCAAACGGTGGTAGCTCGTCGATTTGATCGTAGCCTTCCTCATCAACGATATTCTCAACTCCGACAATGCTTCGCTTTCCATGGAGAACCACGTGGCGATCGGTCAACGAGGAAGGGTCTTTGACATAAAAAACTTGTGTTACGGATTCTGCGAGCACAAATGGTTCATCTTGGTAACCTACATTGTTTAAGTCCACGATGAACATTCCGTACTTGTCAATCCTCAAACCACTTGGAATTTTGACCCATTGACACTGGAAAAGTGGTACCTTCAGCGGTCCATATTCAAGCTCCCAGATTGCCTCTATATAACCATGGTACGTTTGTTCTACACCATTACTGTCGAAGGCGTCTATGTGGACACCACTGTTTTGATACGAGCTCTTGGCATCCTGGGTTCTCGTGTAAAATGTATAGCCATTAATGTCATACCCTTGGAATGAATGAATTGTGCTCGCAGGTCCTCGAGACAAAACATACAGCTGGTCACTATCAGTATTCATAGCAATGATATGCTTCTGTAACCAATCGCCAAAATTCAGCCTATGCTGCTTAGCTATCCATGCCTCTGATTTGCTTGGGTTCTCGCTGCGGAGTGTGTTATAATGCATGTCGACAAATGGAGCCACCAAGGTCGACTGCTGGAGCACTGCGAAATGTGCTTGCCGTAATGTTTCTAGGCTAGGAGCGAAAATTGCCTTATGCCCTAGTGTCCCTTTCCCTAGTAGCCTGCCCTCATGTCGAGACATCGGCACACCAATGGGATGCAAATCCATATAGTCGATACAGAACTCAACCACCTCCTCTGTTGCATAACCCTCTACGATACTGCCCTCTGGTCGAGCTCTATTACGCACATACTTCTTTATGATCCCCATGAACCTCTCGAAAGCCCACATGTTATGCAGATACACTGGGCCGAGAATCTTTATCTCTTTCACGATATGTGACACGAGGTGAACCATTATATCAAAAAATGATAGTGGAAAACACATCTCGAGCTGGCAAAGGGTAATGATTACATCTGCTTGGAGCTTGTCTAGCGTGCTTGGATCGATCACCTTCTGATATATAGCATTGAAGAACGAGCACAGCTTTAGGATTGGGTTTCGAACCTTATCTGGCAAAATGCCTCTAATAGCAACAGGAAGAAGTTGTGTCATCAGCACGTGGCAATCATGTGACTTCATGCCCACTAATTTCTTCTCCTTCATGTTGACAAGTCTTTTAATGTTCGCGGAGTAACCAGAGGGGACTCGGACACCCTGCAGGCACTCCAACAGGCTTATTTTCTCTGCGGCACTAAGGGTGTAGCACGCGGGAGGGAGGTACTGGCGACCATTGGGCTGTTCTAGAGGATGTAGCTCGGGCCTGATGTTCATGTCTGCGAGGTCTCTCCGGGCTTTCAACGTGTCCTTTGTCTTGCCGGGTATGTTTAGCAGGAGTCCCATCAAACTCTCGCACACATTCTTCTCAACATGCATCACGTCAATCGCGTGACGGACATCCAAATCTTTCCAATATGGTAGTTCCCAAAAGATAGATTTCTTCTTCCAAAGAGGTTTCTTACCATCCTTGCTCGTTGTGCCTCGATTGCCTTGCCCCTTACCAAATATACATTCAATATCCTGTACCTCTTCAAAAATCTCTCTGCCGGTACGATGTGTTGGAGCTGTACCCTCCTCCACCGTGCCATCAAAATCTCTTGTATTGCTACGGTACTGGTGGCCGGCTGGAAGAAACCTCCGATGGCGCATGTACACAGTCTTTCCGGAGTACTTCAGCCACCTGCTCGCTGTATCCCGCATGCACTGCACACATGCACAACCACCTTTCACTGTTTGCCCGGATGTGTTACCAGCTGCAGGGTAATCTTGGATGGTAACGAACAACATTGCCCTTAAGGTGAAGTACTCTCTTTTGTACGCATCCCACATCTGCACACCCCGGTCCCATAGAAACTTAAGATCATCCACTAATGGCCTGAAGTAGACATCGATATCGTTGCCAGGTTGCTTGGGCCCTTGGATTAGAAGTGGCATCATAATATACTTACGCTTCATGCACAACCATGAAGGAAGGTTGTAGATAACAAGTGCCACTGGCCACGTGCTATGTCGACTGCTCATGTCACCGAATGGATTCATCCCGTCCGTGCTCAGCCCAAACCTTATATTCCTAATCTCTTGCGCGAAATGCTTTTTATACTTTCTATCTATCTTTCTCCATTGAGATCCATCGGCAGGGTGTCTTATCATTCCATCCTTCTTACGCTCTTCGTGGTGCCAACACATCATCTTTGCATGTTTTTTATTTGCATACATGCGTTCAATCCGAGGGATTATAGGAAAATACCACGCAACTTTAACGGGCACTTTCCTCTTCTTCAGGACCGGGCCACCACTGTCATCATCAACATCATCATCATCGTTAACTCCACCTTTATACCGCGGTGCTCCGCAAACTGGACATGTATCCAAGTCTGCATAGTCACCTCGATATAGGATACAGTCATTTCAACATGCGTGAATTTTCTGCACTTCCAGTCCGAGTGGACAGACAACCTTCTTCGCTCGGTATGTTGTTTCTGGCAGCACATGACCCGCTGGAAGGAGGTCTCCAATCAGCTGTAGAAGCTCTGTGAAGCTCTTGTCACTCCAACCGTTAGTTGATTTCATCTGCAGCAACGAGAGGACGACGTGTAACTTGGTGTGCTGCTCATTGCATCCTGGATAAAGCGGGGTTTTTGAGTCCTCCACCATGCCCTTGAACTTCTCGTATTGCCTGTCATCGTTGAGGGCTGTCTCCCCGTCGCGTAACATCTGATCTAAACCATCTGATTCGTCACTATCATATCCACCTCCGTCAGCAGGCAACTCCACATTGCCTCCGTCCATTACATCCGGATTCTCATCTTCACCATGATTGTCCTGACATGTGTAATTAGGCATAAAACCCCTTGTTAGGAGATGCTCATGAACTTGTTTTGCAGGAAACTGTCTCTCATTCCTGCAATTAGCGCATGGACAACGCAAGTGTTCCGTCGTGTTCAATGATCTGGATCTCGTGGCTGCGATCACGAAGTTGGTTATTCTCCTGGCATATTCCAAGGTACCGCGCTGCGGAATGTTCATCCCTCCTTCATCCATCGCTCCTACGAAAATTCTTAAATTAACCACTAACATACGTATATCATTCTCTATATCTATTGAAATTCTGATATATGTTAATAACAGTTACATTACTCATTGATGATTAATCTCTAAATTACTCCAAAATAATAAGTCATCATACTTTCTCATGCTTCTCATTCAACAAAACAAATTGCAAAAAAAAATTAACTTGACAAATATTATTGCGAATTACATATCGAATCAACACGTACTAACCTTTACGCACGCAAACACATAGACCTCTCGATATTTTTTAAATTTTTGGGCAAAACCTCCTCCCCCCGTTTGGATGAGCTGAAGAGAAGCCACAAAATCATGAAAATGCAGTGAACAAGGGGTATATATAGACTTGGGAGATATAGGTGTCGGTTAATGTTATGAACCGGCACCTATTTAGTTTCCTTCCGAAGGAAGCCACCACATAGGTGCCGGTTTTTAATAAGAACCGGCACCTATGTGATAGGTGCCGGTTTATTAGGTTAAAGCGGCACCTATGTTGCCGTAACATAGGTGCCGGTTCTTATTACGAACCGGCACCTATGTGATAGGTGCCGGTTCGTAAATAAAACCGGCACCTTTTTTGGGCTCATAGGTACCGGTTTTTATTGCAAACCGGCACCTATAGGCTTCTCCCATTCAACCGGCACCTATAAGATCTTATAGGTGCCGGTTCGTGGAAAAATTGGGTCTATTTGTCTTTTAGGTACCGGTTCTAGTAAATCCGGCACCTATGTGGCCGGTACCTATGGAGGTTTTTGTAGTAGTGTGTAGGAGTTTATATGATAATAATAAGTAAAAATAATATATAAAATAGCAAGACAACATAATCTTACGTAATTTGATATGATTTATGATAATTTAAACTTAAATAGTACTAGAAGAAATGCCCGTGCGTTGCAACAAAAAATCCCTTAATCTATCTTGCTAAATCCTTGCCACTAACAATTTCACCATTGTGAATCGGCAACCTGCTTCGGTTGTAGAATCAAGGCATCGTGCCAATTATGCCGTGTTTATTAACAAAATCGGACTTACGCTTGTGTTACTGCATGAAAACTTGATAAGAAGGATGCTATCTAATTGAAAACATAACCTCGATGGATGAAAGATTTAAATGTGACTAACGGAAAAATGTTTATTTTTAAGTGGGCATAAGATTAGCCAAATCAATTGAAAAATTGTATTTTAGACCCTATGATGAAAATAATAACAAACATGCTCTTAAACCCTAACAGACCCATATGTCAGCCCCTCGGTATCTATTTTTCTTCCTATCAATCCCCTCCTCTCTTCACCTCTTTCCCAAATCTTCTTCCTTTCTCCTCAGGCAAATCGAGGGCGAGCTCATGATCTCAGACCCTCCCTCGCCGTCGCCACCACGCCCTCCCCCCTCGCCGTCGAGCCATCCCGTCGCCACCGGATTATCCCCTTCTCCCCCTTCCTCTACGTTGTCAGCTCTCCCCTTTCACCTGCGTATGGATCGGAGGTGGCGCAGCCAATCAAGAAAATCAATCAATTTATCATGAGAAAATCGAGCCGACCTACTTAAAGCAAACACTATGAGTTATTGTTGCAAGGAAATTTAACATTTATGTGTATGGTGTATAGATTGCATTTTTGCTATTTACTACTATCCCTGACAAAGCACTTAAGCTGACAGTGTTGCCGTGTATTCTCAAATCTTAATTGAACAAAAGAATAATTACTATGATGCAAGGTGTAAACCACTTGTAAGAATGATATGATCATCATGAAGTCTAACTATAAAATACATGCCATATGCCACTACTCTGCCTAACTTCCTCCTACCAATGGATCACTTGCACTCCGAAACTCATTCGCACAAATAGAATAAAATTTGGGTTTATACGTCATTACTCACTCATATACCAGTAAACCTGTGAGTTGTAACAATCTAAATAATTAGACCAGTAGGGCGCTTGTACTTGAAAATTGCAAGGTCTAGCCAGGGCTTGTAATTCCCATTGCAATGAACCAATGTTGCATTCTCAATCTCAGCAAGGTGAACAGCTAGCTTGATCATGGCCAACACATGCCAAGTGCGATACAATGGGTAGTATGTGTATATATGTCATGTTGTAGAAAGTAATTAGTCCTCGAGGCAATGCATGTACGATAGATGTACCCAGCTTTTCGACAGCTTGCGATCTTCATCTGCAATGAGACATATGTATTCTCTTATGAAATGAAACTTAACCATCCAAAACCAAATATCTGGTACGTGTTATAATTGCATGACGTTCATTGACGGAAAATGAGCTCACTAATTAATATCCAAACTTTCCACCAAATCCAAAGCGAGTGTCCGCCGGCAACCTGTAGCTGACACAACCGGCGCGACGTCGATCTTGGGCGAGAAGCACGCACTGGTTATATATAGCAGCTCAACGCGGAGTTCGTCGTCACCGTGGCTAGGCTTGCTCTTCATTATCCATGCGGCGGAGCGGCGGAGCTAGCTTGGGAGGCCGGAGGCGGCTGGGGAGCCACTGCTTTGCATCCACCTCTACACGTCTGGGAGTCACGGTTCGGGAGCCACTTTCGCGCGTGGAACAGCTCGATCTCGGTGCTCAGCGGCAGCGGCGGCGGCGGTGATGCTGGTTGGCTCGGCTAGGTCATCCAGGCTCGCCGTTTCTCGTTTCCAGCTTGTTTCTCGCTCGACCGCATCGTGAAGAAAAGTACGTTATCGTCCAGCCATACCAACAGGAAAAATCAATTCTGTGATCAATCACACGGACGATGCCTGTGGCTGGTCTTTTGGATGACGATGGCTCCATGATTGGCTCCTGTCTTTTCATGCTGCTATCCAATAAACTATGGCTCCGCGATTGAACTATGTATGTGCTTGGGGCATCGCCGGCGCAAGCGAGCGGGGAGGACGGGAGACAGACCAATGGCGACGGGCGGACGTGTTTCCTTTGCTACGTGCGTGTTGGGAATCACTCCCTCTCTCTGTCAAATGCAAATCACTAACACAACACTTGTTTGTTTTGATAGACACAAATAACAAGCAACACGAGAAGCAGTATTTTTTGGTGATGCAGCAACTCACTGCTCACATCATTTTGTTCTTCTTGTATAGACTCAAAGTACACGCATCAGATAACTACTAGCCAACTTAGTTGGCCGAGACTTGTGCCATACTGCAACGTGCAGATGCCATGTAGCTAACCCACTATCTAGTACCTATTCTTCAGCCTAGAAAATCACTTCGTGGCCTTTTGACCAGGGCGGCAGGTGTACATGCATCTCTACATGTCCAAAATACATGCTTACATGTAGCCGCTAATCACTAGTTCTTCTACATGCTAATGCAACAGCCTTTACACATCGTAGATATCGGCACGTTCGTCCGGCCGCATCGCACAGCTCTCAGCAAGCACGTTTCGCACGTACTGGCTCGGAATTCCTTTGCTGCCACACACTACTACCACTACTAAAAAACGATTTTTCTGGACAAGGCCTTCGATAGATTCCAGACGGGCCAAAAGTGGCCGCGCCTAGAAAAACCGATGCGGCATTATCCTGTGCGATCCACTTAAGCGACCGCACGGGAAAATTCATTTTCCCGTGCGGTCCCTTAAGTGGACCGCACGGTATAATGCCGCACTATTCCGTGCGGCCCACTTAAGAGACCGCACGGAAAAATGGATTTTCCTGTGCGGTCCACTTAAGCCGCCCGCACGGAAAGGGCCCGCTTGGCAGTACTGTTGAACACATTGTCGGGACATTTTCAGGATTTTTCCTACTTATTTTCCTTCTCCTCTTCTTTATAATACTATAATTTATTCTGTGGGCTGGATAAAATAAAGTGGATTTTTGTGGAGATATATAAAAACACCTAGTTTCCATTTTCCTTGGTTGCACACAAAAATTCCTTATATTTTATTTTCAGCAAAATAAAGAAAATCGGCCAGTCTGAAATTAGATTGAATTTTTAGGGGGTCAAAATTGATAAAATAAAAAATTGAAAAATTATATTAATTCATTATAAATAAGATAGTATTTGAATAAATTATGTTCCATATACACTTTCATATTATTTAATGCATTTTTGGATGAGGTACGAGTTTTGCCGATTAGGGTTTAGGATTATATTGGATTTTTACTCCTTTGACCAATTTAATTGGGGATATAGATGTAAAGATAAAATCATGCCAAAATTCCAGTGAGTCTAACATATTGAGTAGTATCCACATGAATTTTTCCATGATTTTATCTTACACCAATTATTTTTAACAATTCACTAAGCTTATCTTTGAGTCTGCCGTCAAAACAGTCATAACTCGAGTGTCCTTCGATAAAACAGCCATATCTTTTTCATATGGATTCGAAATCAGACATATAATATATCAACAGACATCTACAAACAAAGTTACATCCGTTGCTCCCCAGCTTTGCTGGGTTCAGCGAAATCAAAATTTCGAAATTCCGCTTGCAAGATTGTGTTTTTGAGGTGAGAAGCTTCGCGACTCATTTCGATAGAACTTTCAAAAATTCTATGGACCACATATTTCGTTCGTTCGAGCTTAAATTTTTTGTGGTTGGTTCCTGCATGCTCCTATGTGTGAAAAAAATATTAGAAAAATAAAATAAAAATAAAAAAGTTGAATCTCTCTCCTCTACACTAGAGAGAAAAAAGAGAGATTGGAGGGGGGACGGCGCCAGCATTTAAAATCCTCTGAATGATGCGGTATATGTATTTAAAATGTATTTTTCTAATAGGAATATTTAAAGGAAGGCAAACTCATGGAATATTTAAAAATAAATGGGTCAAAACAGTCAAACTGGAGATTATTCCTAAACCCTAATCGGCCAAATCGATACACATCTCATATGTGTATTTTCTCGCATAAAAATGTATAGGGGAAATAATTTATTCAAATACTAATCTATTTATCATGAATTAATATAATTTTTCCAGATTTTATTTTATAGGTTTTGACCTCCTAATAATTCAGATCAATTTTGGCTGAACTGGATTTCCGTGCGGGCCTCTTAAGACGCTCGCACGGAAAGATAATCTTTCCGTGCGGGCAGTTAAGCCGCCCGCACGCGATGATCATCACCGCCTATATAGGTGCGCGCGGGCTCCGAAATTTTCTAACACCCGACGAAATCCAGATCCCGCCTCCGCCGTCAAGGGCTCTCCTCCTCCGCCGGCAGCCTACGCCTCCGCCTCCGCCTCCGCCTCCCCGCGCCGCCTCCTCTAGCCTCCACCGCCCCTCCCCGCGCCGGTCTCCTCCGTCTCCGGCCTCCACCCCGCCTTCCGCCGCCGGCCTCTTCCGCCTCCGGCCTCCACCGTCGCCTCCACCACTGCCGCCGGTGGAGTCTTCTCGGGTGTGCGGCGCATCGCCGCCTCCATCGACGGCCGCCTCCACCGACTGCCACCTCCACCACCACCACCACCACCTCCACCGCCACCACCACCGCACCGCCACCGCCTCCTCCACGGCTGCCGCCGCCTCCACCGCCTCCACCGACCGCCACTGACGACGACGACGACACCACAATCGCCGCCGGCGCCGGCCGTGAAATTATTTTTTTTAATAATTTGTGATGTGAATTTATTTGTAAATTTAATTGTACAAAAAAATTAGTTGGGAAGTATATATGTGAAATTGTGATGATGTGAAATTAATTTTGTGTTATTTGTGATGTGAAATTAATTTTGTATTATTTGAGAAGTATATCCGGATCCGCGCCGCCGCCGGCGGGATAGCTAGGGTTTTTTTTTTTTTGAATTTTTTTTCCGTGCGATCGACTTAACGCGACCGCACAGGAAGATCGATTATCCCGTGTGGTCGGGTTAATCGGCCCACACAGGATAATGGATCTTTCGTGCGGGCTGCTTAAGCCGACCACACGGGATAATCGATCTTCCCGTGCGGTTGGGCCGCCCGCACGCGAAAATGGTCTTTTTCCAGACCTTCTCGCGCGTGCGGGCAGGCCTTCCGCATGAAAAGATGCCTTTCGGCCCGCACGGAAAAACCGTTTCTGTAGTAGTGTACCTTGTGCAAGACCTATACAAACCACGTACCACATGCAAACAAAATATAACAATGCATATGCTAAAGACAAAATTATTGCTAACACTACGTACTCCCGCGCGGATGCATATGCACATCATGAATAATCGATCTGGACGTGGGCCTCCCGCGCGCCATCATCGCGTTCTCCTACTCGGCTACTCCCACGGGCGAAAAGCCGCATTACCCGCGGACGATCGACGAACGATGCCAGACGAAAACTCGGTGAAGATCGGAAAGTTACATATTTTAACTTTTTTATAAGTAGGTTAAATTAGATTAAATTACATATAGAATGATGATTCTAATGTAATCATAAGGTGATGTGGCTTTATAAGAGAAGAAAATGAGGAAGATATTTTGGACTCTAGATTAATTATTTAAGGGCTAAAAGCAATTGAGGTGATGTGGCTTGAAGAAAAAAGAGAACTATAGATTAATCATCTAAAGGTTAAAAAAATTGAGATGATATGACTTAATGAGAGAAAAAAAGAGAAAGATAATTTGGACTATAGAATAATAATCATCTGATGACTAAAAATAATTGATATGATATAATTTAATGAGAGAAGGGATAAATAATATTAAATAAATAAAAATTAATGAACTATATAGGTTATAGGATATTATAAAAATTAATGGAGAGATATATTAAAATATTATGTGAATTATGTGGGATGATAATGATTTAACATGTTCGTATTTTAAAACTCTAAAATTTTATAAATTATAAAATTATAAATAATATAGCATGTTTGCATGATGTTTAAATGTAATAATTGTTAGTGAAGGATAATGTTGCATGTTTAGCTTTAGAATTTAGAATTTAGTAGATTATAACTTTATAGCAAGATAGTATTTGGCAATCTTGTTTATTCCATATCAGTAGAAAGTCAAAATGACCAAAGCCACCACCTTCATATTTGTTTCGCCCAGAAACTTCCTAGTATTAATTTATAATTTAGTGATTTTTAAGGTGTGACAATATTACACAAAAAAAAAAGCATACTGATAACCATCAATCACCATGCTGATGAAGGCATGTGTGAGCTCTGCTGAATATTCAGACCCAACAGGAGGAAACTCTTAGAGTCTCCACATAATTTTCAGTTTCCATATAAAAACAAACTGTATATATACTACTACAAAAGAAGAAGAAAAACTAAATAGGTAGTATTATCAGGATAAGAGACATAACACGATGGCAAGTGCAATGCATCCCGTTAACATTTCCATATTTTTTGTTTACCTCCCTCTCTATCATATAATAACAAAACAGACCAACTCTGCTTCATAACACATTATATATTACATTATTTTTTTTGAGAGAGAGACAAAGAAAGAGGGATCGATGCCTCGGAATACTTGGGACCTCCTAATTTCCTCTTTGGCGTTCATGCACCGTGAGCACGGACCAGATAAATGTCATGCTCGTGAATAAAAAGATATAGGAACATAAACTGCTTTCTGAACAGCCGCTGCAAAGCAAAAAAATAATAATAATAAGGTGATGAAATCATAAACTTTTTTAAGATGTAAATTTACATGCAGCTACATCTTCATATGCAAATATGCAATGTAGGTACCCTGATCAAAAAAAAAAGAAGCAAGTGTACGATTGCTTACAAAGGATCATCGTTCTTGGTGGATCTGTCGATGTAAAAGTCTCTTGGCTCCATTAATAGAATCCAAAAATGGCGGCTTCATGGATTGTTTTTCATTAAGGTCATGCCAGTTCTTGCTGCCTGCGTTAGACAATACCATAAGTTAGAAGACATACTTAGATGCCAGCACCCAAGGAGAAGATAGCTAGGTTGGAACTAATTACTATCTCCGTTTCATATTATAAGTCGTTTTGATTTTTTTTTCAAATTAAACTTTTTAAGGTATAACCAAGTTTATAAAAAAACATAGTAATATTTTCAACACAAAACAAAAAAATATCAAATATGTTCAACGTTACATGTAATGAAACTAATTTGATGTTATAAGTATTGTTATATTTTACTATAAATTAACTTGGTTAAATTTTTAAAAAGTTTGAAAAAAAATCAAAGTAATTTATAATATGAAACAGAAAGAGCAACATTGTTACATTACTGAATCTGTTTGTTACAGCGCATGACGTCATATAGCCATGAAATACCGTAGACTACTTACAAAGGCAAGAAGCCCCTGGTTATTGGGAATAGCCGTGCTAGGACGGATAGCTCCAGTGGAAAAAAAAATCATCATGGAGCAGCAGGTCTATGTAAAGAACATAAATTGCTTGGAAACAATAAGAAAATTCAGCTGTTGTTGGATCGGAGGCATGGATTAATTGCATGCTGCTCAACTGCAGATGGTGGAAGAGAAGGGAAGAGAGATACTACATTATACAGAATATGACATATCTTAGTATTACGAATCTGAATATCTGTAAATCTGAACAAATATTTATCTAGATTCGAAAATACTATTAGGATATGTCACATCTCATATTAACTTATTTTGGGACGAAGAGAATTAGAGTTAGTGTGGACGTACAGTAGCGCCGGCGCAGGTGGCAGAGGAAGATGCATGGCCGCCAAGGAGGCTTGCCGAAGATCTGCATAACTGGATACGCGCGGTGGCCATCTTCTCAGCTGTCTGTTGATCGACGGTGGACGATCGAGCTATAATCCGATCCGATGTCTTGTGTATTGTTGTTGATGAAGGAAATTAATAAGTGCGATGCGATGGGTTTGGTCCTCGACCGCTACTGCATATAAACAAAAGGGCTCAATCCCAAACAGGCAACAACCGAATCAATCATGAAGCAGAATCAAATCTGAGAAGGGGAAAAACAACATCCGAGTATCCGATACGGATACAGTAGCTGCTAGCTCATACCGTTTTGATGAGGAAGCCCTAGGGATTATGATACGGAAACCCTAGGATGAGAAATGGGGCCGGAATAGACTTACTAGAGGAAAAGGAATCTATTTGAATCAATAGGTCAATTCTGATTCATATCCTTCAACCCATCGGGTATATCGACTTCTTTAACTATTAAAAATGTTTAAAATGACTCCCGTGGCTGTTTTCACGATGGTTTTCGTTGACGTGGCAGCCCAATCATGTCATCCCTTCTCTTTACCCTCTCTCTCCCGTATCTTGTTGACTTCTTCTTCAGTCTTCATGGCCTGAGCAGCACCCGGCGAAAGAGGAGTCAAAGGCGACGACGAGGCAGGCAATGGCGGAGAGATAGGTGGCCCCTTGCACATGTAGCGGTACCCAACCGAAAGGCAGTGCGCCAGTGAGGAGGAGGCGGAGCGCGGTGACGAAGAAGGGCCCCGTCTTAGGTATGAGCCTCTTCATGGCTACCATGGCCATGCCCTAGAAGAACAAGGGCGACACCAGCGACGCCCACTCCTACCACTCCCTCCCCACGAGCGCCGCCATTGCTGCGAGACTGAACGCCATCAACCTCCTTCTCAGAGACCCATGCGAGGAGGGGTCCGCGCCTGCAACTAGGCCGTCGACGAAGCACTCGACGTCAGTGACCTATGCAACTAGGAGGAGGGAGTGGTGGGAGGATGAGCAGGTGGAGGGACGTTGCGGCGGGCCACATCTCGCTCGCCGGCTCCGCCTGGCTTCGAGGCGGNGGGGAGGGGTGTTCGACGAGCGTGGCGGCTGCGGCACGGCAAGAGCGCAAGAGGGGAGGAGAGTGGCGGGGGTTCCCCGCCAACGCATTGCTCGATGCCTTCCTCCTGTGGTGTGCGGTAGGAGGCAGCCTTTCGGCTTGGCCAAGGGAGAAAAGGAAGGAGAGAGAGATAAGGAGAGGGAGAAAGGAGAAAGAAGGAAAGGAGAGAGACTTGTGGGTCTCACATGTTGACTCAGCTAGCTAGACCGAGTCAACGATCCACGTCAACGAAAACCATCCTCAAAATAGCTAAGAGAGTCAAATTACACCGGTTTTAATAATTCAGGGGTTAATATCTGGTATTACGATTAAAGGCTACGAAACAGATTGGACGGACCTATGTTTGAGGGAGTCAAAGTGGACTTATTCCAAGCAAAATCGACGTATGTGGTTGGTTCGATAAAGCCCAAATACCGGCCAATTTCTGTCTCAGACGGGCCTAATTACAGCCTCTTTATGTGTACATAGGCCAGGAATTTGTACTACAATACTGGCCTACAAACATAGATGGGCTGGGACTGAAGGCCCATCCGGACAAGGGCGTAAATGTGGTCCAAGAACTTGGATTAAATTAGGCCTCATTTCAATATGCCCAAATCAAGCACATCCATGATTTTTTTTATTTTTACATTTTTTTATTAAAATATTTACAAAAATAATTTTTTGGTTTGAAAATTTACAAATCTAAGACGCCTCATGTCCTCATAAAGGAAAAACGCCCTTCCAAAGAATGTTAAGGGGCCTAAATGTAAATTTTTCAGTATAGTTTGTTAACTCTATTATTTTTGTAATTTAAAAATATATCATATAAAGTCGGATGAAATCAAGATTGTAAATCTCTAGGAGATCTACAACTTTTTCATTTATGATCGTTTAGGCGTCCAAATATTCATTACAAAATCTAAAACTTATTTTAACAAAATCTCATATCTACATTTCAAACGACATTGGATGGAGATAAACTTTATATAAAAGTTGTAGATCTTGATGAGATATATAACTTTGTAGTTTATTACTTTTCCATGTAAAATTATTTGAAGTGTCAAATAAGTATTACTAGATTTTTAAGCAATTAAAACCGACGAAAATGGTTCGAATACACATAAAAAATACATTTAGGTTCCTTAACGCCCTCTAGAAGGGCTATTTTTAAAAAACGTCCTCGTACATGGCATGAGACGTCTAGATTTGTAAATTTTTGAAACAAAATTTTTTTAAAAAATATATTAATAAAAAAATGTAAAATTAAAAAAAATCGTGTGGAATAAGTTCACTTGCCGTCCCTTATCTTTTCAATGAGTTTAATTGACATCCCTAAATTGTAATACCAAAAATTATCACCCTCCAACTTACAAAACCAGGTTAAATTAGGTCCCTAGCAGTATAGATGGCTGGTATCGATGACGTGACAAAAAAAGGTGAACCCCATATGTCATCCTCACTCTCTTCCCCTCATCTCTCTCCCCCATTTTCTCTTCATGTCCTGCGAGGAGCAGGCGGCGTGCCGATGTGCACGTGGACCACGACATTCGGTGGGGTTGGATTGTTGGAGGTGAGGGCACGGGAGAGGCGCGGGTGCCGGCGTGCACGCGGACCACGTTGTTCGACAGGACACAAACAGATGAAGTGCCTCTAGTGACACAGCCCATGTAGCAAGAAGTTGGTGGTGCAGAAGGGAACGGCAACGACCCAAATAGATCTAACCGTGAGCGCCATGAGCTGAACTGTCTTTCACTCTCGGGCCTCCGACATGTGGCACGTGCAAGAAAAAGACCAAAAAAAAACTAGCTGGTACATCTAGAATTATGACTGACCACGATGAGAAGTAGCACTTAATATGAAGTTATTGTATGATATTCGATATGTTGTGCATAATGGTTTTGAGGAATATTTTCTACTTTTACGTCCTATTTTTTACAGAATATTAAAAAAAATTATGATTTACCACCGAAAATATAAAACACTACTCCCAAACCACGCAATACATCATGCAAAAATATTATACTCACAGCAGACTAAAAAACCAACTGCACGAAATTATTGTTCATGACTATAAGAGACCATTGTTTTTAAAAAAACAAAAAGTAAGATATTTTTCTCTAATCTCTAGAAGTTAAAACTTGCGGCATTTAACAAATTGTTGTATCAACAAATGTGACTCTATGGACATATAAATACTGTAACCAATAATTATTGCACTGTATGCGATGTTAATTATTTCTGTAGCATACTCCTACGACTCACCGAAAGTTTGTTTGGTACGATACGTGCTTGTAGTTAAGGATATAATAACGTAATGAGTATTGCATAATATTAATGTAAGTGTAAGTCATTAACTAATAATTTAATCAATCACAGTTAACGTGAACAAGACTATATGTCTCACTAATTAAATTACTACTTATTATCGTGTCCCTCGTGCGTGTAAGATTGGATGTTATTTTTGTTCAAATTAATATGACACAAATCATAGACTAATCACATGAAATAAATTATGAGTAATCATTGCTTACGCAGAAGTAATTACCACTAACAGCATCAACACTAAACTAATTACTTCTTTTCTTTACGTTGCCATCACTCGTCAGTCTTTCCTTTAATCGCGCCAACAGCATCAACAGTTAATCACACTGAAAGTTATTTTGTATTTTCCGATAGGGCATCCTCTTGGTATGAGAGATGGTCCTACAACGTCAACATTTAATCGCGCCGAAAGCATCAACATTTAATCGCGTCGAAAGCGTCAACAGTTAATCGCGCTGAAAGTTATCTTGTCTATTCCGACGGAGCATCCTCTCAGCATGCAAGATGGTCCTCACACTCATTCCACCCTCTCAACACTATAAATAGTAACCAAACGCATAGAGATGAAGCGCACAACATCTGTTCTTCACACAAGCCTTCTGCTTTATCTAGCTGTGCGTTGCAAATTCTTATGACCGATCTTGTGGTAGGAACCGAGTAGTTGGTGAGCTCGTTATGTGTAGTTCGTGACCTCGCTACACGGTTTCTGTCACAAAATCGGGTCCGTGAATATGCAAAGGTGATTTTTTTTTAGAAATTCTTACACCCGATATTTGGTTCCAGTTTCGACGACCGTTTGCAAAGATGATGTTATTATTGCAAATTCATATCCTCTGTCTTACAACAAAAACTGTGTACCTAACTATTTGCATCAAAGTACTTAATAAGTGTTGCAAACTTAGAAATATGGTTCTTGTCACAAGACAGAGATTGTGAACTTTGTAAAGATCGCTCTAGAAATGTATTTGTCTATTTACAAAACACAACCAGTATAATCCATTTCGCTTATTAAAAAAACTATTTTAGTTCATCTAATTACATATATTTTCACTAAATCTTGGATATTTTTCTTTCTCTTCTCATAGCGTACATAATCTTCTCAAATATATATATATATAATAAATATATATTTCTTAAAATAAATAAATATATTTCTTATATATATCTAGCTTACATATAACTAAAAAATCATGAAAAACAATAATGTCGCTTGGTCTTCACAAATATATATATGTTTAATAAATATATATTTCTTAGCTTAAATATAACTAAAAAAATCATGTCGCCGGTGACAACCGCATCAGTACCAGTGTTTTAGTGTCTATTGTTACTCTAATCTACTTCACACTAGAAGTTTCCATGGCGCCGCTAATCCAATATACACATACACAATTTGCTACAGGTGCTATACAAATATACAACAATAATATCTCATCTAATATCATATAATTTCAATAGTTATGTTTGACACATATGTAAAACTTATTCCATTTAGAAGCCAGTTACAACTACCCCTTCTATTCAATCGCAGCTCATCATCCACATATATTTGTAAAAATGCCACAAAACTGCAGCATCCAACAACCAATTTTAATTTTGTTTCTTTTGAGCCGAGGCATGATTTCAGAGTGTTGCACTGCGTGAGACATAGGCATCTTGTATTCATAATTTCGACCAGTCAAGTAACTTAGAAAAAATCATCTTCTTTCCTTAGGAATAGCATCATGTCAAGGTTTTGAATACCAGTTCTGGAAAGAAAATAGTGGTCCATCCGGATGTCACTGTTTAAGTGGAGTCTGTTTTAGCTTTCTACAATTATCAGAGGACATGTCACTGGTACCTGGGTGTTTAATGCATTTTGCTTTCATTTTTCATGCAAGTTCTATGCGACGTGTGTTCCTTTCCATTGTTGCGTTTCTTCCTGTTGCTGTGGTAGCACTTACTATGCTGGGAAATCTTTGGTAGAATTATATGGCGTTCATTGCGATGACAATGTGCCCAAAGAGGCTAGCACCAGGGATGCAAGCCATGCGGGCTTTGAGGCCTGCTTAGTCACACAGTTATACCAGTAATCGTACACGTGCAATACATGTTTTTCACAATATATCAGTACATAATTATACCAATATTTTTGAAACTACATCTTTTGAAATACAATCTATTTAACCAAAATTTATAAAACATATATCCTCACGTAAATATAAAAATAAAAATAACCAACATTATATAAATTACTGAAGGAGAAGAAGATCTGTACACTACTACAAAAATCCTCATAGAGAACGGCTCATAGGTGCCGGTTAATTTAAAACCGGCACCTATGGAGCTTTTCCCACCTCCCTGCGACGAAAAAATATAGAACCGACACCTTTAAGCAATATAGGTGCCGGTTTTAGAGAAAAAACCGACACCTATACTACAGGTGTCGATTTTTTTAGAAAAATCGACACCTATAATATATTATAGGTACCGGTTATTTAAAAAACCGGCACCTATAATATATTATAGGTACCGGTTATTTAAAAAACCGGCACCTATATCTTTGAGCCGAGCCGGTGAGCCGCGGCTTCGGTCCATCGATCAGCACCGCATGCACTTCGCACCCATCCTTATCTACCCGTCCTTATCCCCTCAGCTCTCTCTCTCGCATCTCTCTCCCTCCCCCCTCTCTCTCATGTCTCTCTTCCCTCCCCACTCTCTCCCGTGGCCGGCGGCTGCCTAGGGGAGGCGGCAGCGGCGGCGGCGACCGCGCCCTCCCCTTCTTTCTCCCGGCCGCTTTTCTCCCACTCGCCTACGCCCCTCTTCCTCTCCCTCTCCGTCGGTGTGCGCGCGGTGGAGGAGGGCGACGGGAAGGGCCCTCTCCGTCGGTGCACGGGCGATGGAGAAGGCCGACGGGATGGGCGACGAGAAGAGCGGAGAAAGTGGAGACGGAGGAGGACCGCCCGCGGCCGCCCAGATCCGACGGTGATGACGAAGAAGACTGGCGTGGAGGGCCAGATCCGGCAGCCTGGAGCTCACGTGGCACCAGATCTGGTGGCGGTGACCACCTCAGCGGCGACCTCAGCGCGGAGAGGGATCCCCATGGCGACCTCGGTGACAACAGCGGGCGGGAGGCGCTCGTGGGGAGACGGCGGGAGGCGGCGGCGCCATTCTGATTTTGTAGATTTTTTGTGGATGATTTTGTAGATTTTTTTGGATGTGTTTTGTGATTTTAGGATGATTATAATTTGTTGTTGAGTATGTTCATTCGATCTGTGATCTATGATGTGGGGATTTGGGGATTTCAATTTGATGATTTGGGGATATCGGGATCGATGTGGGGAATAGCGCGGTGACGACGATTGTGAGTTCGGCTCGATTCGAGCCGACTCATTTTTTTGGCTCAGTGTGAATCTATAGGTGCCGGTTCTATTTTTGGTATAGGTGCCGGTTGATTTATTGGTGCCGACCAATAGGTGCCGGTTGGAAAAACCGGCACCGATGAGGGTTTCCCAACCGGCACCTATAGCTTTTTTTTGTAGTAGTGGTACTTCGTAAATAAAGAAGGCTATGTTTATCTTGGTCCAAGACTATGGAGCAAAAGTAATACTATATAACTCTCACTATATAGAAACCACATCTATATTCAAATCATTCACCTTATCTTAAGTCAATGCAATGTAGTTCTGCTTTTAGATAGTCAGGAGTACATAGACAAAAGAAGATTGCATGCTATTCTGCTTGTCATTTATGCTGACTGAAGGACCCAGATGAATCCTTTCGGTGTGGTATAAAGAGTCAGTTTAGCTGATCATATTGGCAACTTAAAATCTACATGAATCTAACTCAGTCTCACCCAATCTAAAGAAAAATTAGAAGCTAAATCTTTGAGACAGTAAAATTGATTCATTCACTATATGTAAATCAATCCCTCTTCCAATGTTCAAGGCAAAAGAAGGGCCATGTAATAGAATTTTTATGTTATCTTAGTGATTGAAAATATATATTTTTATAATAAACACTCTATGTGATTAGATTTGCCGGCTCTAAAAGATTCCTAGCTATGCATTCATGAAGTAACCACTCTTTGAAAGATTGAAGATGCTGGTTCAGATAGGTGCATTTCTACATGAATTTTAATTTGCAAATGATATAAATCTAATTGATATTTAAAAAATCAACTTGTAATTTTGCATTTGTGATATATCGATAGGCATAGTTATAAATACTATGTGAAAAATGGACACACATAGAACTATTACAGTCAAGTTCAATTTGAAGAGAACTTGTATAATATATACATAGCATACATTCCATTGATGGCCAAACTATAGCTGAATTATCCACCAAATATAGCTAGAGTTGATTTATTGGAGTCTTCAATTTGAAACCGTGAAAGATATCCATATTCTTGTGGGGCAATAGTTGTTAATGTCCATTATTCAAAGATTAAAATACATTGAAAATCTAAGGTGGTTAACATCCCCTGCAAGCAACAAAATAATTCCGTCATAATCATCCCTTCATATATTGCAGAAACTTCGAAAAGATACATCCTTTTTGTTTGCATAGATGAGTTTGAGCTCTAAGCATCAAGTAATAGTGACATTCATAGAATTCTTTTTTTCAAATTGTCGTGATACCAGTGAAGCAATTGTAAAGACAGTTCTAGAAGTCATTGCAAGTAGCATAATTCCTACCAAGGGAAAATTTCCCACTATGCTTAATTGATCTAAAGTGCTGAGAAATGCTACAATAGTGTGCATTGTTTATCTGTTGTCCTATTTGGCAAACCAAAACTCTGAATTTAATCATGAACATTCATTAAGACATGTCTATATATTTGAAGGGAATACATTTTTAGAGGTAAAAGTTAATTTAAGGAGGAGTACAAATTTACAGCAAGAATCAATGGTGTCAGGCATGGAAGAGAATTGAGTTAGATCACAATATCTTATTCACAACCATCGGTGTTATCATTGATGGAGAAGAAGGACGATGACCTAGATGGGCAGCAACTACTGCGGCGGTGGTCAGTGGCAGAGAATATGTTGGTTGAGGCGGGCATTAGCCGCATGGACATCAAGTGGCCGAGGAGGCACGATGGAGCGGGCCATGGGGACGACATCCATTGTAACGCCCGTTTTGTCGCGGCGTTAGCGGGAAAACTAATCTGCTAAAAACCCTAATTGCGAAATTTTACTCTTCGGTTGAGTCTTGTTGTGTGCCAAGGTCTCGTGTTTCCCCTCCCACTTCAATCCCGGAGAAAACCGCGAAATCGGATTTCGAATCCGAGCCCTAATCCTCCCGAAACCAAACCCTAAGAAAAAGTCTAAGTTTCCTCCCTTGTCTCGGGCTGATTTCCCTCTCGGCCTATTTTCCCTCTTCCTTCCCTGGGCCGCCCCCCCGGGCCCAGCCCCTCTCGGCCGCTCCCTCTCTCCCCTTCTTTTCCTGGGCCGCCCCCGGCCCAGCTCTCTCCCGCGCGCGCCTGCCCGGCCGCCTCCCTCCCGCTGGGCCGCGCCAGGCCGCTCGGCCCGGTCCGCGCCCGAGCCGGTCCGCCGCCCTCTCTCCCGTTCCCCGTTCTTCTCCCTCCCGAAGACTTCCCCCGCCGGCGCCGTTCCGTCCCGCCTCCGCCGCTGGCCCCCGCCTCGGCCCCGCCGCCTGCGCGCGTGCCGACAAGGCGCCGAGCGCGCCCCCTCGCCCCCTTCTCTCCTCCCCCGCGCGCGCGCGCCCTTGCCCGAATCGGCAAGGGGGCAAGGCCCCTTTCTCCCCCCCCTTTTTTCTTTTTCCCCGGCGACCGACCGCCGCCGACGTCACCCGGCCGCTTGGCCGCTTGCGCTGGTCCCCTCGCCGCGCTCCACCGCCTCTCGGCCGCACCGCCTTTCCCCCCCGACCGAACCGACCTAGCGCCCTACAAAACCCCCCCCCCCCGCTCGGCCGCAATTTCCTCCCCTCCGCCCGGCCGCCATTGCCGCCTCCCCAAGCTCGCCCCTTCCCGCCGTCGCACCACCGTCCCCTTGCTGCCGTCGCCGCAAGGAGAGGAGCCCGCCGCCCCCTTCTTCCCCGGCTCGGGTTCGCGCCGTCGCGCCCGCGCCCGCGCCCGCACCCATCGGCCTCCGGCTTGCCGCCCCGCCGCGGTAACCCCCCTCTCCTCTCCACCTCTCCCCTTTCCCCTCGCGTTCTAGGCCACTAGATAGGTTGTAGGGCCCCCTCCCGGGCGCCGCCGTAGCCGTCGCCCACTTCTCCGCCCTCTCCCCGAGCCGCCGTGGCCGCCGTCGCACCACGCCGTCGCCAGCCGCCGTCGCTCCCCCGCGGCCCAAACCGAGCCGACGGTTCGATTCCCCTTGCTCACCTCTTGCTCCGGCGCCAATCCCCGTCGCCGGCCTCGCACCGCGCCGCTCGGAACGCCCGCTCCGCCGTCGCCGCCGTCGCCCGGCGTCCTCTCCCCTCTTCTTGCCCGGCCGGCCTACGTGGCTGCCACGCAGGCGCCACGCAAGCGCCAGCCGGCGCACCCCCCCCTTCCTTCCCGGCCGTGCACCCGGTCTGCGTAGACCGCGCCGCTGCCAGGCGGGCCCCGCCCTAGCACCCGCGTGGTGGTCGCGGTCCACCGGATCGGCCACCCGCGCAGGCCGCGGCCTGCACCGGCCCATCGGCCTCCTTCCCCTTTTCGGCCCAGTCGGGCCATCGGCCTTTGGACCTGCTCGGCCCCCCCCCCTCGGCCTCTCGTCGGCCTCAGTCCGAACGGCCTCGGGCCGTCGGCCTTTGGACCCCCCCCTCGGCCACTCGGCCTTTCGCTCGTGGGCCGCGCCCTCAAGCGCTGGCCTGCTCAGCCCCCGGCTATCGGTCTCCGGCCCATCGGCCGCTAGGCCCATCGGCAAACCCCCGCGCACCGATCGGCCGTGGGCCAATTCTTTGGGCCATCGGCCGGCCCATCGGTTCCCTTGGCCCAACGGCCCCCCTTGCTCGGCCTAGGCCGATTCCCTTCGGGCCGCCGGCCCAATTAATTCGGCCGCGCCCGTTCTATTCATTTGGGCTGCCCTTAGCCGCCCAAAACAAAGTCTAGATTTCATCCCTCCTCCTTTTCTTTTTCCAGGGAATTAATAATTCCTTTTCTTTATTCCAGAAAATCCTTTAATCTTCGGAAATTCATATCTTTTCAACCGTTCGTCCGATTGACTCCGTTCCACTTCCAAAATTCCTCAAAAATCGAGATCTATCCAATGGCACGCTTAGTGGTCTTTACTAGGGCTTCTTTTTATCGCTTTGTTGAGTCGTCTCGTTTCGCGTGTAGTCTCGGAGCCCGAAGACCCGCAGTGCGCGGATTTCGAGGAAGAAGCTCAAGATCTCGAGCAAGGCAAGTCACCTTTGATCAATTGAACCCATAATTTAAATTAAGTATGTTGATTCCGCAAGCTGTGCATTAATTAGGTTACACCTGACACTTGGCCTCGGTTTGCAAGATAACCGCCAGGCCCTACCCATTTGCTGCATTCACCTTCCTTGATATTTGAATACCCTAACACCCTTGTCACCCCGCAGGTGATGCCTCGGTATCCGTACTTCGGGTACGAATATCGAGACTCCCCTCGAACTTTAAAATTGATCACCTGGGTAAAACTTGAGTTTACAAAATGCTTGGAAAACCCGACACTTGGGTCGGTGTCTTGAAAATTAAAGTGAGTTTCTAAAACTCGCGGTTTGGGAGACGTACTGGAGGTACGGTCTGCCCGTTCTCGCCCTAAGGACCGATTCCTTGGGAATTACATCCAAGCATATGTCAAGTACGACCACATGGGTGATATGGGACGCCCCTGGCTGAGTAATTAGCTAGGCCAGGGAAATCTTGATGCCAAGGGACAAGTGGATTCGCCGGGGTGGTGTCGGGGAGGACCCCTGGGCTTCCTGGCACAGTATGGTCTGGGACCTAACCTGGTGTTGGTCCGTGGGACCCCTCCCGTTGGCATAAGATGACCCTGAGTCGGCTTTCGAAATGCCTTGTCGTGAAAGCCTTAAGGTCGCCAGACGTGACCGAGGGTCGCGGGCTGGGTGATTCGGGGTTAGTAACGTCGTGTGGGTAAAGTGTACCCCCTCTGCAGAGGTTAACAACTGTTCGAACAGCCGTGCCCACGGTCATGGGCGGATGTGAGGTGATTCCTTAGCGTAGTTTTATTGAACACCTTGTGAACTGCTGTTGGTGTGAGGTTTTCCGTTCTGTGCTTGGTTTAAGGCTGTTGAAGCAGCCGGAGTCGGTGACGATTGGCAGGGAGCCTCTCGTACCGGCGTGTGTGAGTTGTGGCTGTTGGAGCAGCCGGAGTCGGTGAACGATTGGCAGGGAGCCTCTCGTGCCGACAAGAATCAATCGATACATTTTCACTGCTCCGGCCGGATGAGACGCACTTTCTCATCCGTGTCGTTGAGAAGCACTCACTTAGATGTTTCTAAAGTCTTAAACTAAAATCAATTGTGAAAAATAACTGGCTTTCCCTTGAAGCTTGCATTAAACACTTAATTCCCCTGACTTGCTGAGTACTCCTGTACTCACCCTTGCTCTATATAATTAAACCCCCCCCAGTTCTCGAAGACGAAGAGGTGGACCCTGCTGACGAAGAGTTCTTCCAGGAGCAAGCAGACTTCGAGCAGTAGTAGGGTTTCGGCCTTCCCCAAGGCTTTGCTTGTGGCTTAGGGCCAGTCGCCGCTTTCCGCTTCCGCCTTTTTGTAATGCTGTTGCGAACTCGGGTTCTGTCCGCAGTTCCAACCTTGGTTGTAATCCTACTCTTAAATAAAGAGACCGCTGCTGTTGTGGTATTCTGTCTTCCTGTTGTACCAGCGCTATTTCCTGGGACTGGTACAGGCATACAGGTCAATCTGGACCGCTCTATCCTGGTCTCCGCCCGGGGCCAGTTTGGGGCGTGACATCCATCGAGGTGGGCATCAAGGCAGTCAAGGAGACTCAATCGAACTCGCGCCGAGGCGCCAAGCTGCTAATGTTGTTGGCCATGCCGCCATCCCCCACCCTCTTGGCCTCTACCCTCCCCTAGGCGATGCCAGTCGCTTTCCTCTTCGCTTTTCCCCTCCCCTATAGAAGGCGACGTCGGCTGCTCCCCTTTCTGGTTTTTTGTCGTCAACAAGGCCGAGGCTAGTGCTGGCCAGATCTGGAGGTCCCTACCTCGGCACAACTGCATCCAGCTGCCGGGTTCGGTTGGTGAAGAGGAAGAGGCGGACAGGGCAGCGGCACCGGCGCACGGAAGGGTGGACGATGGCGAGAGAGGCAGAGCAGTGACGTCGACGGAAGGACGGACCACCAAGGCTGCCCCGGAGAATACACTACGGCGGGAGGGCGTGACTGGTGGGGCGAAGGCGCGGAGCGTGGTGTAGTGAGGCGGCATCATCTGAGGAGGAGGGCGCGACGGCGGTGATAGCGTGGGAAGATTGGTGCGACGGCGGTGTTAGCGGCCATGACGGGGATGGGGTCATGGGGAGGTGAACTCAGTGATCGGTAGCATCGCTAAACACAGGGGTTTGGGGGTGATTTGGACCGCTGGATGGTATGATCTGATGGTTGTAGAGTGCCTGAGGGAATTGTGTGTATGTTTTACTGGGTGTATAACACAACTTCTCCTTTTGATATTAGTATAGCTTAACAAAATGCACGTGTGTTACGACGGGTGAAGGTAAAAGAATGATGGTTTATTTTCTTTCTTGATCACAGTTGATGCTTG
This sequence comes from Oryza officinalis, assembly GCA_008326285.1. Taxonomy (NCBI): domain Eukaryota; kingdom Viridiplantae; phylum Streptophyta; class Magnoliopsida; order Poales; family Poaceae; genus Oryza; species Oryza officinalis. Next base: position 5,525,845 of record BDMV01000007.1, read on the forward strand.
TCTTTTTTCTACTACATTTTTCATATGGAATGAAGCCTCCATCACTTAATCTCAAGCTGGCGGCTCTTGCCAGCTAGATGATCAGGACCACGTGTCTTGATTAAATTTCATGATAAATACAGGGTTTTACTATGTTCACGTGGTTAAATTTCAAGATGAATACATGATTTTACTATGGGTAAAAAAATAAAGAAACTCATTCTCGCTTCTTGGGCCAGCCGGGCTCTCCACGTTCTACTCCTACACACGCATCATGAGTATGAATAAACAGGATCTGCATGCTTTTATTTAAGCCGTCCATCAATAGATCAATGGTGCATGCTTTGATTGCCTCGACTACCATTCTGGAGAGCATACGTGGAAGGAAATTGTTGTTTCCTGCTCAGTTAATTAAAATAAAAGACACAATATTGAACCATATTAACTAGAAAAATAAAATAAAGAAGATAGTAACTAGGAAAATTGTCCACAAGAAGCAAACAATGAAACAAGAAAAAATGCAGTGAAAAAATGGTTCATTACTTACAAGTATGCTTGTGGAGGAGACGTCAAACAAATGATGCCAAAAAAGTTTATATGTTCACAAACAAAAAAGAATTTACAAAAAAAATTACAGTGATTTGTTTTTCAATCTCTACCTCCTTTTAATTTTCTCAAGTCTTTTCTTTTAGGTAAGCAGGAAAATAGCTTTCCTTAAATGTATCTTCTCTTGTTTAGTAGTGTTGTTAATCATAATTTTGCACAGTTTTTTTTTTAAAAAAAGATGATTGGGAGTGCCATCAGCACCAGGGGTTCATACGTTTTCATTTGGAATGAGACTCCTTATTTTCAATTTCCACCAAGTGTTGTGACTATTCGATATGATTTTCTTCCTCCAAAAAATTTTTAGTGAAAACCACACAGCTGTTGTTACAGGGCTAATATAAGGACTAGGATAGGGCCAATAAATTTTTTGTAGAAAGAAATGGCGGTTCAAATAATTTATTTTTCTTTTTCTCCCATAAGCAATTCTATGGAAATATTTTTGTTATTTGCCCCTTTCAATAGACAAAGTCTAAGTAGATCTATATATGGTAAACCCATACAATCGTCAGTACTATAATTCCGTGCGACTACTCCAAGGGAACGGTGACCGATCCTTCTATTAGCCTTATCAACTGAAAATTGCTATTCTATTTTATTGGGGTTACATGTAGGGATAAGTTTGTCGAAGGGACTATATTACTTATGTTTGTTTTCGTCATGCAGGCACTTCAATTCTAGCTTTTCATTTGAAAATTGTATTACTATTTTGGCTATATATCTACTATTTGTAGTATTGAATTCTATTTTCATTGACTAACAGAGACAACAAACAATGATGATGCCTTGGACTTGAGTGATGATGCCTTCTTCATATCTGGGAGCTCAAGTGACAAAATGGCTGATGATGAATGGACTGGCAAAAATACAAAGTATATATGATCCTCCTCGTGTTTGTTGCACTTCTTTCTTATGTTTGTATCTAATATAGCTGTAAAATTAAAGTGTGTTTGATTATTATTTTGTGATAAACAATTGGTTTGATAGTTAATTGGTTTTGATATTTGGTGATAATTGACGAAGTGATGCTCGCTGTGTGGAGCCGGTCAGACTGGGCAGGGTAGGCTGGTCAGACCGGTGTGCATAGTAAAAAAACCCCGACCGGCCCGGCGGTTGAACCAGAGAAACCGGAAACAGTGCCAGACGCGGTTCGGTTTGCAGAAAAGACCATCCATGCATGTGTAACGGTGAAAACCAGTCGAACCGGACGGTTTTCTGTCGAACCATTGTAAAACCGGAGTAGTCAGACCGTGAACCGAGCCGAGCTGAATAAGAAAAATTAATTTCAAGGCTGCAAAAGTGGGGAGTCGAACCCCTGACCTCATGCACGACTTGTGACATGCTACCCACACTTCCACCTGACCAACTAAGTAAACAAAACTTACTATATTGAAGTAAACTTTACTATTTACTAGGTTTAGAGTCAGTCAAGACTAAAAACCTAATTACTATGAACCGGCGGTCCAACCGGTGAACCGGCGGTTCGACTGGTGAACCAATGAACCAACGACCTCACCGGGTTAGTCTTCGGTCCGGCTTTTTCCACTATGTTGGTATGGTGTGTGCAATCAGACCGGCCGACCCGATGGTATGATCGATTGGCTCCTGATTGGAGTCAGTTTCGGGTTATTTATTTGGATACTCATGATTAATTCATGTTTATGACTTCTAGATAATTTATATACGTATGTAATACTGTTGTATACTAATATTGAGTCAAGTTGGAAAGAACTTGTGCTCGGATATGGTTTCTTGTTTGATTCATGTGTAGGTTTGTCTTGATGCCTCAAGAGAGTATTGTCGGTGATGGATCAGGAGTCAACTTGGGAGAAGATAACACCCGAACGATTAGGATATCATGCGGGATGCTTAGGCTAAAGAATAATGCATGTGATTGATAAAGATTCCATGCAGCATATAATAGGGAGATTGTGTGCGCATGGGATGAGGAGTCGAATTTGGAAGGAGTCCAAATATGGTATGATCGGAGTTTTTGTACAGTTTGTTTTTTATACGAGAAGGTTTCTTAGGGGATTAGAACTTCTATGGGTATAAATAGTAGAGGTGTTGAGGCCTCTAGATATCGATTCTGTGAGAGTTGAGTTAGAGAAAAGTTAGGGTTTCGAGTTTAGTCAAGATTTCTGAGAGGAGTGCTGTTGTTGCACTTTGTAAACATGAATAAAAGCAATAAAGTTCAATCTACTTTCAAGATTCTTAAATTTATGTTTTGATCGAGTGCGACGGTTATACTGGCGGGCTACCGGTGGTCAGACTGGCGGTTGGACTGGTGATGGCGATGTGATCACATGGTCAGACCGGAGGTCTACGAGCAGTCGAACCGGCGCATCAACTCTGATCAGACCGAGTTCCATCTGCTACGAGGGTAACTTTTGATTCCACTAAAAGTTTTCGGTTTTTGGTACTTCAATCATTCACCCCCTTCTAATTGGCTACTTCTTGCTGTGCGATCCTAAATAAAATGTGTTAAACTACTGTATGGTAGTCATGCCATTTACTTGTAGATAATTGCATGTAGTTAATAGATTTGTGCTTTGCTGCTCACACAACAATATAGCTTTATCATGGATTACTTTTTTTTATGGTAGTTTCTCTAAGCTTGTCTAAAACATTCTGCTGAAAAAGTAGATCTATACAGATTTTTATTAATTCAATGCAGAAACCAGCTTCCAGTGTTTTAGGTAAGGCAACGTGACAGCGTTAGGCATGCCAACTAATGAAAATAATTAAGTTGTTTTTTCTTTGCTGGTATTTCGATTTACAACCTTCTTTCAGTCCCACTAGATCTCAAATCATCTTGCAAACTTCTGATTTCATTTTCCATATGCATATGTGCTTCATCTCGTTAAATTGTAATAACTGAGTAATAGTTTTGTTCTTTTCCTCAAGTTACTTTTGTCCTCACAGGGTCTTCAACAAAAGCAACAATATCCTTTAACTTTTCAACTAACAGCTAGCTTCGTTTTCACTGGTAATAGAAAAGTGCCTCGATGTTAAGTCAGCCTTGATAATGGAATATTTTTTCTTGAGCCTGAGCTAATCTTAAATTTGTGTGTCATGTTTCATAATTCTTTCTGGAGCTTCTCCATATGCTCCTTCAATGTTACGTCAATGGATTACATTGTTGGTTGTTCAAAGTTGTATAATTTTTTCTTTCATGTGCAATAATTATATACTGATTGTTTTGATTTATATAACTACGGTTGTCAACAAGCCAAGCTTGAGCGAGCTCGTTTACCTAGACTCGAGCTCGATATAAGCTCAAGCTGAGCCTGTATAACCTTCGAGCTTCCTGACACGCTCGAACTCACGCTCGGTTCGAGCTCAATCAAGCTCAAGCATGAGTACCGCTTATAAGTAGAACAATGTGTATTTTAAGGATAATCTCTTAAAACTAATTAACTTTTAGTTAATCACATTGATGAAAGGGGAGAAAAAGAATAAGATAAATATATGATGCCAATACAAGCTACTTCATTGTGTGGGATACATACCAATGGCATTTTAATCTCCTTGTTTGTTAAATAAACAATAAGAATAGTATATTGTTAGGCTCGCTAGAAACTCCTTATTTGTTAAATAAACCATAAGAATAGTATATTGTTAGGCTCGCTAGAAACTCGAACTCAGTTTGACAAAACTCGCGAGCTTTGACATTGGCTCGGGCTTGGCTTCGCAGCTCATGAACCTCGAGCTTTTTTTTGACAGCCCTATATATAACCTATATATAAGGCCATTGTATACAATTTACGAATATAAACATTTTTAAAAAAAATTATATATATATACGGTGCATTATTGCCGTGTCCTAGCCTCTAGCCAAACAACCTCACATAACGCTACATGATCTAACAACTTAACTTGAATAAATCAAGATCGTATATGTTCCTGGGCCTATAGGCAAGACATATGTATGTTTTGTAACACAGGAAATTAGAAAAACTTGTCAATTGAATGTCAGCCATAAGAACCGGTGATGATCCCTAAATGTAATACCCCACGCTTTTGTTAGGCTTTTGATAATTAAGTTTTTTGTTAAGATAATTAAATTAGAGGTATAAAACTTAGACTTTTGAACCATCGGTCGAACGGACGATCAGAGATGGATCGGAGTTCTTCTATCACAATCGGAGTCCGGAGTAAGTTGTGGCGGTTAAGCGATTTTGGTGCATTGGATTTGGATTGTAGTTTCCTAATTCTTCTCCAGTTGTTCTTTTTTTAAAAAAAAAAGATAAATAAGGGGAGAAATCGATCGATCAGGCAGGGATCGTGCAAGGTCACTGCCGTTTTTTAAATTAGGCTGAGTTTGGCACTTGAATTTTCCAACTCACTCATCTCGTTTTTTACGTGCACAATTTTCAAACTGTTAAACGGTATGATTTTATAAAAATTTCTATACGAAAGTTGCTTTAAAAATCATATTGATCTATTTTTTTAAAAAAATAACTAATACTTAATTAATCATATGATAATTAACCGTTCTATTTTACGTAGGAGAGATTTGCTCTCCTCCCAAACTGCCGAAACCAGCCTTAGCCTGGTAGCTGCTGCTCCTGCCATCGCTGCAGCACCCAAGCCACTGCTGCCGATCGATCTATACCGCTCATGCTGCTTTGTTTGCTGCTGCCGGCTGGAACAGAATTAGAAGAACAAAGAAGACAGGGGAAAGAAGTGCAAGGAAAAAGGAGAGAAAGCTGGGGCGAGGTTTAGTCGATCTTCCAATTAATCCGCAAGGGTTTAGGGAGTTTGGATTGCTCTTAGAGCATGTCCAACAGACTAGCCAAAAGGTTTTCTAAATCTAAATATAGCTAGTATTAGCAAAAACTTGTTTCCAACAGACTCTTTATTTGACTCTCTAAATTGGATAGCTGGCTATCCATGGACTTCCGCTCTCCATATCTGGATAGCCCGTGCAACTCGCCATCCGGCCTCTGGCGCACCAGAAATTCGTTCCCACGCGCGAGGGGGCTCCTTCCCCGCGCTTTCTCCTTCTTCTTGTGCGGCTTTCCCCTTCTTCCCGCGCGATAGCGACCCCGACGCACACATCTTCAGCTTACCTCTGCCACGATCCTTGCGCCCGTTCCCTTCCTCAATCACCGGCAGCGCCATGTCGCTGCCTCCGCGACCCCATGCTCCAGGACCTATGCACGGAGGATATGGCAATCTGGCCGGCGGTTCCTTGGGCCAAGCCATGACTCCGTTGGTAGCGAGGGCCATGTGGATTTGGAATGGATGGAGAACGGAGGGGTCGGATTGATGCGGCGTCGGGCGATTCCTCCCGCCGGCAGTGGCTAGCCATCGCAGGCCCGTTTCTCATACGCTAGTCAACTGCAACAGTTCCCCTACGCAGATGCGTCACAGGGTGTTGTCGATGAATTATCTGGTGAGGAGTGAGGTCTTGGTAATTTAATTTCGTTTGTCAGTATGTTTTGTAGCTATGGATGAATTTTGGTCCTCTGTGTTCCATGGATTGTCATGATTGGTCTCTGGATATTACTCGTCTCTAGCCTCCACATATTAGTATATTACGTACTGAAATTGGTTATTATTTTTGTGCAAATTGAGATCACTGAAGTAAACTGAGATAATTGACTGTCAGTAATGCTTATCTGACCTGCTCTTTGGTGGTTCTTTGTTATGGCGCCAATTGAAATGTTCTGTAGTCTTGTCATCATAGATTGTTGCTGCTTTGCTGCTATTCCATCCTCCTGATTCAGGTCAGTTCAGTAACTTACTGAGTAGCAGTGCAAGTCTGTATCTGGCATTTGTGTCATCTGATTCAGTGTGTCCTATTTCTAAATTACTATAGTAGTCTTGGCAGTACCATCCATCAGTAGAAAGCTTTATACTTGTGGCAGCTGGTTCACAATGAATACATAGTACATCGCCAACCATAGAATTTTAAAAACCAAATGATTAATCTTTTTTATTTCCTATCACAGGTGCCATGGATTCAGGGGGATATTTCACTGACCTGATTAGAAATGGCTTTGGCCTTCATGGTCAGTTTGAAAATGAACCTTCTGCTCAGGAAGTAGTAGCACAAGATGAGGTTGAAGCAATAGAGAAAGGAAACCAGAAGAGAACAAAAAATTTCACAATTCAAGAGGATGAACAACTTGTGAAATCATGGTTGAACGTGAGTTTGGATCCAGTGAAAGGTGTGGAGCAATCACGTGCCACATATTGGAAGCGTATTCATGCACATTTCCATGCCCACAAGGATTTTTCATCTGATCGCACACACGGCTCTCTGATGAACCGTTGGTCTGGTATACAGCACGATGTGAACCTCTTTGCAGGTTGTCTTTCCAAGATTGAGGCCAGAAATCAAAGTGGAGTGACTATCGATGACAAGGTTTGATGACACACCTTTCCCTTTGTAATAGTATATGATTTCGATGCATCTCACAATTCATCTTTGTCCACTCTATAGCAAGCAGATGCATTGAAAATGTTCACTAAAGAAGACAGACAGCATAGGCAGTTTCCATACATGCATTACTGGAGATTATTAAAAGGAAAAGCTAAGTGGGCAGATAGGCAAAAGCAGATGGAAACACAGAAGCCAATCAGTAAAAAGCAGAAGGTTTTAGCCAATTCAAGTCGTGCATCAGCTCCTCCTTTGCTGCCTGCTGCTATTGCTGATGAGAATCAGCATTCGAATAGTGAACTCCAGAGGCCTCCAGGGCAAAAGAAGGAGAAGCAAAAATTACGGCAACATTCAAGCATCGAGGCGTTGGATTATCTTTTGGCAAAAAAAAAAGAAGCCGATGCAGAGAAGGAGTTGAAGAAAGAGGAGCGGTGCAGGAAAGCCTTTGAATTGCAGGAAGAAAGGATCAGATTGGATAAAGAAAAACTTAAGTTACAAAGGGACCAGTTTGAGTTCAACAAGAAACTGGAAGAAGAGAGAATTATGAATGTCGACACAAGCCATCTACGCCCTGACCAGCATCAGTTCTACGAAGTGCTCAAGAATGACATACGTGCAAGTCGCCTTAAAAATTAGATGTGTTAATGTGTATAGTTTGTAGCTACTGTTTCGTAAATATTGAAGTAGTTGTTCTCAGATCGCCACATTTACAGTCTCCATTAATATATTTGTAGTACTTGTTCTCAGATTGCCACAACTGTGTATACTGCATCCCTGTTCCTGTCACATTTTACTAAATTGCATGATCCAATATTCTCAGATTGAGATACGGCTTTGTGCACAGTTCGTTCAATAACTCAACGAAACTACAAATGTTTCTTCCAATAAATAAAGTTTACATGAATATATAAGATAATATTCTTAAAGTGAATAAATCATCTAACAATTACACCATAACAGTAATAAAATCATTGAACAATAATATTCTTATATAGATCTGGATGATTTTGCCAGAGGTGTTCAATAAGGTCGGCTTGAAGCTGTGTGTGAGTTTCCTTGTCCTGGATGTTCTTGTAATTTTGAATGAATTCATCGATTTCAGGTGTACTAGCGTGGGATACTTTCATTTTCTCTCCCATTTTATCATAATTGAAATCATCTTCATCAATACCCTCATCCTCGACAATCGTGTTATGCATAATGACACAAGCATTCATGATTGCCCCAAGCGTTTTCTCATCCCACACACGAGCTGGTTGTCAAACAATAGCAAAGCGAGCTTGTAGAACCCCAAATGCCCGTTCAACATCCTTCCTACAAGCTTCTTGTGCCTTGGCAAAATATTTCTTCTTGTTGCCTTGTGGCTCTTGAATGGTTTTCACAAACGTGGCCCAAGATGGATATATGCCATCTGCGAGATAATAACCCATTGTATAATCATTCCCATTGATGCTATAATTTACCTGTGGACCATCACCTTCAGCAAGCCTTGCAAATACAGGAGATCTTTGAAGAACATTGATATCATTATGCGAGCCTGGCATCTCAAAGAATGCGTGCCAGATCCAAAGATCTTTAGAAGCAACTGCTTCTAGTATAACCGTAGCCTCCTTTGTATGTCCCCGATATATACCTTTCCATCCAACAGGGCAATTTTTCCAAGTCCAATACATGCAATCTATGGACCCAAGCATTCCCGGAAATCCTCTACTCTCACCAATTGCAAGTAATCTAGCAGTATCTTGTTCATTGGGCAATCTCATGTACTCAGATCCAAATACTTGAACAATAGCTATGGCGAACCTTCTCAAACTTTCTAGAGCAATGCTATCCCCAATACGTACATAGTCATCTGTTGCATCAGCCGCTACACCATAAGCTATCATTCGAAATGCGGCCACCACCTTTTGCAAACAAGACAATCCTAGGGTACTGGCTGCATTTCTCTTTTGTACAAAGTAGTCGTCATATTCCTCAACAGCATTCATTATGCGAACAAACACATGACGCCTCATTCGAAATCTATGGTAGAAGACAAATTAATTAGGCACACGTTTGTACAAAATAAATTTCATATAAGGGAAAAGTACAAACCTCCGTCTAAAGTAGTTTGCCCCATATGTAGGATCATCTGAGAAATAGTCTTCAAAAAGTCTGCAGTGCCCGGACTGCCTATCACGATTCAATACGCGATGTCCGTCAATAGAACCTCGACGATATGGTTGATTGTCATTGGACTGTGCTACTATGTGTGCGGCAGTAATATATAAATCATCATCATCTTCCGAAGATGATGACTCGAGCACTTCATCGTATACACAGTCGTAGAATTCATCTTCAGAATCCATCGTTGACACACCTTGAGTTGTAGGATATAAGGACAAATTATCTAATCAACCGAGACAAATTATCTGTGTCAATCTATACGAAATATGGCCAAATTAAACAAACCTCCTCGACGGTTGGGGCAGCCACCAGCAGGATGCCGTGACGCCCTTCAAGCCGCGCGGCCGCCGGCCGGCCCCTGCGTGCTGATGGCTGGGCGACTCTTTCCTTCCGTGTGGCCTGCTATGGACATGAGCGTTGATGGTGTCTAGGCATCTGGCAATCAGCGGCCAGGCCCCTACTGCGGAACTTCGATCGATGAGTTCCAGGCGGTGCCGCGAGGTGGAGAGAGTCTAGCGATCCGAAAATACGGTGAACGAGATCGTGACATGGATCGGTTCAAAGAAAATCTGATGACGTGGCAAGTTTTAAATATAAAGAGTCATAGTTTACAGAGTCTCTTGGAGTAGTCTACTTTTTAAAGGGAAGATTCATTTTAGAAAATGATAAAATCACTAAATTTAGATATTGCTTTTGGCTAGTCTGTTGGACATGCGAGGTGGATAGGATTTAGGATTTTGAGGTTGTGTATTCAAAATGTAGAGGGTAACTTTATTTTTGATAGCCTCTTTTTTTGCCTTTTAGGTTACATACAATCACCTTTTCATTTTCTCGCATGCACATTTGTGATACATATATACGGTATATATCTATCTTTTTGTCAAAATCTTGGATATACCATCTGCATTTTGTTTTGAGAGGAAGAGAATGCTTTATTGATTACTCCATATCCGGGATACAATCACGAGCGAGAAGCTCAGTAATACAAGAAGGACCTGCATACGCCACACAGTTTGAAAAAGGTAAGCTTAAACAAAAATTGAAGTACTCAGTAAACAGGCCCTTGCCTCTCTAGCGGTTAAATTGGAGCTCTTCTTTAGTATGCACATATATAACATCCCTTTAATTATTTTTTTAGTTTATAATGTAGCATTTTTATGACAGAGGTTTTATCTTGCACTGCTATTTTAGTAAAATAAGTAATTTTCTGAAAAGACCAATCAGGGATTAATTGTTCCCTAATTAAGAAATGATAGAAATTACCATTATTGAGATTTAATAAGCAAAATGCTTGCGAAGTAGGCGTAGCTCAATTGGTTAGGGTTTTTTATGGTAAAACCAATCTATCCAGGTTTAAATTTAAGATTTGACAGAATGTTTGTATTTAGATGTTTGTATTTATGATTAATTATTCTCAACAGGGAGGCTACGTTTGTACTGAAAAATCATCATCAAATACTCCAGCTAAATTTAAAGGACATTTAAGGACGTAACTGAATAATGGTATGGAGTCACCGTTTGACAGGGAAAGCCAACAATATGCCCGAGGCGTGCATCTTCTTCTCACCGCGAATCTCAATGCATCACTATATAGCTTGAGCACATGTATAAGCATACACGGGTCAAAGTCAAACGCACGGATCCAATGCAAGATGAACAACATATGGCCCGGTGCATCGGCGCCACAGCAACGCAGCTCTGACGTCCACGTGGCAGGCGTCGCTTCCTGCATGCCGCACACGTGTCTACTTGTACGCTTCTCGTATGAAGGCGGCAAAGTACCATACCTAACGTCTTCTATTACTTCAGCTGAATAAACCTGTCTGCTTCTCAAGTGCTATCTTCATCTCAAACTATAAAATTGATTAATTTATAGTATTAAAATGTGTTATATTTAATTAAAAATTTTTATATTTTGAAACAAAGAAGTATATTACATATAGGAGTAAAGTATCCTTGATTTCAAAATGTTACTACCTAATTTTCAAGGATGATATTTTTTGGTCCAACGAATTTGAATAACAGTCTATTCAGATTTGTTAGATTAAAAATATCTCATAGGAAACCTAAACAAGCTCCCTTTCTAGATTTGTTGGACTAAAAAATTTCTTATCGGGACATTTTGAAATGAAGAAAGTAGTACTATTAAGTATATTAAATATGGAGTATTGACATTCAAAATTTATCAAGATAAATATTTAGATAAATGTTGCAAGAGTAAACTAAAATATCATAAAACTACAACTTTAAAACGATATAGCACACAATATAAAATTTTGTACTAAATTTGTCATGGAAACTGTAGATTTAATATAGATTTAAGGTAAAGTATCGAAAACTAATTGTTAAAGAAGTTAACAGAAAACTACATATTTTAGATCCATGACATTAATGTTCTGTTGAAGTTATAGTAGTTGTAGTTTTGAGTTAAAATTAATGTTAAATATGTAATTCTATAAATGCATTAAATATATATTTTTATATAAATTAAATGTTAAAACTATAGTTTTAGATATAACTACCCCTTAAATCTATAAATTTATATAGTTTGATCATACTTTTTTACCATCTAATATTTATACATATACTATATTATCAAAATATATGTTGCACAATAAACATAACTCTACAACACTACTAATCTATACTACAACCCATTACATTCTAAAGCTCAACATGTAAAGATATCACATCATCATCCATTAGCAATTATTATATCTTAATCCTTATGCAAATATGCTATACCATCTCTATTTTATTATAATTTAAAATTTTAAAATACATGCATGTTAAATTATCATCCCACATAATTTACATAATACATAGATCTCTTCATCATTTTCTACAATATCCTATATACTTTATCCCCATTTAGTTAATATTTTCTATCTTCTCTCGTTAAACCACGTCACCTCAATTATTCCTAGGCTTTAGATGATTAATCTATAGTCCAAATTATTTCTCTTATTTTTTTCATGAAGACACATCACCTTACTTTTACTTTACACTACTACAAAATCGATTTTTCTGGACGAGGGCCCCGATAGTTTCCAGGCGGGCCATAAGTGGCCGCGCCTGAAAAAACCGGCCCCGAGGGGGCCGGTAGTTGGACCGCACGGGAAGATGCATTATCCCATGCAGTTCACTTAAGCGACCGCACGGGCTATTATCCCGTGCGGTCTCTTAAGCGGCTCGCACGGGATAATACATCTTCTCGTGCGGGCCTCTTAAGCGACCACACGGGATAATAGCCCGTGCGGTCGCTTAAGTGAACCGCACGGGATAATGCCTTATCCCGTGCGGTCTGTTAGGTGGACCGCACGCGATGAAGCACCATAAAGCAGCTCCCAACCCCGACAGTGCCACTTTGAACCTGGTGTTTCTCTCTCCAAAAAAAGACAATTATAGGGGGGAAGGTTTTCAACTTGAATTCTTCAATTGGAATCAATACAAAAGGTACCATGCTTGATCTTCTTTTCCATTTGCTTCTATTTTTAAAATTTTTTATTGGTTTAATGTGAAGATATTTGAATATTTTTTAACTCGGTTTCTCTCTCCAAAAATAGGCATTTTTTTTTGGTGGGAGGTTTTAGAGTTGAAATCTTCGATTGAAATCAATATAAAAGGTAATGTGCTTGATCATCTCCTTCATTTGCTTCCATTTTTGTAAAATTTCATTGGTTGAATGCGAAGATATGTAAACTTGTTTGAATTGTATATTTTGTGCTATTTTTGTAATTTGTAGGTCAAATATTTTGTTTTTTTTATTGAACCATTTTTTGGTAACTAATATTGTCTCGGTATTATTATTTGCTTTGAATGACGTTTTAGTTAAAAAGTAGGATTTAAGTTTAATTTGTTTATTTAGAAAACACTGGCAATATAATATTAATTAATGCTGTGAATTTTTTAGATGAATCGGACATGGATGTATGAGACACGGAGAACTCATCCGGTGTTCATGAGAGAAACATCAACATTTATTGATAAGGCTAAGTCACATGCTTTGAGGAAGAATAGGAAGGATATTTTTTCTCCTTGCGTGGATTGCAAGAATCAGAAGATGTGGAAAGATCCGAATGTAATTCTGGGACACATAATTCAGCGTGGATTTGTGAAGAAATAGACAGTTTGGACTTATCACGGGGAAGTCGCCCCTCCTGTAGAGATTCATGATATTTGGTTCGATCAGGCAGAGAATTTTATAATTGAGGACATGTCCCGTCAAATGACTGGTGATTTTGGTGGCTCTGGTTTTGACACCGCAGAGGTTGATATTGATCTTGATCTTGAGGATATGTTGTGGCATGCTGAACCAGAGGTCCTAACAGAGAAAGCAAGAGATTTAAACAATTGGGAGGCGTTGCAGAAATCAGCGAAAGATCTTTTGTACGATCAATCAAAGGGATGTGACATGGATTATACAGTGTTGCGATCGGTGCTTGAACTTCTTACATTGAAGGCCAGGCACGGATGGTCTGATAGTAGTTTCAACGACTTGATGGGTCTCCTGAGAGCTATGCTTCCTAAGCCTAACTTGTTGTCAGCTAACACCTACCAAGCCAAGAAACTGATATGTCTATTATCACTTGGTGTGAAAAAGATCCATGCATGTATTAATCACTGTGTACTTTATCGCAACGAATACGCTGACCTGGACAAGTGTCCAACTTGTGGGGCGAGTAGGTACAAAAAGGATAACGCTGCCACCGATAGTGATGTTGCCGAACCAAATGCATTGGTCGAGCTAGGAAAAAAGATTTCAGCCATGGTGATGTGGTACTTGCCAGTGAAAGATCGCATGAAGCGATTGTTCTCGAACCCCACCGACGCCGAGTTGATGAGATGGCATCAAGAGGGTCGGAAAACAGATGGTATGATTCGACACCCCGCTGATGCTCGACAATGGAGAAACTTTGATTCGAAGCACCCAGAATTTGCAAATGATCCGAGAAATGTAAGGTTTGCGTTGAGCACGGATGGAATGAATCCGTTTGGTGACCTAAGCAGCTCGCACAGCACTTGGCCTATTCTGCTCACCATGTATAACCTTCCAACATGGTTATGTCAGAAGCGAAAGTATATTTTGTTGACTATCCTTATACAAGGGCCAAAACAGCCTGGCATCGATCTAGATGTATTTCTTGAACCTTTGATGGAGGATATGCAAGAAATGTGGGAAGAGGGTCTACGATTGTTTGATGTGTACCGACAGGAGTATTTTACTCTGCGTGCTATCATATTCGTTACTATAAACGATCTACCAGCAAATTTTTCTCTCTCAGGACAGATTAAAGGAAAGACCGGATGCTACTCAATGTCACCAGAAGAGAAAAAGGCTTTCTGTAAATGTCTTCGTGGATTGAAAGTGCCGACTCGATTCTCATCGAATATCCGGAAACTAGTATCAATGAATGATTTGTCGATTTCTGGATACAACGCTCACGACTGTCATAAGATGCTTACGGTATTCCTCCCTATCGCTATAAGGGCGGTGAAACCAGTGCACACCAAGGTAGTGATAACAAAGCTGTGCTATTTTTTTAATCGAGTTTCACAAAAAGTTTTTGATCCAGAAGAATTAGGACCCCTTCAGAAATTCGCAGTCGAGATAGCTTGCCAGCTAGAGATGTTTTTTCCTCCATCATACTGGGACATGATGGAACATCTCATTGTTCACATTGTCCCTCAAATTATTGAACTTAGTCCTCTATACCTACATCAAATGTGGGCGTACGAGCGATACATGGCCGTTCTGAAAGGGTATGTCCGTAATCGTGCTCATCCGAAGGGCTCGATGATAGAGGGTTACACAACTGAGGAGGTTGTCGAGTGTTGCCTAGATTATATGAGAAATGTCAACCCCATTGGGATACCGGTGCCTCGACATGATGGAAGGTTATCTGGGAAGGGTACTGTGGGAAGAAAATGCTTCTACGACAACGATTACAAAGCGGTATCAGATGCACACAGCAGTGTTCTTCAACAACTCGCCATCGTTGCGCCCTACATTGAGCAACACACTTCGGAGATCAGAGCATGCAATCCGGGGCGATTCGACAGTTGGGTTTCGAAAGAACAGAAGTGCACTTTTCCCCAATGACTGAAGGATCAAAAACTACCGTATGGAGAATCAATCGAGGAAAAAACGATAGCTAGACTTGCAGCTGGCCCAACAAGCCTTGTGACCTCATGGCAAGGGTATGACATCGGCGGATATTCTTTTTACACAAACAGCAAAGATAGGAAAAGCTCAGCACAGAGCAGTGGGGTTCGTGTCGAAGCGTTGGACGCAACAGGACAGAACAAGTCTTACTACGGGATCATACAAGACATATGGGAACTTGACTACGGTTTAAACATTCAGATCCCTGTTCTCAGATGCCAATGGGTGAAAGACAGCATGGTAGATAAATTTGGATTTACGTGTGCTGAACGGAGTAAAATTGGACACAAGGATGATCCATGGGTCCTTGCCGAGCGTGTTGCACAGGTTTTTTATGTGAAGGATCCTTCCGATGAAAAGATGGACATTATTGTATCAGGCAACCAACACATCATTGGTATTGACAACATTCAAGACGCACGCGATTATAATCAATACGACGCCATTGAGTTATTCACAGATCTTCCTACGCGGATGAAACGCATTGAGAGTGTCCTCGACGAATCAAAGTTTGCGTCCGTGCGGAAGGATGTTAATCCAAAAAATTGTGAAATGCTAGTTTGTTTTTTTGTGTATAATATGTTTTTGCGAGCGAATGTATACATATCAAACTTATGGTGTTACCAGTGAATGTGTGGTTTGATATCGAAGTTATGGTATTTGTGTGGATGATTAATATGTTAATTAATTAATATGTGACCAATTGATATATTAATATGTGATGAATTTACATTGATTACATTTTTTTACATTGATATATTAATATGTGCATTGATATTTCTTAATTAGTTTTATAGTTTACATGGAATAATTAATAAATGGAATAATTAATATGTTAATTAATATTTTATGTGTATTCATATGTTTTTTGTTTTATAGTTTTAATATAAGGGCGGCGATTATCCCGTGCGGGCGGCTTAAAGGCCCGCACGGAAAAACCATCTTTCCGTGCGGGCGGCTTAAACAGCCTGAACGGAAATATAGTCTTTCCGTGCGGGCGGATTACACGGCCCGCACGGAAAGACTATATTTACGTGCGGGCGCTTAAGCCGCCCGCACGCGATGATCTCTGCCTATATAAGGGTGCGCGGGTGCCGAAATTTTCTAAGTCCCGACGAACCCTAGATCTAGCGCCGACAAGCTATCCAAATTTCTTGCGACCATCGCCTCCACCGACCGCCGCCTTCCTCACCGCCGGCGCCTCCTCCACCGCCTCCACTGACCGCCGCCGCCGCCGCCTCCACCACCGCCGCCTCCACCTCCGCCGCCGCCTCCACTGACCGCCGCCGCCTCCACCGCGGCCGCCTCCTCCTCCGCCGCCGCCGCCTCCACCGCGGCCGCCTCCTTCGACCGCGCGCAGCCGCCTCCTCCGCCGCCGCCCCCACCGACCGCTGCCGCTCCACCGCGGCGCCTCCTCCACCGCGGTTGGGTTCGAATCCCATTCTTGACATGAAAATTTTTTATGGAATTATTTTGGTAGAACAATTTTTTATGGAATTATTGTGGATGTTCACTTTTTAATTGCAGATAATTGACGGGTTCTCTAGCAACAATTTTCCAATAGAAAAGGAAATACAGTGTTGAATTTTGATTAATTTAGTGTGGATGTTCACTTTGAAGTTGTAAAATAATCGAACTCATGTCACTCTAGCAATCGGATTTATTAGTGGTTTATATATTTGTTTTATTTGAACTCATGTCACTCTAGCAATCGGATTTTCTTCCAAATAATGTAATTATAATAACGGTTCATGTCACTTTTTCTTATTGAGCTTGAGATCGAGCTCAGCCATGGTTGTTTCTGTGTCTGCTGCGTTGGAGAAGAAGCTGGACTGTATTGCAAGTTTTGGAAAATCCCAGGGATCGTTTTGCAAAAGTGCAGTCCATAGAAATTTACAAAAAAAAACAGGAAAATAGGCAAACTTTAAAAATACATAACTAATTCATTTGAGCTCATTTTTGAGTGAACTAAATTTCTGTCTTCCTAAATTTGTGCTCTTTAAGTTTGTAAAATAAATTTTGCCCACTTCTGTTCAGAAAATGTAACTAAAATTGTAACACAAAAACACTTATTTTGCACCTAGGACTTGTAAAATCTCTAGTAAATTAATGGTTTATCCCAAAATTATGAAGCCACTCCTTTTCATCTTAGAATATGTACCCTTTAATCTGGTTGAAAAGAATTTGACAAAACTACCTCCTAAAATATGCCTAAAGATTAAATAACCTTTCCTTTTTGTTGAATTTGTAAAAAGCTCGATCTGTAGGTAGGAGTACATCGGATTTATGATTGATTGGTCTACTTTATTTAAGATTAATTGTGTTACGACCAACCGTAGATCAAATGTCGAACGAGAAAGCTCCCTCCGATTATTACATTAATCTAACTGATTATTATTAATTTTTTTATAACTGTTTAGTTCACATGCATATAATAAATAAATAAATAAATAAATAAATAAACATATGTCGATTAGATAGAATCCGTATCCCGGCGACGAGTAATATTACACCATTATGTTGTATAGTGTACGTGCATTTAACATGTTTGGACCATGACTAGAAAACATGTAATTCATCATGTAATCCAACAGTCGCCAAAGCCACTGCTAAAACCATATTTCAATGTAAAATTTAATGTAAAAAACAAAACTAAACAAACATATGTCAATAAGTTAGTACTTTGTTTGATTTTTGCTCTGTGGTGTCATTTAATTGTGTTACAACCAACCGTAGATCAAATGGCGACCGAGAAAGCTCCCTCCGATGCACCCAACGTTGAACCAACGCAAGAGGTTTCGAGCGAAGGCACATGGCAGACACCAAGCGATCCGATGTGCCATATCGAAGTTACGCCAGCACCACCGGTTGAAGAAGACCCCGACTACATTCCTATGGAGCAAGCAGTAAGTCGAGCCGTAGTGTTTTAAACTAATCCGTCTCCCTCTCGGTCGCGTTTAACTTTTTCTGATGTACGTACAGATGGAAATAAGACGCCAATCAAAAAGAAAGGCTGCCAAGTCTACCGTCATAGCCGAAGGCGAGACGGACACAGCAACGTCCGATCCGGTAGGAACCGACACCGGAGAAACGCCTGGTCAAAAGAGAAGACGTGGTCAGAGAAGTAAGAACCAACCTCCGAAGGAGACGTACTATATCACCTCTCTAAACCAGGATGGGAAGCCACTAGAGCCCAAGATAGCAATGACAAAATTCAACAGCACTTGCGGTGTATTGGCTAGAACCCACAGCCCTTTAAATGTAGATTCCTGGGAGCAGGTGGATGACAACATGAAGAACTTCATGTGGAACGAGTTGCAGAAGTGGCTTGTATATCCGCCTGGTTCAGAGGTTCTGGGGAAAGAGTTTGCCTTAAAAACGATGGCGCATCTGTGGAGGCAGTGGAAATCGGACATGAACACTCACTACGTGCAAAAGAACAAGACTCCATTCGCCGATTACGGTGGTATTACGCCCGCTGAATGGGACACCTTCGTGGCAAAGATGACAAGCCCGGAAGCCTTAGCGCGGAGGAAAAAGATGTCCGATCTAGCTAAAAGGAATAAATACCCGCACCGGTTGGGCTCGAGCGGCTACGATGGCCACGTAGAGAAGTGGCGAGCAACCGAATAGAAGTTTGCCGCCCAAGGCAAGCCCCTGCTTGTAGATGCACTGAAGGAAAGAAGCAAAAACTAGGTTTGGGCACGGAGCACGGGGCAAGTCACCGACGAGGAAGAGATCCGTTTCGAGGATCCGGATATCGAGCGTGTGACCAGTAGTCTGAAGGACATTGTGGAAAAAGAGAAAACAGGGGAATTCATTGCCAAGAGGGAAAATGATCAACTAACAGCTGCATTAGGCAACCCTGAACATGAAGAGTTCGTTGAATCGGCGGTGGAAGGGTTTGAATCTGGATGTTGAAGGGTTCGTTGTGAAGGGGGTCGATGTTGACGGGACGCCGAAGGGTCGCCGGAGTTGAAGAACACGAAGAGTTCGTTGAATCGGCGGTGGAAGGGTTTGAATCTGGATCTGCGCAGTTTTCAGACAAGACCTAGCGAAGAAGTCGATAGGTTCTTCGGAGCTAATTCCGCCACATTATATAATGAAGCGGAATTGGGGGGCATGTGTTAACGGCGAAATTTGGTAATCGACTTGGAAGCGGAAGGGGAACCGAAGCAAAGAGGAAAGATTGAGTTGGAGACAGACCAGGTTTCGTATCGGACCCGGTGGTCGTATCGGACTGGGAAAGGCGTTGCCATAAAGAGCGTATCGGCCGATACGGATTCGGTTTGGTGGTGGGCCGATACGGGTTGTAAGTTGACAGCGTTGACGTGGGCTTGGTCTGGGCTCGAGATAAGCTTTAAGGAGGTTGCCAAATAGAGATAAAGCTCGGTTTTAGGCAATTGTATCTTGTAAATTAGGTAGTTTAGATCTAATCTGTGGCTAGAGTCTGTCGCAAAGACTCGTTTGTTAGTTGTAGATAAGATTGTACCCGACACGGGTTCTGTTGTAATCTCGGGTATAAATATCCCGATAGTTTGTACATGTAAGGGCTCTCAACATACACAATAGAACAACCAGTTCAATCTATTTTCAGCGCATCGCCAACCCTCGCAAGAGGTCTTCTTCGACGGGTTCTTGCTTCCTCGGAGCAGAGGTAAGAACTCGTTCCCGACGATCTGCATCGTCGGGGCTAGCGTGTCGCTTTAGACACATTAAGCCTCGATGATGTGATCGTCGTCTATCATGTCTTGGATAATCTTGACAGGCATCTTAATTAAACCTTGCCAGCGGTTTATTCGTTTTAGGGTTCATTGCCGACGATGGTTTAATTCTTATGCTTGGCTAGATTGTTCAATGCATCTACCATCCCCAAAAGCAATCGACGACTTGATTTTCTTTGCGTTAAGTCTCAATTCACACTTTGAGTTGCTATCGACCTTAGTCCTGTTTTGAGATCTAACACAAAGCCTGTTTTCGGTTGTAATTAAGGATAGTACCGGGGTTTCAGCCGGTCTTACCTAACGCATGTGATTGCTCTATGTTTTTGCATGTGTTTGCCACTTATACATGTGGATCGGTAAATATAAATATGTCGATTACAGGGTATTCTCAGGATCTCTCTGTGGTTGATGTGTTTATATCGGCCGATTGGCTTGTATAAGTTTGCACTAGAGTATTAGCTAGTGTAGTTATCTTTGCTATCCTTATCGGCCGATGCCGTTAGTTGACATTTACGTGTCGATGAAGGCCGATAAGATTAGATTCGTGCTTTACTTATATCCTATTATGAGTGAGCCGGTATAGCTTTGCCCTATCGGCTGGGCTATGACAATGTGTCATCGGTCTATCGGCCGATCGGCCATTGTTTTCTGACTTGGTTTACTTGTTTCTTGTTGATTGCAGATCAAATCAACTGGCACGCTCTGCGCACGACTAGGCAAGCCATTTGGACCTGCACTGGAGTTAAGCAGATCTCCCAGGCCGCCGTGGTAACGTGGAACCCGTTTGGTTGCTGGACGGGTCGAAATTCTGCGCCAACAGAAGGTCCCGGATAACGCTTTCATCAGTGGACCAAATGGGATGTTGGTAATCGATTTCCACGACCTTCACGCATTATTCAAGCTGGACAAATTGGATATAAATATCGTTGCTGCGTTTTGCCTGTAAGTCAATCGTATTTAATGTCATAAATGAATTCATTTGCTAACTAACTTCTGATAAATTACTCGCTGCATTACGTAGGATACAATTCCACGCCGCCGAAAAGGCCAACTATCCAGTAGGATACATCAACCCAACAAGGGTTTGCTGGACGGAACACACGGTGAATATTCGTGCAGATTCCGATGAGCTCAAAGGTAAAACGACGTCCGCGAAAAAAGTGGTCGTCGAAAAAATGCACAAGAAAAAGATGGTCAGCGTAGCAATGTACTTGGCAAAGCGATGATCGCGCACAAAGACAAAACTGTCCTCTTGGTCCCTTATGCGCTGCGGTACGTAATATTCTTCCGTACTACTGATATTTTAGTACGATGTCACCTACGATTAACATATCTTCTTTGCAGCGATCACTACATGTTTTTTCTGGTATATCCGCGGGACCACTTGGCCGTAGTGTTGGATCCGACACACTATGGCGAGGAAACATTTACAGAGTTTCTCATTATATTAAATTTGTAAGTCCTGTTATGCACCATTTACTAAATATTGGCTGTTGTACTCTCGAAGACACATAATTGACTCAAACAATTATTTTGTCTTTATAGAGCACACAGATATTACGTAGACCACGGTGGACCAATCAATAATCCACAAAAGAAGAAGCTTCTCGTGAAGACAAAATGGCCGGTAATTACATGTTCGTTATAATGACATTTCCTATATATACTTGTTTCACTCAAAATATTGATGTATACAATTTTATTCAAAATAGTGTTTTAAGCAACCACCTGGAACTAGTTTATGCGGATACTACGTATGCGAGATGCTTAGAATCAACGGGAGATACACTACAAAGTTTGAGGAAGTAAGTCTAGAGAAAATATCTTTTTACACATTATAAGATCTTGTATAATTTTTCTAACTATAATAATGTGTATTCCTTCTTAAACAGATCCTGTCCGTTCCAGTTGTAGCGAACCGGTTCGACGATCGAACCATACGAAACTTGTGTGCAGATATTTGCCGCTTCATCCGCCGCGATGTCTGCAACCATTTGGGCGATTTCTACGATCCAGAGAGTCAGCTTGCGACGGGGGATGCCTTCAAACAACTTAGAGAGTGGGAAAAAGAACATATGTATACTAGCTAGTACAAACATTTCTAATTAAGTATATATTTTATGTGGTTTTTTGAACTTTTGTAAATTGCGAGATGCGATGATATGTATATATGTGAGGCGTACAATTTAATATCTTAATTCCATGAAGAAATAATTAATTACGTTTAATTCTTAATACGTGTGATGTGTATATATACTATTACTGAGAGAGAGAGTGATCGAGGGAGAGGAGGGAGGGAAAGATAAGCCAATATAGGCAAAAAAAATAATATATGCAAAAAAAATTAATGCTGCTGACTATCTTCCCGTGCGGTCCACTTAATTAACCGCACGGGAAGATCTTATTATCCTGTGCGGTCGGCTTAAGAGGCCCACACGGAAAGATCCATTATCCCGTGCGGGCCGCTTAAGCCGACCACACGAGATAATAAATCTTTCCGTGCGGTTGGGCCGCCCGCACGCGAAAATGGTGTTTTCCCGGACCTTCTCGCGCGTGCGGGCAGGCCTTCCGCACGGAAGATGCATTTCGGCCCGCACGGAAAAAGCGTTTCTGTACTAGTGTTAAAATATCAATCTATATACCATTTAAATTATCATAAACGTTTATAGCCTTTTCCATTGATCGATTAAAACATAAATTTTATAAGCTTACATCGTATGACTATATTACATGTTATTTTTACTATTATCGTACTATTAAATTTTCGTAGCAACATGTCGTGTTTAATCTGGTTTCTGAATAGTTACGGCCGGGTCAGTCATTTCATACACAGTATAAGCACAATTAAGGACCACTGATAGCTCCTTCGGAACGGATGAACTCCACAAAATCCTATACAATTATTTTGGTGCCGAATAGTCCTACTGGGCTACTTAACTGTGATGCTACTTCTTGCCTCTGTAACTTAATTAGTATGGATCCTGCCCAGGGTTTCCCATCGTTTGGAGGGGGATTATCACACCCCTATGATAAGACGATTACCTTGATAACCATTGAAAACTATATGAATTTCATTGGCAAATGTTTGAATTTAAAATTTTAATGGTTTTGCGGTTTGGTCGTAGTTACTGCACAGTTTGACGCGATAATCACGATATTTGTGTGGTAACCGTGAGTTGTATAGCTGAACAGAACAATACTAAAAAAAATTAAAAAACCACTTAAATATAGAAATTAGGGATAATTAAAAGAATATATAGGATACTTTCAAACCTCACTTTTGAATATAAAATACAAAAATTTGGCATGACATTTTTTATATTACAGAGATATTTTTTTTATTGGACCTTAATAGGCCGGTTGCATGGTACAACTTAAAGCTTGATACTTATTTCTTTTTCCATTTTTTAAACTATTATCGGTTTTGTTCTAAAATTTGATTTTATCTTACTCTTTTTAAAAATATTTCTTTACCATCTGTCACTAAAAATAAAAACTGCATCCATAAATTTTTGATTTTTTTTTTGAAAAATTTGAATTTGGTCAAAATTTCTCAAACATTACCCATTATCGCAGGTAATCATTACCATACCTTCACCCATTATCGCCGGTAATCATTACCATGCCTTCACGAGGTTACCGGCAGTAAGGAAACCTGATCCTGCCACATGCCTCTTCAACAAATAACGTACTCGTACAGACACATTAATAAAAGCATATTATATATGTTGCTTAATCAGATGCAAATGCGTTGCTTTCTTCAGGTGAAGACGTGAAAGATAATACAGTAGTATAGCATTAAGCCCCTTGATCCGCAACAGGCGGGGTCAACTCACCATTTGCACCCCTAATCACACACACTTGCATCGCTTGCCATGTACTACTTAATTTTGCACATCTGTTCATGCATGCAGTGCTACTCTTCTCCTGCTTGATTCTGCCATTTTCTTTTTTTTATTACTACTCAAAAGTCATCACATGAAACTTGCTACAAAACCTGTCTGCTGGATTACTTCTTATGCACACAAACTGACAAGTAGTTGTAGCTCTGCAAAAGGTTTATTAATTGCAGTATACTACTGATTACTGAACACTAATTGACATTTGACATTTCATCAGCTAATGCATTTAGGCATAGGCAGCCTTAGGCTGCTAGCGCTCTAGGCAAATGCATTGGATGATTATATTATCTGATGACATGATCCATGCAACACCTGCCGCTTCGCATTAGGTCGTTGCTCACTTGCTTTCTTTTTTCTAATCTACAGATGATTACACCAAGTTCAGGCAAGAACAGGGGAGGAGGGGACTGAACTCTGAAACTCTGAACTTCTCAAGTTTTCAGACACTGGGAGAAATAACAAAGGCCACGGCTTCTGCAAAATCAACTCCTGCAAAAAAAAAAAAGATGTAAATTTAGGCTCATTAGATCTGCTGAGGTTGATTGATTATGCAATTGTACAAGTGTGCACGCAACCAGTCATAAACCTAACCTAAAACTTGCATGGATGGATAGGATTGAGAAAAAAAAATCAACTGGTATTAGTCAAAATAGAAGAAAAATGCGTAGCATTAGCAATGACTCTGATCAAGTAGAGGTTAGGAAATCACTGTCAAACATTGACACGCACATACCATGATCTCATAGAGTAAAGACTATGTAGTAGTTACAATATGTACAAACTTCTTTTTTTTTTCTATTTTTTGGGGGAGAAATGTACAGAATTTTCTACCCAAATGCAGGACCAAGCAAGACTAATCGACAAGTTGTTTTCATCGTAAATCACATGAAGCAACAGACTTGATTATATTTTGTATATATACGTGGATTGATAACGGAGCAGAGAAATTTGTCGCGTGAAAGAAAACAAAAACTTAATTCAAGCCTTTCTTTTTCAACTTTGAAAATAAACAAATCGAGGCTTTAACGCCTTAGTTCACTTTGGGATGTGATTTTTGTTTCTACTTTTGAAACTGAATTTGTGTTTCCACTAATTGCCGATTTTCATGCTCTCTTAATTGCAAAATTTATGACTCGACTAAAATGGAATGCATCATTGCATCATGAATAGTTCATGAACATGATCAAGAAGCAGTAATAAATCTTTAATCTCTGAAGATTCCTGAATTGGATGGAGGACCAGAGAGTATAAAGCTCAATAGCTCATACCTTTGATGAGCAGAGCAGCAGCAATGGAGTTTAATCGTTGAAGAGGACGGCGTCGGCCATGTCCATGAGCGGGCCGAGGCAATCCGGCGAGAACTTGCGCGCGAACATGTAGTCATGGGTGTCGTTCTTCTTGGGGCGGCGGAGGTCGGCGACGAGCTCCGCGGACACCTCCGCCGCCGTGTATGTGTGCGGGTGGCCGTGCACGCTGCCGGCCCAGTTGACGTGCGTCAGCGTGTACCGCGCGACGCCGGCGGGGTCGGCCATGTCGAGCAGCGTCGGGAAGTAGTGCTCCTCCGGGTAACACGAGTTCTGGTCCAGGCACGGCTGCCGGAACTTGCGCCAGAGGCGGCGCTCGCCGACGACGAGCACGGCGTGGCGTCGCGCGAGCGTGAAGAACTGGGAGCCCACGCGGAACCGGTCGAACGGGACCTCGGGCAGCATGGCGTCCTCGCCGCGCGCCACGTAGCGCGATGCCATCTGCGGCTCCCCGTCGAGCACCTCGATGTAGCTCGGGAGGCGGCGGTGGCGGTGGTGGCGCGCCGCCGCTGCCGCGGCGGGCGGGAACAGCGAAGCGTGGAGACGGCGGAAGGAGTGGACGGGGACGCAGTGCTGCGACAGCAGCGCGAAGTAGGCGTTCGCCGCGTCGTCCACCAGCGCTGCGGCGAGCAGGCGGCGAGCCGCCGAGATCAGCGACGCGTCGGCCCGCTTCGTCGGCCTCGCCGCCACGAACCGCCCCTTGAACGACTTCGTCGGCGGCATCCGCAGCCGCAGCCGCGCCGCCGGGTCGGCGTGCACGTACACGTTGAGCCTCTCGCCATGCCCCTCAAAGAACCTCTCCCACAGCGGCGCGAAGGTGAGGTCGGAGTTGGTGAGGAACAGGAACGCCACCTTGGGCTCCGCCACCGCCGCCGCCCCTTCGCCGGCGTCCAGCGTCGCGCGCCGGAACAGCGCAAGATCATCCTCTTCCCCTCCTCCACCCATCCCATCACCCACCACCACCACCACCTCCTCCTTCGCCGGTGGCGGCGACGACGAGCGCGGGGCAAGAACAATCAGCCCGGTCAGCGACGCAAACAAAAGAACAGTAAGCACCAACGGCGACGACGATGACGACATGCCGGCGGCGGCCAATTCCGGCGAAAGAACCACCGGGCTTGCTCTCCGCGAACCTAATCGCCGGAATCCGGGGTCAGAACATGCTCCCGGCGGCCGGAATCGATCGGGGAATGGAAGCGAGAAAGCGAGGAGTGAGGTGAGGGGAGGGGAGCTCGAGGCGGCCGCTGCTCTCGCTTTCGCTTTCTTTTCCTCTTCCACTTGAGCTCGGGATCGCGACGGGCCAGGAGCTTAAATAAAAAGAAAATCACGGGGTTCTTGTCCATGACACGTGGGGCCCACGATTGGGTGGGGCCCGGTGGCAGTGGAGTGGAGGAGTGGTGGACGGTCGGGGGGAAGTGTTAGGGGTATGGATGGATTTGCGCCGTCGGATGCGGGAGTACGTGGCAGTGAAAGGTGGTGGACACGTGGCGATTATATTGCTTTGTCTAGTCTGCCGGTTTAGGGAAGTTTAATACTAAGCACGCAAAACAAAGCAACATTTTTTTAATGATTAGTTAAGTATTTGTTTTTTTAAAAAATAGATTAATATGATTTTTTAAAGCAACTTTCATATAGAAACTTTTTACAAAACACGCACCGTTTAATAGTTTAAAAAACGTGCACGCGGAACACGAGAGAGAGGAGTTGAGAACTCACTCTATCGAACACACCCTAAGTAGAGTTAACTATTGGCTATTAGCTTCACATTAGAGCTAACATATATAATAGATTTATTAAAAGGTTGATTTTATTTCTTCAGTGAAAAGGGCTAGAAAATCGACACGCTAAATTATGTGGTGGATTAACATATGATTAATTATGACAAAGGGAGTAGCTAATACAATTTTAAAAATAGATTAACATGATTTTTAAAACAACTTTTCTATAAAATAGTTTTGAAAAGAATACACCGTTTAACAGTTTAAAAAACATGCATACAAAGGATTAGAAGTTGAGAAAGTATGAGAAAGAACGCATACAAGAAGCTTTGCATACAGATTTCACCTCAATTCCTGTTAGCACGTTTTGACACAGTTGACTTATTCGATTTTTGGTGTGTAATTTATACCACTGTTTTCTATTGTAATATAACAAATTTATAATACTGTAAAAGTATTTATAAAGAAAAATCTACCCATATGATTTTTTTCCTAAACTTTGGTGTTCTTTTCTCCTGAAGATAAAGATGAAGACGAAGATTAAGTTTTTTACGCAAAATGAAGTGACACTAACGTATGATTAATTGAGTTTTAATTATTATAAACTTAAAAATAGATTAATATGATATTTTAGAGCAACTTTCATATAGAAAGTTTTCGCACGAAACGTACTGTTTAGCAGTTTCAAAAGCATGCCACGAGTATCCAAAACTTTATCCTCTTTTTTTAGAGGATCTGAACGGGGATGGTGAAAGTTTTAAAAATTTGACCGACTATAGTCAACAATATCATACATTTAAACAAAGGAATGTAACATACCCAAAATTTGAGTTTCAAATTTTGCATCTAAAAATGTCGAGAATATTCTTCCTAAATAGGAATATTAGTATTTTTCAACTAAAGACCTAGGTGAATCTAATATGACCAGTTTAAAATATATAAATTGGTGACTAATTTAAAACCTTTTACCTGATAGCTCAAAGGAATAAAATTAAAACATAGTGTGTGCATGTATTTGCATAATGTATTGTTGTGACTAGAGTCTTTTAGCTTGTTTTTGGATTTTATTCGCATTTCGTAATAGGATGAGTAAAAATAAAAGAAATATGAGGCAAATACTAAATATTCATTTACAAGAGTATATACATGTAATATATGAAGTCGAGTAACTAAAATTAAAAATCCGATTTAATTCTAAACTCTAATCGGCAAAAATCATACCTCATTCAAAAGTGCATCAAATTATATGAAAGTATATATGGAACATAATTTATTCAAATACTATATTATTTATAATGAATTAATATAATTTTTTCAGAATTTATTTCACTATTTTTGATCCCCTAAAAATTCAAACTATTTTCAGCCAGGCACTTTTTATTAATTTTTCTGAGGATAAAATATAAGGAATTTTTGAGTGCAACCAAGTAAAATGGAAACTAGGCATTTTTATATATCTCCACAAAAATCCAGTTTAATTTATCCAGCCCAAAAAATAAACTATAGAATTGTTAAAATGAGAGAATAGAATAAATAGGACAAAATCCTGAAAATGTGCCAAACAGTATACTCACCCAAACTCTTACCCATCCCTCTCACTCTATCTCTGCTGCACCGCCCTGGGACCCACATGGAAGTCTCTCCACCTTAGCCCAGCCTCAGTCCATCTTCCCCAACCGACAAAACACAGAACACAGCTGAGAGAGCGAGAGCAAGGAGGTGGGCTTGGCTGATGTGGGCAGCGAGCATGCTCGACGCGTGGACTCGATGTGGCGACGCCGGGCTTCTCTTTTTTCTTCTCCCAACCGCGTCGCACAACTCTCCTCTCCTCCCAGTGCCGATCAGACCGAGGGAGAGAAACCCTAGCCATCTCTATCGCGCTCATCTCTGCTACCGGCCGCAAGGAAGACGATGGTCCCGATCGCCGTCGAGCCATCGCCACCCCTACCCAATCCACGTTCCATTACCTCCTCAAGACGCCGGTTCTATCCCCTCTAACCTCGCTCTCTATCGCAAAGCCAATCACCGGGAACGCCGCCATGTCGATGACGCTCAGGAGCGCGCTCCGGACCACGCCGCCGGTGACATCATCGATGCGCAAGGCGAAGGAGACCACCGCAAGCCGATTCCTCGCGCCACTGATCTCCCCTTGAAGTCCTCTCCAATACCCCTCAAGAATACCGGAGGATCGTCCACCGACGAGGGAGATCGGCGTCCTCTTCTCCAACTCCGGTCGCCGAACACCATCATCGATTCCATCCTCTCCGGTGAGTCACAGTCCGATTCCTTGCGCATGGAGTGTCCCAAGGACATATCTAACACCATGTGCATGCATTCATGGCAGCTCGAAGGCCAGATCGATCTGTCCCCATTCGCCGGAGCCCGAAGCCATCGCCAAGCCGTTTCACACGCCACCCCTATCATTCAGACCTCACCAAGTTTTTTTGGATGCTCGGTAAGCACCCTAGGAACCCATTGATGCACTTGCATACAGCAAAACATCTAGATCGAGGCCCTGGCATCATATGCACCATCACCCGAAGACACCTCCCATTCACACTCGTCGCCGGCGCTACTCCGGTCTCCACTGGCCGAGTAAAGTAGAGGAATGGAATCGCAATAACGTGCTCTTCATTTTTTTCATTTTGGCCGCGTCCACTTCCGATCCACCATTCGCCGCCGGCACAGGCAAACAGCACCGTCGGCCATGGTGTCTGCTCTGTATAGAGCATGGGGACCTTGTTGCTAGAATTCAAACAAGTACAGGGTTCAATATGAAACTTCTCTCCTCAATGACATATGGGCCTAGGACCTAGATGTAATAATCTGAAAACACAGGGATTCTTAATAAAAATGTTATTAGACATGTGCCTCTAGATCTCGGGTTAATTCTCTATTTACCTAGGGGGTTAGTTGCAAGATACACAGACACTGACAGTGGACCCATTGCTATTAAAATCTGGAAAATATAAATAAAATAATTAAAACAATTATTGTTCAATTGAAATTCATATCAAACTTGTAAAATCCATATAAAATCAAATATAACTCATTTTGAGGTGAAACCAACTTCAGTAGATTCACAAAATTGTGAACTTTAATGTTATAGA
Source organism: Oryza officinalis (assembly GCA_008326285.1). Taxonomy (NCBI): domain Eukaryota; kingdom Viridiplantae; phylum Streptophyta; class Magnoliopsida; order Poales; family Poaceae; genus Oryza; species Oryza officinalis. Next base: position 5,555,908 of record BDMV01000007.1, read on the forward strand.
ATAAAATCATATGCTTACAGTGTAATATCTATTTCTAAAATTTCATATAAGAGATAGCTAATATAAAACTTGTACAATTTGTAGAAAATTCATTTATACTACAAATGGAGTGAACTAAATTTCTGTAGAATCAGAAAAGTGTGAACTTTAATTTAGTAAAATAAAATATGACACTTTCTGTTCAGGAAATAGTACTAATAATATATATATTTAAAATGACCACTACCTGTACAATTTGATTTCTAAAATTTATAAGAAATTCATGCTAACTCTAAAAATTGTGAAACCAATTTTGTTAAACTTCTGGGGACCAAGCCCTTACTGCAACAGCCCAACATTTCACAAATCTTGGACCTAAAATGCACTTGAGTACTAATAAGAGCTTAATTAGCCTATGTCTAGAATAGAACTTATAAAATTCATAACTCACAAATTCAAAGTAATAAAATAAAATTTCCTTCACCATAAATCATATTTAGTCAGTACCTATCTACTATAATAAATTCATGCATATTAGAAGCATTTTTGGATTTTTGTATGATTTGGTGTTTACATCGTTTCCGTTATTTCGTATGGTGAATGATATCGCTTTCGGTGAGAAGTTTGGGTTTCGTTGTTGACTATGACGGAGATTCTAACTAAGGCAAGTGCCCTTCTCCTTTGAACACCTTGATCCTATGTTTTTATTGGGCAAACGTTTTCTATTGCAAAGTTGCATACGTTAGATAGTTATGTTTGGAAAAATTATTTGAAAACAATGGGATGGTAGTTATGACCTATTTGTTGCATAATCCACCTTGAGATTTGTTATCCTTGATGTTTGTAACCTTAGGATGGTTTAGAGTACTCTTCATGTGCTCAACTGGGCTTATAATTGCTAGTTATAATGTCATATGCTTAGCCATGCCTAGTGAGATGATTTTAAACATTGTGATCACCTTATATATTTTAAAATGGGTAATTTACGACTTCTTGACAGAGGTGAAGCCTCTGGTTATTTGCGAAATAAAATGGAGTTAAACATAGATCAGCTACAAGGTTATCTTCAATTTTTTTCTTCTCTCTTTCTCACTTAAGAATTCAATGTTTTTGTTTTAGAGCATGTGTAGAGCTAACTCTTGCATGAGAGTCATCACTCTTTTTTTCTCTCTCTCCTTCATCATAAGGTTATAGCTGGCTTATAACCTACTATTATCCTTGCTCTTAGGTTGTGTTCGCTGAAAAGGGTTGGGAACCGGCACGCTAAATCATGTGGTGGATTAACGTATGATTAATTAAATATTAGCAAATAAAATTTATAAAATAGATTAACATGATTTTTTAAAACAACTTTTCTACAAAATGGTTTTGAAAAAACACACCGTTTAACAGTTTGGGAAGCATGCATAAAAAATGGATTAGAAGTTGAGAAAGTGTGAAAAAGAACACATACAGGAGCTTCGCATACAGATTTCACCTCGATTCATGTTAGCACCTTTTAACACCGTTGACTTATTCGATTTTTGGTGTGTAATTTATACCACTATTTTTCTATTATAATATAACAAATTTATAATACTGTAAAGTATTTGTAAAGAAAAATCTACCCATATGATATTTTTCCTAAACTAAATATTATATTAAAGAGCTATTGATGGTGAAAGTTTTAAAAGTTTGACTGACTATAGTCAACAATATCACACATTTAAACAAAGGAAGAAGTAAAAAACTATCATTTGTATGACAGAAGAATTGAATAAATAAAATAGAGAAAACATGATGTGAGATCTTTTTTTTATTTTACTTCAAAAGGTTTCTAAACATGTTACTTTCTCATAGCGTCCAAGCACTGAAGGTGAGGAAATTCCTCACAGGGATTTTATTCTGGAATTAATTAATTGTCCACATGAAATTGCTGACATATTCCAAATAAGCTTCGAAGTCCAGATTAAGGACAAACTTACAGTTTTACTTTCTTAAATGATGCATTATGAAGCTCCAGGAAGAAAATCATTCTGAAGTCTGAATTGAAAAAAAAAGAAGCAAGGACATTACCCAGAATGACCGCTGTTTCCAATCACAAAACAATTTCCGATGATGAAATTCTCTAAAGTAACCATCATACACAAAAGAAAATTAAATAAGTTATCGTCGAGAAATTAAAACACATACGAGTTGTTTTTCAAATTCACACTCCTAAAGTGTCCAAAAAGCAGAACCAAACTGATCAGGGCTGACGTAGCTGCTCCAAAGTCGTCCAAATTGTGTAGCGCTCGACTGGCATGAAAAATACCTTCAGAGTGGCTCAATCTCAATCAGGAAGAGGCATTGGCCTTACGGACAACACAACCTGGATAAACCAGCTCATAAACCGAGAGCGTTTCGACCTCCTCGCGACGAACTTCAGAAACATCGACGACATTACGGTGGTCTTCTTTGCTGAGATATTCCATGGCGACCTCATACCCATCCAGATATTGAAACCCTTCTAAGGGTCCCAGCATCGATATACAAGGAAGGGCAAAGAGTGGCTTCGGGTCGATCTTCATTGCCCTGAGCATGGCGGAATTTCTGAGAATATGCAATGCCAGCTCCACTTGGTCTTTCATACCGTTGAATCCACTGATGTGGACAAGCCTGAGATGGGCGTGAGGCTGCGGTGGAAGACTCCGTAGCTCGCCATGAGCATCTTCGTGATACCGTTGATGGTGAAGGGGCATCCACATCTAGAAAAAAATGGTAAATATCAGCATCCTGGGAAACATGGTGGTGTGATTATAGGTATAGCTACGTGAATATAGAGAACAGAAAGCATAGGCATGACAAGCCATTTAACTCAGGCCAGCACTACTGATTTAGTGGTCTAATTGTATGTATAGGATGATTTTTTTTTCAGACTAGCTAGAATATTAACGATTAGCTGACTTCTCACTGTAATTGTAAGTTATGTGCATGCCACTTTGGATCTATAAAAAAGTAAAGAGTGTTGCATAATAAGAGAGTTAAAAACTCTATCAGAACTATATTATTTTTGGGCTCTGAAGAATGTTCACAGTATGGACCTTGGTCCAAAACAGGATTAGGTTGTGTGGTTGTGTTTCAGTTGAAACTGAAGTCAGAGTCAAGCAAGTAAAGGAAATGTCCAAGCAGATATAATCTAACATAATATAAAAGCAGTTCCCTAGAAACAGAAAATAGTGTTAATAAACAATATAAAGTGAGTGAACAATGTAAAAGCTACTAAGACAGTATTCAGTTTGAAGAAGATTGGTCGGTTTACGTATGTGAATTGCGTATTCCAAATCTCTAAGCGACAGACTTACATGTAATTCAAACTTTTGCAGTAAAGGAGCAGCTTCCGGTAGGCAGGCAAAGTCAAGAAGATCAATCTTCCTTTCCAGCACAGGATGTCTCAATTGCAACCTCAAATGCTTTAGATACATAAATTTGATACGCTTTTCTGGCAAAGTAGCCCTCTAATACGCACAAGAAGAGAAGAAACACAACACAATCAATCTCACATAGGGAATGATGGGCTATTTGAATGTAGAACTGAGTTCGTGACCAAACCTCAAGTTCTGAACATTGCACACTCAGCGTCTCGAGACTGGGCAGCGTACTTGGAAGATTGGTGAAGATATATTGAAGAGAGGCACGAGCGTGTTGTAGCTTCATGCAGACATTCGTTAGCAGCAATGGTCCAGGAGGTGCTAACGGTATCAGTGTGCCCTTGTACCCAAGTTTCGTCAGGCCAAAATTTAACTCTATCTCTTCAAGCCGATGGCAGCTTTCGACATGCAAATGTTTAAGCTGGTTCGAAAGGTGAGATGTCGACAATCTTGTGAGCTTTCCACAATCAACGATACCAAGAAACTCCAAGGTATTGCAGTTCGAGATCAAAATCTGCATGTTTTCATTAGTAACATTTGTTTGTTCTAACTTAAGCCTTTTAAGGTTCAGAAAGGCCTTGAAATCCACAGGTGGGTTCAGAGAAATAGCAGTAAGCCTCATGGACAGCAAATGTGAACTGTCCATAGCACCGAAAAGCTTAAAAGGGAAATCATAGGGTGCCTCTGTAGGATACCAGGTTTTGAAATCAAAAGTAAGGTCTTTTGTTTTAGTAGCAATGGCAAAGTTGAGCCATCTGTCTATGTGGTCTGCACATTCGCTATCCAACTTACCTTCAATTGCTATTTTCTGAACACTTAGACCACTGTGTTGCTCAAAGACTTGACTGACTCTCTCGATAAACATTTTTTTGTTAAGGCCTGCACCATGTGAGGTCGAACCTAATCTGAAACTAGACCCTGGCAACATCGAGTAAAAGGCAATATCCAAGTTTACAATGGAACACCAGATTTTTTTCCAGTGGCTTGATAATATACTCGTCCTTGCCGCCTCTTCTATCGGCAGCTGGGATACGATACCAGTCAATATATCCTGCAACGAGGAGAACAATGGTGTCAACTATACATCATTGAGCAGACAAAACAAATCAACATGTTGTTGATGAATGAATTATCAATTGATCATACCGTAGGTAGGTCATTGAAACGAATCACTGGTCTTTTCCTCTTGGTCATAGTAGCATCATCCATGTCTTGTTTCAAAATCTCTCTCTTTCTTTCTTTTTTGGTTGTAGTAGTTCCAATCCGTTTCAAGCTTCGTTTTTCTCTTTCTCTTTGCCAAGACAATTATGAGGCTTCTTCTGCCAGTAACCAAACTGCTGCCCGCAGATATCAATCGTCACGCTTGTTCGCCGGAAACCAGATATCAATCGGATCTAACCAAGAAAAAGAAAGCGCAGCTGATGCAGGAATTTGATTGATTGCCCCTGTTCTAGATCGGGGTCCTTGTATCTGGAAGATGCAGATTCCCTGTACGGCAAAAAGCCCTAAATTTTTTGGAGGTGGGGTGGGAAGAATGGAATACCTGAGATGTGGTCGGTCGAGAGGATTCGCACCCGCGGGCAGAGGCAGAGCACGGAAGCGGCGGCGCAGCCGTTTGGAGGAAGATGATGAGCACCGACGACCTGAATCCCCTTCTTCATGGACATCTCCGACCAGTGTCGCACTGTAATACGAAACGAACACTAGAAAATTTTCTTTTTTTTCCTCCTCGCTAAGTAAGTTCCTAGCACAAATCCTCAAGTGCATCGGACGGCCAAACAAAACCAAAAGTTTCCAAAAAGAAAAAAAATAGCACCAGAGATATGATACTACTTTCCTTTTGATGAATTCTACGTCTACATCTACATCTACACTACTTAAAAAATTTACATCTTTCCGATCGTCACACCTGCGTTTCGTCCATCGCTAGATTTTTTTTCACCGCGCATCCCTGACCCACTTTCGATCGATTAAAAAACCAATTGAGCAATCAGAAATCTTACATCTATCAAAACTAAACCGACTGATAATCCCAAAAAAAGAAAAAATAAGAAAAACAAAAATCGCACAAATTGCTGGAGCAAAGAAATCAAGGAGGTGCGAAAGTTATTGGCGCGGCAAAAATCATCAACAGTGCTGCTGCTCATAGTCCATGTGCTTACCTTGAGCCACCGAGCATTGGCCGGCGCAGCAGGGCAACGGGGAGGAGGAGGTGACCATCGGCGGCTTGGACATATCCCAGTGCACATGGTCCACCCCCAGGCTTGACCGAAATGGCAGGGCAACGGGGAGGAGGAGGCCTTGGCGCCATTGGTGGCAGCGGCGGCGGCACTACGTGAGGACGGTGGAGGAGGAGGAGACGATGTATGGGCGGAGGAGGAGGTGGAGGAGCCGGGGCGGAAGAGGAGGAGGCGGTGACGGCACACAATGCGCTATGCAGAGCGGAAGAGGAGGAGCGATGTGGAGGAAAAGAAGCAACATATGATGCGGAGTGGGAGAGAGCCAGAGTTAGGGTTAGTCAATTGGGTAGCTTTAGCTTGTTGGGCCGATTGGGCCAATTACGATCTGTTTGGTCTTTTTTTAAGGAATAAGTCCACTTTGACTCCCTCAAATATAGCTTCAATCTAATCCATATTCCTGAATCGTAATACCAGATATTTTGATACCCCAACTATTAAAAACAGTGTAATTTGACTCTCTCAGCGATTTTAGAGGGTGTTTCGCTGCGTGATGCTTTGACTTGATATAACCTGCTGAGTCATCCTATGGGGCCCACCCATCAGTGACCCTTTTTTTTTCTCTTCCTTTCCTTTCCCCTCCATCAGATCGGTGCCACCCCATCTTCCCCTCTTCTGCTCCACGTCGGGACGCCGTTGGGGAGAAGGAAGCACGAACATTTTGGGGGAGAGGGGGTAGGGGTAGATTAGGCGGCCCCAGCGAGCTCACCAGGTCGACGGCGGGTGAGACGACATACCGGAGACGGTTCAGCTTCGTCCTCCTCGACATCTCCATGCCCTTGCGCCCGCTCCACGTCCTTGAGTAGCGGGTGTAGCGGTAGAGCACCACGATCTCCTAGCCGCTGGCGGCGGCCGGGTCGTCCCTCTCGATGACAGCGACACACATGAAGCCGACGGTGCATTCGACGGTGGAGAATTGCGTCGGGCCGAGGAACTTCCCTTCAGGCACGAACGACGCAGGGACGACGACGACGAGACAACAATTTTCTTTTTTCTATTTGTATTTTATATGTCTTTATCTCAGGATTTGACATAATCAAGTTGCATTTTTTTCATTTTATTTTTTAAGTATTTATCTTAGGATTTGAGCTAATCGAGCTGTTTGAGTTAGCTTGTTTATTTTGCTTCATGGTTTTTGCTGATTGTGTGCCATTCGACACAAAACAATTCATGCCGAACATCCTACTTTCAATGGAAGTGGTTATAGTAATTTTCTTTTCTAGCTTTACCGAGCTATCATAAAAGGTAGATCCGATATCTATGTTTGGATTGATTTAACTGTATATTTTTTTAAAAAAAATATCGTTCTTTTAAAGTGTTCAGATCACAAAAATTAATCATCTCATAAAATTTAAGTGTTCCCAATGCAACGTACGAGCAGTTTGCTAGTTATCAAAAAAATTTGAACCAAATTGGTGATGTCATCTCCCTTCATCCTCTCTCTCTGTGCTTCCAGCTTTCATGACTCGATGCAGTTTATATAGTTGTGTCACTAAAATAAAATGTAAGCCATAATAAAATATGAGGTCCACATGTTAATATCTTGACATAATTTTTTTCCCGGTTGTAACGGGCTTTTGCAAGTGAATCTTTTTTATAACAAACTGGATATCCAACCGTTCACCAGGCCACCACTAGAAATTTTACGCTGCCCCTTTTTTACAACACCACTAAAAAGAGTAAATTTCATAAAACTACACATACTATGATCAAATTATCACAGAACTATAAATTTAACTTGGTGTATCACAAAACTACATATTTATCATCAAATTTATCACAAAACTATACATTTAAGATAAAATGTCACAAAACTACATAATTAGTAACTAAATTATCACAAAACTACAAGTTTAGAACTAATTTAGTCACAAAACAATAATGTTTAGAGCTCCAACATAACAATGGTGCTATGGATTTAAACTCTAAAAGTTATAGTTTTGCGATAACTTCAATTTTAAATATGCAGTTTTGTGATACTTGGCCTTAAATCTATAGTTTTGTAATAAATTTAATGCTAAATCTATAGTTTTATGATACGACGCCTTAAATCTGTAATTTTGTGATAGTTTGATCAAAATACTAGTTTTGTGAAATTTACTCCACTGAAAACAATCCTTTGCCCTTGGCTCCTCCTAAGTAGTGTCACATTATAATCAGAAATGAATACGACAATAATTTAATAATTACCTTTCCACTTATCAATATTTAATATTTAGAAAAAGATTTAGTCATTTTTGGAAAATCTTAACCATTTATAAATTTTCGAGTAAATTTTATAAAATCCCACCTATTATGGTTCAAGTTGCACATAACCACAAGGATTTTAGCACGTGACACAAAACCTCAGGTATTATGATCCTAAAGTTTCACAAAACCACTCAGTTAACTATTTTAACATACTTTTATCAAAATTTTATAAAGTAGATGTATCATTTATATGAGGGATATAATCCTCATAAATTTGAGATGTGATTGTAGAACTAAAAAATATGTTATATCAAAGTTAAAATGATTAATAGTATAGTTTTGTGAAACTTAAAACCATAATACCTGGGGTTACATGTCTCATGCCATAATCCATATGTTTTTTTATAACTTAGATCATAATATGTATGATTTTGTGAAATTTACTCTAAATTTAAATTTCACAGATGCTTAGCTTCAACCATTTGAAATTCTCATACGCTTAGATTCAACCATTAATTTTAACTATTTGAAAAACATTATCATAATATCATAAAATCATTAGATTTTATAAACATATTCTAACATATAATGAATAACCGAAATTTTAAAATTTTAATATTGCCTTAACACCAAACATTTATGACCCTTCATTTCAAATCTAGGTTTATCTTAAATCTAACATTTTATTTTTTTACCATTATTTCTATAAACTAGTATAATCGTCTCGCCAATGGCAGTGGCCGCCGCTACGTCACCTCCATGCTGGCACACAGGGGTGATTATTTATGATGACGCTAGACAAGTATTGTCGGTGACATGGGACCGGGGATATCGTGACCAGAAGAAAGAGCGGCCGCAGTCATCCACGTGGCCCGTTCCCCCCGAGGGGTCGGGCCCGAGGGTGACGTGGCGGCTCCCCCCTCGTTCTTCCCCCGGGGTCGGGCCGCTCCGGTTTCGGCCCCGAGGGCTGGGGCGCCCCGACCCCCTGTGATCTTGGCGCCACGTGTGCGGGTTAGGTGAGCACAGCAGGGCTCACCTAACCGCATTTACGGCGGTTCAGACGAGCGCACTACGCCACATTTAATGCGGCGCAGCGCATGCCTATCCGGTCCGTGGCCGGTCACAGCGAGTGACCAGTCACAGACCGGTCAGATCGCAGGTTAGGTGGCGACAGGCGGCCTGCGGCACGCCTCGCCCCGTCCCGTCAGAATGATGAGAGCCCCTTGCCTCTCATCCCTAGCCGGAGCCGGCGTGCCAACTCTTGGAGTTGGTATATCAGTCCCGGTCAGATCCATCCCAGATTTCGGCGCAGGCGTGGCGAGAAAGTCGCCCACCATTTAATGAAGGTTGAAACGGGCGTCCCCCGAATGAGCCGGTTGGCTGAGCAGAGCCGTGCTGCGGCATCTGTCAGAAGTCACTTCCGGCAGTAGGATAGCCCTAATTGTAAAAGAATGTTTTCTTTCTTAGGCAGCTCGTGGCCCATGTGGTAGCCCCTTGCTATATAAAAGGAGGCCCCGGCCTAGGAAAGGAGGGATCGGACTCTGGCCAATTCGCTCTAGAGGCTGAGCTCTCTCTGGATTCCTTCACATTCACAGATCTATCAGAACACAGGAGTAGGGTGTTACGCTTCTCAGCGGCCCGAACCTGTCTACATCGCCCGTGTCCACGTGTTTTCTCTCTCGCTGACATCCCTCAGATTAGGGGCGAAGAATCTCACCTTGCGCCCCCGGCCGAACCTGCAAAGGAGGGCCTACGCGGTCTCCCGGTGAGGAGCTCCACGCTCTGTCATTTGGCGCGCCAGGTAGGGGGCGCGCGTGTTTTTCTAAGACCTCGTCCCCTTTCGTGTGCGCCAAGCTTCGCCAGGTCAGCCCTATGGCCGCAGAGGCAGTGGCTTACAGCCCTTCTCTGAGCGCTAGCGGTGATGACGGGGAGCGAAACCCGCGCCATCGGGCTCGCACCCCATCGTCCCCCTGTCGCCGGAGTCTTGGGCGGGGGAAGGCGCTCGAGGAGGTCGAGGGATCCGCGACCTCGCCGCTCGCGGGCGATGGAGGAGGACGGCGAGGCGGAGTGCGTCGTCGCCTCACCTACGGCGATGGCGGCATGCCCCAGGGCGCGCTCCAGGCTGCGGGCGCGCTCTTGCGTCACCCGCCCGTCGTCCCCGATCCAGAGACCCCAGCCCGGCGTTGGCTGGATGACGTGGCCAACTTGGTCATGACGGCGCAGCAGCGCCTAGGCGCCGGCGAGCAGTCCTCCGTCGCCGGGACCTCTGGCGCTGCTGCCACCGGCTCTATGTCGTCGAGGCGGAGGGCACGGCGGAACGCCCAGCTCAATATCGAGCGCCGGCGCGACGCTCGTCGCGCCGCCCATGCCACGGAAGGTGCCTCCTCTGCTGGAGCGTCGCTCCGTTCCGGTCACGGGGGCCGACCCCCCGTGTCCCCGGTTGGTGGTGCTGGCTGTCGAGCCTTTGTGGCAAGCCTTCGGAACGTCCGTTGGCCCCCAAGGTTCCGGCCCGCCATCGCCGAAAAATATGACGGAAGCGTCAACCCTGCAGAGTTTCTCCAGATCTACACGACTGGGATAGAAGCCGTGGGGGGTGACGACAGGGTCATGGAGAATTTCTTCCCCATGGCCCTGAAGGGCCATGCGCGGGGTTGGCTAATGAACTTGCCACCCGCGTCGGTCCACTCCTGGGAGGATTTGTGCCAGCAGTTCACTACGAACTTCCAGGGCACATATCCGCGCCCAGGCGAAGAGGCGGACTTGCACGCGGTACAGCGGAGGGACGATGAGTCTTTCCACTCGTACATCCAGCGGTTCTGTCAAGTCCGCAACACCATACCATGCATCCCTGCACATGCGGTGATTTACGCATTCAGGGGGACGTGCGGGACAACCGCATGCTCGAGAAGATCGCCTCCAAGGAGCCCCAGACCACCGCGCAGCTTTTCGAGCTCGCGGACCGTGTGGCTTGCAAGGAGGAGGCCTGGACCTGGAACTCCTCCGGCTTTGGAGTGGCGGCTCCGGCTGCCCCCGAGTCCGCCGCTCGTTCAGGGCAGCGGGACAGGAGGAGGATGAAGAGGTCGGTCCGTTCCGACGACGAGGGTCACGTCCTCGCCGTCGAGGACGCTTCGCGGGCCCCCCGAAAGGGGAGGCCTGCGAGCGACAAAAAGAAGGAGGCCGATGCTCCTGGTAAGGAGCGACCGGCCGGCAAATGGTGCACCGTGCACAACACCTCCCTCCACGACCTCGCAGATTGCCGCGCGGTCAAAAGCTTGGCTAAGCGGACGAGGAAGTGAGAGGAGGAGAAGAGGCAGGAGCACCGTGAGGGCAAGGCCCCAGCGATTCCCACCGGCAACCGGCGAGGTGAGGCCAGGCAGAAGGCCCCCGCCGAAGACACCGGCGATGGCGACGATGATCTGGGCTTTCAGGAGCCCGAGGCCACCGTCGCCACCATCGATGGGGGAGCATGCGCTCACGCTTCTCGCCGGAGCCTCATGAGGCGACGCGGCGGGCGCGTTGGTCGAAGGTCGCCCTCACCTTCGACCAGACTGACCACCTGCCGTGCGTTGCCCGGGGAGGACAGATCGCGATGGTGGTTTCTCCCACCGTCTGCAGTGTGAAGTTGGGGCGCATCCTCATAGACGGGGACGCAGCCCTCAACATCCTTTCCCCCGTGGCCTTTGATGCTATCAAGGCCCCGGGGATGGCGCTCCGGCCGTCCCAGCCAATCATCGGCGTGACGTCGGGGCACACCTGGCCGCTGGGTCACATCGACCTCCCGGTCACCTTTGGTGGTCCCGCCAACTTCCACACCGAGCGGGTGGACTTCGATCTGGCGGACCTCAGTCTGTCCTACAACGCAGTTCTGGGAAGGCCCGCGTTGGTGAAGTTCATGGCGGCTGTCCACTACGCCTATCTCCAGATGAAGATGCCGGGCCCCGGCGGCCCCATCACCGTCCACGGCGACCTCAAAGTCGCGCTCGCTTGTATGGAGCAGCGCGCGGACCACCTCGCCGCGGTATCCAAGCCCGCGGGCAGCAACGAGAGGCTCAGCGTCTCCACCTCACCCGCCCCGAGGCAGCGGATGGCCTCGAGCGACGAGGTCCCGGTCAAGGAGGTTGCCCTGGGCGACGGCCCGTCCAAGACCACCCGGATCGATGGCCTTTTGGACGACAAATAAGAAGACACACTCGTCTCCTTCCTGCGGGCAAACGCCGACGTCTTCGCCTGGAGGCCGGCGGACATGCCCGGGGTCCCCAGGGAGGTGATTGAGCACCGTCTCGCCGTGCGGCCGGGCGCAAGGCCCGTCCGACAGAAAGTGCGGCGGCAGGCCCCAGAACGCCAAGCTTTCATCCGCGAGGAGGTGGCGCGGCTTCTGGAGGCCGGATTCATCCGTGAGGTTATCCATCCGGAGTGGCTCTCGAATCCGGTCGTCGTCCCCAAGGCGAACGGCAAGCTTCGGATGTGCATCGACTACACCGACCTCAACAAGGCATGTCCTAAGGACCCTTATCCCCTGCCACGCATAGATCAGATTGTCGACTCCACTGCGGGGTGCGACCTTTTGTGCTTTCTGGTTATCATCAGATTCGCATGGCTAGGGAGGATGAGGAAAAAACTGCATTCATTACCCCTGTAGGAACTTATTGTTATACAACCATGCCCTTCGGGTTAAAGAATGCAGATCCTACTTTTCAGCGTATTACTCGTATTTCTTTGGATAGTCAGATAGGACGCAATGTTGAGGCCTATGTCGATGACTTGGTTGTGAAAACGCGCAACCAAGAGACCTTGCTTTCAGATTTAGCGGAGACTTTCGAAAGTCTCCGCTCCGCCCGCATAAAGCTGAACCCCGATAAGTGCGTGTTCGGCGTGCCTGCGGGCAAGCTTCTCGGGTTCTTGATCCCTGCCTGAAGCATTGAGGCCAACCCCAAGAAGATACGAGCTATAGAGCGGATGCGCCCCCCAGCAAGCTTAAGGATGTACAATGCGTCGCCAGATGCATGGCTGCTTTAAGCCGATTCATATCGAGGCTGGGAGAGAAGGCGCTACCCCTATTTAAGCTCCTCAAACGCTCCGGGCCGTTTACCTGGACGGAGGAGGCTGAGCGGGCCCTTACTCAGTTGAAGGCATACCTCAGTTCTCCCCCTATCCTGGTCGCCCCGGAGCCAGATGAGCCGTTGCTGCTCTACTTGGCGGCAACCCCGCAGGTAGTCAGCGCGGCGTTGGTCGTGGAGCGCTACGAGGACAGCCCTCGGTCCACGCGCCCCCACCTTGTGTCGACTCGACCCGGGAGAGAGCAGGGAGGAGAGGCCCCCGAGCCGGACGGCGGCCTAAGGCCCCTGACGACCGGATGTGGCCCTCTCCCCGCTTGTCCGACGGCGCCGGACGCCCCCGACCCCCAGGAAGGCCCTCGGGCCACTGCGGGAAGGCCGCGCCCGCCATCCTCCGACCCCGAGGTCGTCGGCACAGAAGCCGAGTGGGCCCCGCACGGCCCCTCGGACGAAGAGCGCCCCGAGAACGATGCTCCCAACGAAGAGGAGAGGCCCCGCCGAAAGGTGCAGCGGCCCGTCTACTTCGTTAGCGAGGTGCTCCGGGACGCCAAGTCCCGATACCCTCAGGCCTAGAAGATGCTTTACGCAATTCTGATGGCCTTGAGGAAGCTGTGCCATTATTTCCAGGCGCATCGGGTCACGGTGGTCACGTCCTACCCCCTCGGCCAAATCTTGCACAACCGAGAGGGTACTGGACGGGTGGTGAAATGGGCAATCGAACTCTCTGAATTCGATTTGCACTTTGAACCACGCCACGTGATCAAAAGCCAGGTCCTCACCGACTTTGTGGCAGAGTGGACCCCGGCTCCCGAGCCCGTCTCCGCCCCCGAGGCCAACGCGGGCCCCTCGCAGCTGCCTCACACCGCCTACTGGGTGATGCAGTTCGACGGCTCCCTGTCCCTTCAGGGTGCCGGTGCGGGGGTCACTTTGACCTCGCCGAGCGGAGACGTCCTCAGATATCTGGTTCGCCTAGATTTTCGGGCGACCAACAATATGGCGGAGTACGAGGGACTCCTAGCGGGACTCAGAGTGGCGGCTGGAATGGGGATCCGCCGCCTCCTGGTTCTAGGCGACTCCCAGTTGGTCGTTAACCAGGTCTCCAAGGAGTACCGGTGCTCCAACCCGCAAATGGACACCTACGTCCGCGAGGTGCGGCGTATGGAGCATCATTTCGACGGGATAGAGCTTCGGCACGTGCCCAGGCGGGATAACGCGGTCGCTGACGAGCTCTCAAGGCTCGCTTCTTCGCGAGCCCCGACCCCACCGGGCACCTTTGAAGAAAGGCTTGCCCAGCCATCGGCGCGGCCCGACCCCCTAGGGGAGACGGACGCGCCTAACCGGCTCCCGAGGCCCATCAGAGTCCAGGCCTCGGGACTCGAGGGGGGCGATCCCGGCCCCCCTAGATTGATTGCTTGGATGGCTGAGATCCAGGCGTACCTCACAGATAAGACTCTACCCGAGGACCGCGAAGGGAGCGAACGCGTCAGTCGCATCTCCAAGCGCTACGTGCTGGTGGAAGGGACCCTCTACCGGCGTGGGGCTAACGGAGTCCTCCTGAAGTGCATTCCACGGGAACAAGGCATCGAGCTTCTCGCCGATGTCCATGAAGGCGAGTGCGGAACCCACTCCGCCTCGCGCACCTTGGTTGGCAAGGTCTTTCGCCAGGGTTTCTATTGGCCGACAGCGCTCCACGATGCAGTTGACCTGGTCCGACGATGCAGGGCGTGCCAGTTTCACGCCAAGCAAACGCATCAGCCGGCTCAGGCCCTGCAGACCATACCTCTTTCATGGCCGTTTGCTGTCTGGGGGCTGGACATCCTGGGCCCCTTCAGGAGGGCCCTGGGCGGGTTCGAGTATTTATCTGTCGCAGTCGACAAGTTCACTAAGTGGCCCGAGGCTTATCCGGTCATCAAGATCGATAAGCACTCGGCGCTAAAATTTATCAGGGGCATCACTGCTCGGTTCGGGGTGCCTAACCGTATCATTACGGATAATGGCACCCAGTTCACTAGTGAGTTCTTCGGCGACTACTGCGAAGACATGGGCATCAAGCTCTGCTTCGCCTCACTCGCCCACCCCAGAAGCAACGGCCAGGTGGAGCGTGCCAATGCGGAAATCCTCAAGAGCCTCAAAACCAAGACCTTCAACATCCTCAAGAAGCACGGCGATTCGTGGATCGAGGAGCTGCCAGCGGTGCTCTGGGCGAACCGAACCACGCCAAGCCGAGCGACCGGGGAAACACCTTTCTTCCTCGTCTACGGCGCGGAGGCGGTCCTCCCATCTGAGCTCACACTGAGGTCCCCTCGGACCACCATGTATTGCGAGGCTGATCAAGATCAACTTCGCCGAGACGACCTCGACTACCTGGAAGAGCGAAGGCGGCGCGCGGCCCTCCGATCCGCACGCTACCAGCAGAGCCTGCGGCGCTACCATCAACGCCATGTCCGGGCCCGATCACTCTGCGTCGACGACCTCGTCCTACGCCGCGTCCAAACGCGTGCTGGACTGAGCAAACTCTCACCAATGTGGGAGGGTCCGTATCGAGTGATCGGCGTCCCCCGGCCGGGCTCGGTTCGATTGGCCACGGGCGACGGCACGGAGCTGCCTAACCCGTGGAACATCGAGCATCTTCGCCGTTTCTACCCATGAAGGGGTCGGGTGTCGTGTCTCGGGCTCGGGCCAACCCCGCACCCCCTCGGGCGTGCAGGGTTGGCCGGGGGCTACCACATGCACATACTTATTTAATTTCTTTCTAGCATTTCAATAAAGAGCCTTTTCGATTTCCTAAGGACTGTGTCTGTGTTGTCGTTTCCTTTTGAAAAGTCTTGACTTGAATCGGTCTGCTCGTGTTCGACCTCGCCCTCGGTAGCCCGGGTCGTCTAAAATCGCCAAACGGGGCCCAGAACCGAGCCGTGCCCCGGGGCGCGGTGAACTCCGGGGGGGAATCGGCAAAGGCCCACAATCGGGTCCCCCTAACCCTCGGTCACCGCGCTCCCGGCCTGGCCAGTCTCGACATGCAGATCTCCCCAGGCACTAGCTTCGACCCGCGCCGCTCGAGGCTGGGGCCTGGGCACGAGCCCTTGTTCAAGTCAAGACACAGAAGGATCGCAACACAGACCATCCTTATCTCATGCATGTAGCAAATGTAACTGACATAGAAATTTAAACTTTGTTTGATTGCAGATGAAACTAGCCTGTACAAGCAGGGGCTCAAAGGCCTCAGAAGAAGAAGGAAAAATTGTTAAGATTTGCGGGGGCCCGGGGGCTCACTCCGACGCGCCCGGGTCGCCGGCCTCGCCGCCGCTGTCGTCCGCGTCGTCGTCGCCGTCCTCTTCTTCGTCGGAGTCGTGGGCGAAGACAAGCCGAGGGGCCGTCCCCTCGAAGCTGTGGACGATGTGGTCGGCGGCATCCCGGACTTGTGCGCGCGCGCCGTCCTCGGTCCCGGGAGGGAACTCTTCTAGCGCCGTCCATGGGGAGAAGTCGGGGTCCCGGGCCTGGTAGCTCGCTAGCACGAGCTCCACCGCTCCCCGGGCGAGGTCCCTTGAGGACGACTTAATCATCTCCTCGAGCTCCTCGGGGAGCCTCTCAAGGGCCCCGGCCATCTCCGAGAGGTGCTGGGCGAGGCCCCCATGGTTGGCGGCGTACTTCGCGTACCGCCCGCCCCAGATGCCCGCCTGCCGTCCGGCGCGGTCTAGGCGGGAGACGGCGTCCCGAAGCATGCCGGGCCCTATCTCGCTCGCCAGCCGGAGGGCTTCAACCTCCCCGGCGGACGAGTCCAGGGTGCCCTGCAGCTCGGCGACGGTGTGCTTGGCGGCTGCGAGGCGGGCGGCTAGATCGCCGTGGCCCGCGGCCGCCCCGTCGCTGCGCGCCCTCACGTCCAGCTCCTTCGCCCGCGCCTCGAGCTCAGTGGCCCGCTGGTTCAGCGCGTTCCTCTCGGCGCGGGCGCTTTCCAAATTACGGCACGCCTGCTCCTCCCGCGCCGCCTCGCGGAGGAACAGACTGTCCGCCAGTCGCTGCGCCGCGGCCTCGGCCTCCTCGAGAGCTCGCCCCCGTTCGGCGAGCGCGTCGTCGCGGAGGCGGAGTGCGGACTCCTCTTCGGCGAAGGCGGCCTCGTGCGTCGCCAGCGTCGCCTCCCGAGTGGCGACGGCGGCCTCGCGGTCCACCAGCGCAGGCTCCTTCGCGTCCAGGGCGCGGGCGCGCTCCTCCAGCTCCCGGGCGCGGACGTCGAGGGCTTTGGCCCGCCGGCACACGGCGGCCTCCTGCGCGAGCAAGCGCGAGGCCCGTCCCCCGAACGCGGTGAGCCGCTCCTCCAACGCCATGGTGCGGGCCTCGAGGGCCTCCTCACGCTGGCGGGTCACCGCCTCGATCTTCGCCGCTCGCCGCTCCCGGGCGGAGGCGGCGTCGAGAACTCCCTGGGCGGCGTCGAGCTTCCCCTCCAGCTCCGCCACCCGGCTCCCGTATTGGAAGCGGAGGTCGTCCCGCGCCCCGTCGAACACGGCGGTGGCGATGAGGGCAGCCTCCCGCTCCTCCTCCACCTCCCTGGAAATCTCCACCAGGCTCCTGCGACGAGCCTCGAGCTGCGAGGTGTGCAGGTGGTGCGCCTTACGGCCCGCCTCCACCATGGCCTCCACCGAGCGCCGCCCCTCCTCGACGCGCGCCCACGCCGCGTCGATCTCCGCCCGCTCCGCCTGCAGGGCCTCCATCTGGGCGCTTAGCCCGTCCAGCCCCGTACTGTTCACTATGGCCAGGGCCTGCAGGAGGGGCTCCGCACTCAGCGGGACGGTGGAAGGGAGAGGGGAGGGCCACCTCGGTGTCGGTGTAGCGCAGCTCGGCCCCCCGATTGACGCGCTGGCCTCGGGGCCTTCCCCAAAGCCGGCTCGTCCGGAGCGCCGCCCAGGGCGTCGGGCCCGGGTACGCCCTTTTTGTATTGTCGCGAACGGCCTCGGGGGTGGCTTCCGCCTCGGGCGAGGTCGGGTCGGGGACCTGGGCGGCGGCCTCGGCCGCCCGCGCCTCGCGCGCGCGCGCCGCCTCTGCCTCCCGGGCAGCCTCCTCGGCTCGACGCACCCTGCCTTCCTCCTGAGCGGCCTCCTCGGCCTGGCGGACCCGGGCCGCCTCCCGGGCAGCTTCTTAGGCAGCCTCTTGGGCCTCCCGGAGACGGCCTGTAGCTTCTTGTAGATCAGCCTCCCGCCTCCAGGCCTCTGCGGTCGCCGTCTCCTCGGCCTCGGACCGGCTAGTCTTGGGATGGCGCGTGGGGCGGGACGGAATCTCGCTGAGGCAGAAGAAAAACAAGAAACAGGAAGAGGTAAGTAAAAACTTGCCTTGGGAGATGGGAGTAAGGACATGGCCGCTGTGGGTGAGGGGTCGAACCTGCGGGGTGGCCGGCTGAACGACCACTTCGGGGCCATGATGAGGTTCCCCCGGCACGACTCGGTCTCCCCCATTTTGCGGAGCCGTTTCTTCTTCCGTTCCCCCTCTAGCTGCGGCGTCAGTGCGGCACCCTCAGGGCGCCTGTTGCTGACGCGCACCGCCCCGCCCCCTCGGGAAGGAGATGGAGGAGGGGTCGCCTCCTGCTTCCTCTTCCCCTTGGCGTTGCAGGGCGGCCGCCCCCCGGGCCCCCGCCGTGGGGCCCAGAAGCATGGCCCCTCCAGGGGTAGATTGATCCCCTCTGCGGCTGCCACCCGCGCCATCGTGGCCTCGGGAGGCCCGCTCCCCTGACGCCCCGACCACCTGCATGATGGCCAGGATGTTGGCGCGCTCCAGGTCGCAGCAGAGGGGGAGGATCCCTTGAGGGATGAGGGATGCTTCCACGGAGCTAAGGTTTAGCACCCGCTGGACCACCATCCTGAAGTCCTCGGGGTCCCAGTCCCACTTACGCCCTTGGTGGGTCCTTAGGAGGTCCTCGGGCCCAGTGTACTCCCAGGCGCCCCCGGTGCGCCGCTGGAGCGGCGCGATCCGGTGGCGGAGGTAGTCATCGAACACCATGGCCCCCGTGAGCCCCTGGGTTCGTAGGCCCGCCAGGCGGTCCAGGACGGCATCGAAGCCGTCCCCCAGATCCACCGTCGCCCGCCAGCTGGATGCCTGCGCTGGGGGCTGGCTTGGGAGTCGGAGGCGCGCTTCGTCGGCAAGAGGGGTGTAGAACCAATTGCTTTTCCAGTCGTCCCACTTCTTGCAAAGGACGCATGGGATGTAGCGGTTCAGCACCTGCCCTCACGGCTGAAAGTAGCAGCCACCGACCACCGTCGGCAGCGATACCGGCTGCACGGTGAAGAACCACCGAAACAGCCGAAGGGATGGGCGCACCCCGATGAACATCTCGCACAAGTGCGCGAAGATGGCCAACGTCATTATCGCGTTGGGGGTGAGGTGCGCCATCTGAAGATCGTAGAACTCCAGGACATCCATAAAGAATGCGGAGAATGGCGGGATCAGGCCCGCCATGACGAAAGAAAGAAAGAAAACGGACCACCCTGGGTAGTGTGGCGCCGGGCGCCCCTCGCCCAGCGTGACCACCTCCCGGCCGGTGGCAGATCCCGGCATGAACCGGCGCGGCAGCCCAGCCTGCCTCTCGCTCGTGATGCGAGAAGGCGGCAGCACGCTGCCGTCGAGTGGTGCGGAGCTCCGCGCCATGGCGCCGACGGAGGGGGAGCTTGAGAGCGAGTGCGTGCGGCAAGAGTAGGGCGAGAGAAAAAAAAGAGCTGGAGCGCGGATGGCAGAGGCAAGGAAAGAGTGGCGAGAGGAAGGAAGTGAATCCCTTCCTCGGCGCCTTTGTACCCTTGCCGACGCCACGCCCGGCTCCTTGTTTCCCGCGCCCACCACCTTGCCCCCTCGTTTCTCGCGCCCACGCCTCCACTAACCCCACTCGCCCGCTTACGGCGCACGCGGCAGTCGTGCGGCCGTGGCGGTAGAGGAGGGGCAGATCGTGTGCGCATTAATTGCGCTCGGTTACCGCGAAAAGCGCCATCATCACATCCCCAGGCGAAACGGACCGACGTGTCCCGATTCGCGTGCTGTCTCGAGTAATGTAGCTGTTACGAAGAGACCGCTCATTAGTATCGGTCGGTATTCCCTTGCCGATGCTCGCGGTTCGCGACCGTTGGAGTCCTGCCCGCCTTTGGGGACCGGTCCCACCTGTCACCAGGCCTGAGGAGTGGCGTCATGCCCGGGCGCTCCCCCCCGGGGGGCGGTCGCCCTGGCGTAACGCCGGGGGCTACTGTCAGTGACATGGGACCAGGGGTATCGTGACCAGAGGAAAGAGCGGCCGCAGTCATCCACGTGGCCCGTTCCCCCCAGGGGGTCGGGCCCGAGGGTGACGTGGTGGCTCCCCCCTCGGTCTTCCCCCGGGGTCGGGCCGCTCCCGTTTCGGCCCCGAGGGCTGGGGCGCCCCGACCCCCTGTGATCTTGGCGCCACGTGTGCGGGTTAGGTGAGCACAGCAGGGCTCACCTAACCGCATTTACGGCGGTTCAGACGAGCGCACTACGCCACATTTAATGCGGCGCAGCGCATGTCTATCCGGTCCGTGACCGGTCACAGCGAGTGACCGGTCACAAACCGGTCAGATTGCGGGTTAGGTGGCGACAGGCGGCCTGCGGCACGCCTCGCCCCGTCCCGTCAGAATGATGAGAGCCCCTTGCCTCTCATCCCTAGCCGGAGCCGGCGTGCCAACTCTTGGAGTTGGTATGTCAGTCCCGGTCAGATCCATCCCAGATTTCGGTGCAGGCGTGGCGAGAAAGTCGCCCACCATTTAATGAAGGTTGAAACGGGCGTCCCCCGGATGAGCCGGTTGGCTGAGCAGAGGCGTGCTGCGGCGTCTGTCAAAAGTCACTTCCGGCAGTAGGATAGCCCTAATTGTAAAAGAATGCTTTCTTTCTTAGGCAGCTCGTGGCCCATGTGGTAGCCCCTTGCTATATAAAAGGAGGCCCCGGCCTAGGAAAGGGGGGATCGGACTCTGGCCAATTCGCTCTAGAGGCTGAGCTCTCTCTGGATTCCTTCACATTCACATATCTATCAGAACACAGGAGTAGGATATTACGCTCCTCAGCGGCCCAAACCTGTCTACATCGCCCGTGTCCACGTGTTTTCTCTCTCGCTGACATCCCTCAGATTAGGGGCGAAGAATATCACCTTGCGCCCCCGGCCGAACCGGCAAAGGGGGGCCTGCGCGGTCTCCCGGTGAGGAGCTCCACGCTCCGTCAAGTATATATAAAGAAAAATCTACCCATTTCATATTTTTTTTCTAAACTAAATATTATATTTAAGAGCTTTCGGTGGTGAAAGTTTTAAAAGTTTGACCAACTATATAGTTAACAGTATCATATATTTAAACAAAGGAAGAAGTAAAAAAAATTATCATATCTATGAGAAGAATTCAATAGATAAAATAGAGATAACATTATGTGTGACCTTATTTTTATTTTGAGTAAAATATGTCGGTGGTACCACAACTTGCGATGTGGGTGTAATTTAGTCGCTCATCTCGTAAAATGCTCAAACAAGTCACTCATCTTGTTTTCTTATGCAAATCACATAAAACATGTGTCAAGTTTGCTATTAAATTGGATGGATGTTGATTTATTTTTATAAACATGGCCAGACACGATCCAAAAATAAACCAACTTCAATATGATTGATGCTAAAATCCAATTTAAGATGAATTTTGTTATTGCTTGCTAAGTTTATTGAAAGCACGCAAGTAGCAAGTAGCATAGATGAAAATATGGGTGCTAATTTGTAATTTTATTGCTTGCATGTAAACATGTTAGCTTGCCCTGGCCATATGTCTCATAGATGCATTATGTTAGCCTTGTATGGCTTCTAATTTTGAAACAAATAATACATGTGACATGTATTTTACAAGATTTGCACCATTGGAACAAGATGAGTGACTCATTTGAACAATTTGCAAGATGAGTGACTAAATTACATCCACTTCGTAAGTTAGTGATATCACCGGTGCATTTTACTCTTTTATTTTTCTTCAAAAGGTTTCTAAACATGTTATTTTCTCAATAGCGTCCAAGCACTTAAGGTGCCTTCCTCATGAGGATTTTATTCTGGAATTAATTAAATGCCCACATGAAATTGCTGGTATATTCCAAATAAGCTTTGAAGTCCAAATTAAGGACAAACCAAAACTTACAGTTTTACTTCATCAAAGAGAGAATCCATTATATACCACTGAGTTTGTCATAGGTCTATAATTTGTCACTGATTTCGTCACGTTCTACAATATGCCATCGACTTTTACTTAACTTTTATGATTGTCATCGTCGTCCGGATAGTCTCCGTTAGTAATGTATAATTTTGTCCAAATAACCAAAATACCCTTAGGACAAAAACTTTCAAAATTTGAACAAAAATTCCAAAATATCATATTATAAATATAGGATTATAAACATCCAAAATTCAGCCAAAAACTTAAATTTTGATATTTCAGAATTTTTATCCAAATTTTAAAAGTTTTGTCCTAGGCGTATTTTGGTCATTTGGACAAAATTGTACCGTTTTAACATAGACTAACCGAATGACGATGTTAAATCGTAGAAGTTAAGCAAAAATTGATGACATATTATAGAACGCGATAAACTAGTAACAAATCGTAGATCTATGACTAACTTAATGGCATATAATGGATTCTCTCTTTCTTAAATGATGCATTATGAAGCTCCAGGAAGAAAATCATTCTGAAGTCTGACCTGAAAAAAAATAACAAGGACATTAACCTGAATGACCGCTGTTTCCAATCACAAAACACTTATCCGGTGATGAAAATTTCTAAAGTAACCATCATACACAAAAGGAAATTAAATAAGTTATCGTCAAGAATTTAAAACACATACGAATTGTTCTTCAAATTCAGAGTCCTAAGTTGTCCAAAAACCAAAAGCAGACATCAATTACACAAGAACAAAAGATCAGCTAATACCAGCCTTCAAGGTATATTACTGTATTGCTTCAAGCTAGAACGGTGTACTTCTGTTTCAGTATTACAGCCATGATTGCTGACAAAACAGGGGTGCATAATATGATGCTGACAATAGCCCAATCATACATTCATCGTCAGGTCCCAAAACCTTCCCTAACACAGCATAAATACAAAAAGGTACTCTCAAGGTAGGAAGTAGGAACCTAAGTTACTAAAGAGCATGACCTAATCTACAAAAATGAACGGATGAAGAACACGATTATCTCAGCGCAACTCCATTTAGTTTGATATACTCCAATCCAAGGCAAGGGGTGGAAATCAATCATGAATTCACAATGGACCACCGAACACCTGCAATACGATGAATCAAGTCAAAGCACTGGTGGATAACTCAGAGTCTAAATCGGATTAAGGCTGCAAACTTACTCCGGCTAAAATGTCTTTTGGAAGCTTTGGTTTAGTTTTGGCGTCTGTGTCCTCAACTGGTTTCTTTTGCGGAATTGGGGGAGCAATTTTTTCTTCTCGAACTTCATTGAATTTGGTTCCTTCCGTCTTCTGATTCTGTTTTCAGGATCTCAGAAAATTCATAGAAATTCTTAAAAGCATAAAAACAGCATAGGAAAAATGCTTAATGCTCAATATAGTTTGTATTATGTACGCAAACAACAGAGCATGTTGTCTCAATTGATAATTGTTACTTTATGAATTGAGAAAAGTTGGAGCCAAAGAGTTCCTGATTATACCAGGGTTCCTCCTCCGAAAAAAACCCATATATAAATTTATGGATCTACTCTCGACTATATTGGATTAATGGTTTGAAAACTTGGAGCCAAAGAGTTCCTTTCATAAGGATTATATGACCAAGAGTATGAAAATACGGAATTGTGCTCAGATAAACATCAATGCAAAGGATGTCCTACAAAACATAGTACAAACCTTTTTCCTGCGTTCCTGAATATGTTTCAACGTACGAGACTTCTCAACATTGGACAGGTAGTGGTCACGTTGTTTCTTTGCAGCTGCTATCTCCAAGTTTAGTTTCTGCTCCCTGATATGAGTCTTCTCAGCTACATTATATTCAAAGTATTAGATAATTTAGAATATTTCCCTTCATTAAGCAGAAATTGCATCAACCTTTTAATTTTGACTTTCCACGTACCTATTTCACCTACAAGATCATCCCATTTGAATTTCTTGAGATATTTTATGTTCCAAATGTCATAATAAAAGGGAGACCTCTTCTTCCCACCTAACAAGATAGGTCAATAGCCCAGGTTAATTTAAACAATACCATAGAACCAAAGTGAAGCTCTATGACACGCATAACCAATGGTAACATAGAGGCGTAAAATGCATGTACCATGGGAACTAAGAACACACCTATTTGTTCACCATTAAGTAGATTAGCCACCCTCTTGGCAACACTTTTCTTGGAAAATTCAATCCACCTAAAATAATTACAGCAGCAGAATGAGGCCATATGTTTTGATATTCAGTGTAACATTTGCTATGATAAGCACAAGGCTATTCTCCAAAGCAGCATAATACTTTTTTTCTCCTAAACATACCCTTCAGTGTATGCCTTCGCTCGAACATTCGTGTGCTTGTGATGACCTTGACCTGGAGGATAGACATGAAATGGTGTGTAAGAAGCCAGGCCACTTTTTTTAGTTATTAACATACAGATACAGATAATTAACAGATAATACTATGCCATGTAATCAACATAAAGAGCAGTTACAATTAAAATGGCACTGCAAAGGAGTTACTGAATGTCTCTGGATGGTATATTGACGTAGCAATAATGTAACATTGCACATCACTTAACACGCAGAACATAGTCGACCAATTCCCTTATCTAGAAGAGTGATTTTCAGCAATGCATCATGAATAGCTTTCTGCTCATAGTTTTTTCATCTATCAATCTAAGCAGTAATGATAGAAGAGCATTATGCACATCATAGGCATAAGCAGAACAAACAGCCCTGTTTCATAGAGGCATATGTTACAGCAGTAAACTCTTAAAGAAATATCCGTGGTAGATTGCCAAGCATAGACAGTGTTTCACACTTGGATCTTAATTGGGCAGCCAATATATTCACTAATTTCTTCAATAAATACTTTATTGTTCTAGCTAACAGTATATTGCTCTGCATATATTCATTTAGATAATAATTGCAGCTTCCAGCATACTGCGTTCCTCGAGTGAGCACCGAGCTTTGAAATTAACCACCATACATATATCCCAAATTAAATCGAACACGGCTTCAACTCTAGTGGCATGAACTACACATCAATATGGGGGAATCTGTGATGCGAATTACCTTGAGGCACGAGGTAAATCCTCTGCACCTCGCCATGCTTGGAGAGCACCTGGCGGACGTGCGACGGGTTCATGTTGGGAGGGACGCGGCTGAGGTAGCACACCCCGCGCTTGCCGAGGCCATCCAGCCGCTTCAGCGCCCGCTCCCTCGCCTCCTCCGTGTCCTCCTCGCCTTCGCTCCCGAGACCTTCCTCCTCCGAGTAGTAGTCGCTCTCGCTGCTTCCCGTCATCACGCCATGGGAACCCACTTCAGCCATGCCTCTGCTGGTCTCGATCGCCGGCGGCGGCGGCGGCGTGTAATGGGGCGGGGATGGGAGAGGAGGGTTTGGAGTCTTTTCGAGAGCTTTGCAATAAGGTCCATTCCACTCACACGGCCCACGTAATTAATTGGGCTTTTCATCTGATTAGCTGAACGATTTTGGGCCCTTATCGGATTATAACTTCACTGTGCGAATGGCCCATGAGTCGGCCCGCCAATATTACCTGACTTCCCTTGAATCTCCTCTGCTAGCTCCCAGTAATGTCACATTACACAAGAAAAAATAATTACTCTCCTCTCATCAATATCTGACATTTAGAAAAAAGATTTAGTCATATTTGGAAATTTTAACCACTCGTAAATTCTCAAATGATTACTTTAACGGAAAAAATGATATGAGCGGATTTTCATAGAAATATATTCTCATGATATCATAAACTCATTAAGATTATTCTAATAAAAAGTTGACAATCAAAATTTCGAAAAGTCTATTATGACCCATCTTATTTTAAACATCTCAGAGCTGAAGGAGCATTTAGTTAAGAACTAGGAGTAATTAAGATTATATGTGTCTTGAGTCTCTTGACCTCTTAACACACGCTTTGAACTACATTTACGTATGAAGACAACTCATCATTTGACCATGAACTGAAAACACCACGCCATACCACATGCGTTTCCGTGTCTTTCTTTCTTGCACCCCTCCATCATATACCGTTGTGTGTGTGTATATATATACTTTCTTTTTTTAAAAAATATATGACGTCGTTGATTTTTCGTATAATGTTTGATCATTTATTTTATTTAAAAATTTAATGTAAATCTATAAAAATATAAGTTAAGATTATATTTTATTTGATAATAAAATAAATCAAAACAAATAAATGATATTTATATAATTTTTTTAATAAAACGAATATTCAAACGTTATGTGAAAAGTCAATAGCATCGTACTTTTAAAATTTTAAAAAGTATATTTTTGAAACGATATCTGCACCAGACACCACATGCGAAGTTTCATATCCCGTTGTATATATAGTAGCGAGCTGATCAATGACCAAGCCTTAGCTAGCTTGCTTACGTACGTAGGTCGATCACGTCAATCGATCCGACTCCGAGGAGCCAATTAATGGGCGGCGCCGGCGGCTGGTTCGTCGTCGTCGAAGGAGGCTCATCGTACAAAACAAACAGGTCGAGCGCCGCCATCGCCGGCCTCTGCGTCGCCGCCGGCGTCCTCCTCATGGTCGGCATCATGCTGCTCTGCAAACGCGCCCGTACATCGCCCGCGCCACCGCCGCCGCCGCCGGCGGCTCCGCGCCGGCGCGACGAGGGTGACAACGACGAGGACATTGTGGTCGTCGGCATCAACGAGGCGACGTTGCCTCGGGTGTTGTACGGCGAGGCGGCGAGGAGGACGACGCAGACGTGCTGCGCCGTCTGCCTGGAGAGCTACGGCGACGGCGACGTGCTCCGGGCGCTGCCGGAGTGCGGCCACCTGTTCCACCGGGATTGCATCTTCACGTGGCTCCGGCGGCGCCCGACGTGCCCGGTCTGCCGGACGCCGCCATCGCCGACGCCGCTCGCCGCCGTTCTTGGTCTGCTCTCTGTTTAAATTTTAATTGATCTTTCTTTCCATTAATTAATTTATTATATTACACCACAATTAATGTCACTGGCTAGAAGTAGAAGATGAAACGAATTTGTTTCAATGGATGTAAATTTGGGTTCGTTGTGTAATTATTGGTTGTATGGTGATCAAGTGAAGAAACTTTATCACTAGCTAATTCTCTCTTTTGTACATAAATATTTTATGAGTCTCAACAAAATTTGCTCAAAAGTTGTCCCTAATATTGGTATAATGTTCTTGAGATGATAAAATACGTAGTAGAAATTAATTGAGGGTAAGAAATAAGTTCTGTACTCTTTCTCGTTTCCATTCGACGTTATATATGGACCTCATTTGTTGTTATGTATGAGACGAACATGCATCAACGTACATACACATGTGAACATAACTATAATTATGGACATATACATTGTCTCGTGCAAGAATATTTTGGGGAAAATGGAAAAATATCATATTATATTGGAAAGAAGAGTAAAGTCACATAACTTATTTAGATATGTCATGTGGGTCACTTTATTTTCAAAATGCACATCCAAGTCACTAATGTAAGTTAAGAAGTCATTTATCCATTTAACTATCCACATGAGCATACCTTGTACATATGTCATGCCATCTATAATTGAAAAAAATTGATTTCAGACATATGCAGAAATGGGATGTGTATTTTTTTTTTCTTTCTTGTAGCACTAGCACTTTAAAATATATGAAAATAGGGGAACCAAATCATTTCACTTGTGCCTGTTTTGATGAGTTCTTGTAGTTCTCAATCCTCTCACTCGCTTACCATCAAACCCAGTGGCGGCGGCTGCGGTTGCGATGACAAGCTATGAATATAAATAGCGACGAAGGCAAAATTCTAGGAGGTAGTGGCTAGGGTGCACAACGGATGCAGATGCCCAGACAATTTTCTAATCCTATGTGGTACGCTGTGTACAAGGTGTGTTAATGTGTGTAGTTAGATGGCTAAATGACACACTTAACTCATATTAGTGACTCATATGTGTATTTTAAAAGTAGAGTGACCTATATGACACACTTAAATAAGTTGGATAACCCTTTATGTATTTTACTCTTGGAAAAAAAGTAACATGAAACTAATTAATGACCCTCAACCTCAGTGGTGTGATGAA
Organism: Oryza officinalis; assembly: GCA_008326285.1. Taxonomy (NCBI): domain Eukaryota; kingdom Viridiplantae; phylum Streptophyta; class Magnoliopsida; order Poales; family Poaceae; genus Oryza; species Oryza officinalis. The sequence goes on from BDMV01000007.1 coordinate 5,584,019, forward strand.
GTCTAGATCGACTCCGCGTCGGGAAGGCAAGCTTACGTACTACTCATAGATACATAGGACTTTAGGCCCAATGTTCATAACATGAGAAATTTTATAGTCCGTAAGAAAATACATAAAGTATGAAGATTTTACACTGTAAATTTTAATACTTAAGGAGCTAGTATCTAGAGGTGTCAAATTTTACATTTAAAAAAATATGGTATCTCTTGATACTTTCTTAAAAGGAGTAAAATTACCTCCATAACATACGTTGAAACTGCTACTACCTATGACTAAATTTATGTTGTGAATCTAAGAGTTATCAGGCGCCTTCAGCTTAAACCAATATCCTTCATATATAACAAGAAAAAAACACATCTGATTAAATTAAACTAGTATAGAGGAAGCGACTGAGGCGACTGAGTTGGGAACTATCGTTTACTGGGGTTAATTTAATCAATTCGGTCCGTCTTATCTAGAACAGGGCGATATAACAAATTACATTATTACCTTATTATAACAATATTCTAATTATTTCTCGAAGCATTATTAACTCTGATTAACAACTGTGTATGCTACATTGATATTTTTCGGTCCTGGAGGGTGGAGACAGTCAGACAATCTCTTAGCATGCATGCATTGCTATTTGGTCACCAGAAGAGTATGCATGGTCGCCGTCCTCTAGGTGCTTAGGGCATGTTGGGTTGGCATACTTAACTTGCTTAAACCAGTCATACTTATTTTCCTAACATGCCTTACGAGAGAGCAATCTTGTCACAGTGTCGATAACATATAGGATCTACGTGATGACGAAGAAATCTTGTAAGTGTTGCGACACTTAACTCGATTGCGCGGCATGGTGCGGTAAATTATGGTTCCGAACCAACCAACCATTACTTACAAAATTATTTTTCATGACACCATCATCTTATTTTCACTAGCAAGATTATTAAACATACGCTTGTAAAAATATGTTGGAGAGATTTTGGTTACGAACCATCAACAAAAATTGATTTTCGCTGACTGTGACTTAAGAGGTTCGTTTGTAAAGATAGTGTTATTTTTACAAACGGAAGACTTAAATGCTTAAGAGCACCGCATAAGAAAATAAAATCGAGATATTAAATCGCAAGACTCTAGGCGTGTGAGCCCATCTCTCATTTCTCCCACAGGCCTCGGTCTTTCATTTCTCCTCCTCTCCCTAGAGAGCATCGCTCCCTCTGCCTTCCACGACGATGGCGGCCACAACGAAGGGAGGTGTGTGGGCGTGGATCCGACGACGGGAGGCGCACGGACGGCAGATCCAGTGGTGGAATGCGTGCGGGCGACGGATCCAGCAGCGGTGAGGCTTGCGGACGCGGATCCAGTGGCTGAGCTTGGGCGGGCAGCAGAGCTCATGTAGCGGCCACGGTGGGGCGTCAGGGAGGCGGCTCGGATCTGCTGCCGGCCGGCCACCCCCTTCCTCGGGAGCACATATCCAGAGGTGGCGACCCATGCCCTTCCTCGCCGATTCTATCCTCCCTCCTCCCTCCTCCGCTGACCTCTACCCTCTCGGCGCAAGCCTCAGGACGTAGCTCGGTGATAGCGTGCCTCAGGACGTAGCTCGGTGATAGCGTACGGCAACTCAACGACGGCAACTCGGTGACCACGACGATAACCGAGACGCGAGGATTGTGGATGAGGAATTTGGGACTGTAATTGGGGATAATGATGTGAGATTTTGAATTTGTGATTCTCTGCAGGTTATTTTGGATCTGGATTTTTATTTTTTTTCTCCAAAAAGTATTATCGTTGGCGGTCTCTTAACACTACTGCCCACGAAAATTGATTTTCGCTGATGGCTGTCTTAGCTTGGCTGCCCATGAAAACTGATTTCCGCTGGCAGCCGGTTGTCTGTCAGCACAAATACATTATTTTCACTGAACTTCGATCGCTGGTGGCATGTGATAAGCCTTTTTTAAGTAGTGAACCGCTAATTAATCACCAGCAGATGTGCCAATATATGTGTCACCTTGTTGCTTGGTGTCACCATCACATGGCCGTTGTGCCTGTAAGGCCTACCTGAAGCGTAGGGGAAAAATTTTCAACCTCTTACACATACTTCAGGCTATATGAGTAGAGAATAAATCCATGATAATTATTTTTGTCAGGGGTGGACCTAGGATTGAGGCAGGTCTTGCGGGCCAGCCCACTTTGGGTCAAATTCTAAATTAATAGACTTTTTATCCCTGAGTGACCGAGCCGAAAAAATACTCCCTCTGTTGTTATCGTTCATTATTTAGTGTAGATTAAGGTTTAAATAGAAAAGATTATAGCACTTAAAAAGACTATACCACCCCTTATCAAATGATGTATGGTTGAGACAAAATTTTAATTTAGGATGAAGGTAGTAATTGGAATCTTGCTAAACATTGGCGTATATACCCGGCAATTAAATTGGTACCAACTAAAAGTGAATGATAATCCGAGGACTATGGTGATGTTTGAATCTTCTGAAGACGAAGATAAAGTGTTTCACGTAAAACGAGATGATATTAACGTGTGATTAATTGAGTTTTAATTATTACAAACTTAAAAAATGAATTTATTTGATATTTTAGAACAACTTTCATATAGAAAATTTTCGTACGAAACACACAGTTTAGCAGTTTGAAAAGCGTATCACGATAATCTAGAATTTTATCTTCTTCTTTTACAAGAAACTGTAAAAACGAACGGAGCCTATATATCCACCACACATATACAGATATAATGTAGCTAATCCGAAGAAACCACCTAGACCTTATTGACTTGTATACATATGTTGTCGTCAGGTTTATAGAAAAAACATGGAAAGAAACGAACAAAAACAGGTCAAACTTAACCTGGCGTGTTACACAATTAAGCAGAAATCTAGGCACATCTAGAATTCAAGATCCTGGATAGTACAGACAAGCAATTGAATCCAGCCCAATCAAACAGTCATAATTAATTAATTAATTAAGCAATTAAATTAAACAATTAATCCAACTCATTGACCTTGAACTGCAACTAAACACGCCACGCTACCACCTGCGTCTCCGTCTCCTCCTCCATAGGAGAGAGTAGCTTGCTTGCGTTGACGACGAGGTTTGCAGCAGCTAGAAGTAGAGCTAGTAGCTGCAATGAGCGCTGGGAGCCCGTCGCCGGCGGGCGATGGCGGCGGCGGCGGGAGTATATTCGGGTCGGGTGGCATCGGCGGCTTCGGCTACGGCGTCGGCGCCTCCGTCGGCGTGCTCCTCATCGTCTCCACCGTCGCGCTCGCCATCTACTTCTGCAGCCGCACGTCCATGCCGGTGGCCGCCGCCGCCGCTGGCCCACCATCTCCGCCTCGACCACGCCGCGACGGCGAGAACGGCGACGACGTCGAGGCCGGCATCGACGAGGCGACGCTGGAGGCGTTCCCGGAGGTAGTCTACGGCGAGGCGAGGAAGGCTCGCGACGGCGGCGCGGCCGCCGCCACGACGCAGACATGCTGCCCCGTCTGCCTCGAGAACTACGGCGACGCCGATGTGCTCCGTGTCCTGCCGGACTGCGGCCACCTGTTCCACCGTGAGTGCGTCGACCCGTGGCTCCGGCAGCGGCCTACGTGCCCCGTCTGCCGGACGTCGCCGCTGCCGAGCCCCATGCCGACGCCGCTCGCCGAGGTGACGCCGCTGGCTCTGGTCAGGCCGTCGTGACGTCATCAGGAGAGCTGAGCCGTGTTATTGGTCTGCTCTCTGTTCAATTTTCTTTTTCCATTTGTAATACACCGCAAATATCACTAGAATTAGAGAAAAAAAATGAAGCAAATTTGTTTGTTTTCATGGATGTAAATTTGGGGTGTAGAGGTTGGTCATGTGGAGAAATTTGACGACTAATTCTATATATTTTTGTACTACTACATAAATGTTTGATGAGTCTCAACAAAATTTCCTCAAAAGTTGCCACAAATGGTCTTAATAGTAATAGAATAAAAAGGAATTAATTCAGGGTAAGAAAATCCTTCGCATGTTGAAAAACAAACAAACAAAAAAGTTCTTCGCATGTTGTACAGCTCAAAATAAATTTTTGAGTCTCTGTCCTTGGGTATGAATTCATTCATTGAGAGCAGGAAGTCAATGTACTGGATGTACAAAATCTCCTCTGTGATACAGAGTGCATTGAATTTCCCCTGAATCCCAGATTCCCAATCATTTTCACTAGATGAATACCAGTATTTTCAAATGTATTATCAATTGACTACACATCAGATATTTTCATACCATGTTCATCTTCAAGATACACAAAGTTCATTTGCTGTAATTCCTCTATGGACATGGAAAAATTGCTAATGATACACAAAGATGAAAATTCTCTATAAGTAATGGAGACAGATGAAGTAAGATTATTCAGAGAGATGGAGCAATTTTTGACTGCTCCCTACACAGATTATTCACAAATGTTTTCACTTTCACACCCAAGATTTGCCACCTTCCCTTGCAAGTACCGAAGAATAAGCGGGATCGAAACCATTGCATCATTTCCAGGCCTTGTGCACAACCTCGCAATGATCACAAGGTTCCGAAGCTCCTTGGAATCATAGATATTGCCAAGATCTGCATCCACCATCTTGTACATTGTGCAGGCAAAACCAGGCTCCTGAACCCACTGCACGAGCTCGCCTTCGCCACCCGGTGATTGGCCGGTCACTAGCTCAAGGATCAGCACACCATACTGGAACACCAGGTCCCTTCTCCTTTGCTGAATTTCATCTGGAGATCACATATATGGAATGCTGTCAGTGTCAGGTCATGCCAATGTTCTACACAAGGTGATATAAAAGAGACAAATTTGGAGTTTTTTCTGTTGTTTGTGTGGTAACTGAACCTTCAAATGATGCAGCATTAGATTCCGGTGTTCGTTTCGGGTCGTAACCGATGACACTGACATCTGATAACTGAAAATGGTACAAGCTTCAGTTGGTGGATCGATGTGCTTGAGACATGTATGAACAATGGTTACTGTGAATCTTACCTTTGCGACAAAATTGACATCCATCATCACATTGCTAGAGTTGACCGACACATGGAACACGGGAGGATCGCAGAAGTAGTACAGGTATTCCTGCATCATCAAGCACAACAAAGAACAATCTGAGGTCACTATACAAGTTCGGAAACCAAATCTGGCATCAGATGACTTTAAATTGTATTTTTCCTGCCAGTTTGTATACATGTTGAGCAATGTATAGTATGGTGATTTTATAGTACCAATGCTGCTGCAACATCTATGGCGACCTGCAACCTGGTCCTCCAGTTCAGAGGCGTCCTGAGAGGATCTGCCAAGAAATTAACCATCATCACAAACTTGATTGACAAAACCACACAATTCCTGAAGAATTTTGCCCAAAATGTGCAAGCAAATAATATACCATGAAGACATTCTTTCAGAGTCCTGTTCTCCATTTGGTCGAACACCAGAAACCTGAAACATCAAACAGAAAAAACAAACAAACACTGTAACCAGCAATTCAACACCAAACAAAAAAAAGATTCAGATGAATTCAGGACAGTGATGAACTGAACCTCACCTGGAGTGGCCGTCAGAGAAGCCATGGAGCCTGACGATGTGGCGGTGGTTGAGGCGGGCGAGCAGCTGCAGCTCGCGGTAGAAGGCCTCCCTGTCCTGGTCGCCGTCGCCGCCGGCTCGCCGCACCGTCGCGACGAGGCCGTCGGCGAACCGGGCCCTGTACGCCGCGCGGCCACCAGGGCCGGCCTCCAGAATCGTGCTGAACCCATTCGTAGCCGCCTCGATCTCCTTGTGCTTGAATTTCCTCACGAATGGCAACCCACCTGCCAAGAAAATTTATGCGAAAATTTTCAGCAACAATTCAGGCTGAAAATGTGAAAATTATTCTGCAGGATGTGCAAAAGACTGAAGAAAACCAAATGATATCACCAAAATTCCCTTGCTTTAAACAACTGGTTCCAAAAGAGAAAAAAAAGGAGCAAAATTTCAAGAAAATTGGTGCATTACTGCTACAAAAATCAATAATAGCAAGAATGGCAAATCAAGAACCAATCTTTCTTCAGAAAGCAGCTACAGGGAAGAGCTGCAATAACCAAACGAGAAGAAGAAGCCGTACGATTGCCGCCGAGGCAGAGCTGATGCCGGCTCAGGCAGCCCATCCTCCTCGTCGCCGCCGCCGCCGGGGCACCGGGATTGGAGCAGCAGCAGCAGCAGTGACTGAGTAGCTGACGGCCTCGCTCACTGACCAACCGACTGACAGACAGACAGACGAATGGATGGAAGGATGAAATACTGTTTGGTAGTAGAATGGTTGCCTGCAGCTGCAGGATTGGCTTCTTGCTGCTGCTGCTGCTGCTGCTGCTACTTGCCTTGTTGATGGAGTCATGCAGGTACAGAAAACCTACGGCGATTGATGTCGTTGCCGAGATTACTGCTAATCGATTACTCGCTCCGTCCAAAAACAATAACCTAAAAATTTTAGATGATGTTAAATTTTTATCTAGATTATTCTTTTTTAAAGACGAAGGAAGTAGGCTACGGGACTGGGCGTGAGATTGTTGTTGTTTGTTGCCTTTGTGTCGGCCCCCTTCCAGCCTAGCCTGCTTTTGGTTCCCCCAGCTTCCTGTATTCTCTCTGTCCACGAGTATAATAAATTCCCGTTAAATTTATTCACAGATATAAGATATTTTGAAGTAATTTTGCTTTTCCAATTCATCCAACTACCGTATTCACTATGTGTAATACTTCCTCCATCTTATATTAAATTCATTTCTAACTTATTTTATTTGTTTCAAAATAAATTCATTTCTAAAGTAATCATGTGAAAATAGAAAATAGTTGTATTAGAATAGATAAAATGATGAATAGTTGTATTGAAATTGGATAAAATAAAAATATTATAGTCTTTTGTTGTTTATATTAGTATGTGTAAGATGAGTGAAAAATAAATTTATTTTGGAACAGAAGTAGTATTTTCTAAGCAAGTAATTTGACCTTAATATAGAACTATGCTAAATTATTCAGTATCTGTGAACAGAGATAGGACGGTATTTTGCTGTGTGTGACATTGTGAGTGATGATTCCCTCGCTTTTGGGTGGGTCCCTCCCTTCAAAGTTGTTACCCTCGCCGATTCTCTGGTTTAAAGTTGCTGTTTAGGTACGTTTAATTATCGCCTTTTATCACGCTACTAAAGATACAAATAATCGTTACTAAGTATTTCTCATTATAACGAAAAGTATTTGTGCTGGCCTCCTTCCTTCCAGCATAAAGCCCTGAACTAGGACCAGTGCTGTTCTTTTCTGAAGGATGTGGCCGGTCAGAATTCGTGTTTAGTTGTATGGAAATACTTGTTAGATTACTTGTCTGTCAGGAAGGTATTAAACTGTTTGGATTAATCTGTTTAAACTTGCACTACCTGAGGGAGAACACTACTAACATTGTTGACATTTTATCCAGCCATTGAGTAACCACATCCGAAAGTGCCAGCTCTTGGATTTCTTTTTTTCTTTTTTTTCTTTTTTATGCTGCTGGGAATCTTTTCACCTCATGGAAAGGGGATATTCCAACCTTATTGGACACATGAAGAGGAGAAGGAAAAAAGGAAGAAAAAAAAACAATGGAGAAATTGCAGGAGTGACATGCTTCCTTGCTTTCAGTTTCAGCCAGGATTTGCAGATGTGACATTGTTTTCAGAGCCTTTCATCTCAAGTGATCCTCCCAAAAGAAGAGAAGAGAAGAAAGGGAGATGCACGCACACTTGGCCTGCTTGCAAAAAATGTTCTGTCTTCTTTGTAAAGCCAGTTCGGTGCAAAATTACTCCCGCTGCTTCTAAATACTTGTACTTAAATTTTAATCCCTCATGTTATTTAAAAGAAAATTATAAATACTTAAAAATATATCATACTATTAAAGTATGCTGTATCCTAAACATAATGTATGTTAGAGCATCCACAGTGTCGCTGGAAATTAAGTATTAAGCATTCAATGCAATCTTATTGTCTGGTAAGAACATTGTGAGAGTGATAAATAACTATTATTCGGTCATATAGCTAAGCACTGTATGCCTGTCATATTAAGTAAAAAAATCAAATGAAAGCAACTGGCTGCCACGTGCAAGTCACCACTGGATAACTGATCTTTCGTCGTAGTATCCAAAATCATAAATATCTTGGTTAGATTACGAACGGTAAAAATCCAAGTTTCTCGAAACATTTTTAGTCTCGATTGGTGTTACGAACCGGTACTAAAAATTATCTTTAGTCTCGATTGGTAAAGATGCATTCAGGGTTAGTTCAAAAGAAAGTCAAAGGTGTATAGTAGATGGGATGGTGACACACGTGAGGGCTGATGTGAGAGATTTTGAGTCTGAATCTCATATCCCACACTAAAGGGGTTGGATTTGCTTATCACGATTGTTATAACCGGTACTAAAGAGGTTTTCAATCGGTGTTAAAAATTATTTCTTCACTAGACAATTGAGTGATGGATAATGTTTTTTCAAGCGAGGCCCACCTTATTCCTCACCGTTGCACGCAAGCATTGTGGCTTCTTGTCATATACTCCCTTTATTTCAAATATAAGAATTTATAGTATTAGGATGTGTATCATCCAATCAAAATCCTTTATATGTTGAGACAAAAAAAAGTACAACCGCTATGTATTGTTTGGACGTGGATTTTTTATAATTTGGTCTTTTAAAAAAACTTATTTTATAAATAGATCCCTGAAAAAACTTATCCTAAGAATGGTCCTTTTTGGGGCGTCAGAGTGACTGGCGCCGTGGTTCAATAGGACGGCGCCAAGGATGCTGGCGCCGTCCCCCTGCCATCGTGGCACACCCAACACAGATGTGGCAGAAGAAGGGCGTCAGCATTGCTGGCACCGTCCCCCCTCCAATCTTTCTTTTTTTTCTCTCTCTGTAGAGGAGAGAGGTGTAACTTTTTTATTTTTATTTTATTTTTATAATATTTTTTTCACACATAGGAGTACGCAGGAACCAACCATAAAAAATTTAAGCTCGAACGGATGAAATATGTGGTCCATAGAATTTTTCAAAGTTCTATCGAAATTGGTCCCGAAGCTTCTCACCTCAAAAACACAATCTTGCAAGCGAAATTTCAAGATTTTGATTTCGCTGAACCTAGCAAAGCTGGGGAGCAACGGATGTAACTTTTTCTGTAGATGTCCGTCGATATATTATATGTGATTTTGAATCCATATGAAAAAAATATGGCTGTTGTATCGAAAGACACTCGAGTTATGACTGTTTTGACGGTAGACTCAAAGACAATCGGATTCCAAGGAAGAAACAGATCTTGCACAAACGGAAAGAGATTTAGTGGGTGGCAGCGATGGTGGTAAGAGCAGCAATAGTGATGATGACGGTAAGAACTCAAAACTCTAAACGACAGAACGCTAATACTAGCAACTCGACACAACGATGTAATAGAAAACTTAACATGCCCTAACTAAATAGTACTAGTAAAAAAAAGCTCAAAGGTTTATAGAATTACGGAAAATTAATCTATTAATTTTTTTTCTCTTTTTGGACTATAAGAAAAAACAACGAAGAATATGATGGCGCCGTGGTGATGAGGACGGCGCCAGCAGTGCTGGCGCCCTCCTACTGCCATATCAGCGTTGGGCTGCCGAGTTTGTCACGGTGGCAGGATGACGGCGCCAGTGATACTGGCGCCGTCCCGTTGGACCAAGACGCCAGTCACTCTGACGTCCCAAAAAAATTATTTCTGGAATAAGTTTTTTCAGAAATCTATTTATAAAACAAGTTTTTGTAAAAGATCAAATTGTTAAAAATTCACTTGTTTGGACCCACCCTCCTATCGAGTTGGTTTGAATCTGCGAATGAACAGATGATAATTAAAGAACAGTACACCATCCTGATCTTCTTTGCTCATGGGGTCATTAGGTGCAAACAGTGATCAAATATTCAAATTAATTGACGCATATGTTCTCCGGGCATTTCGAGCAACAACAGATCAATTACTTAATTAATCACCTGCAAGTCAAACACATTTTTCCCTCTTACTCCCTCTCTCTCTCTCTCTTCGTTAACGCATCGATCTGTAGTGTGGCACTGTGGCGTCCTTGGCACGTGTGGTGGGCGCGTGGCGCACGTACGAACGTGTGCGACACCCCACGTGCCGCACGATCCAACGCAATGCAGGTGGCTACGCTCCAAAAAGTGTACGTAAATATATACAGTACCTCTTTTTAAAATATAAGATGGGTTGATTTTTCACACAATATTTGATCTCGTGTTATTTAGAAATTTAGTATAAGTATGTAAAATTATAAGTTAAGATTATATTTTATTCGATGATAAAACAAGTTGCAATAAAATAATAATATTTATATAAATTTTTTTAATACAACGAATGATCAAATGTTATGTAAAAGACAATGACGTTATATATTTTAAAATAAAAAAAATATTTTTTTAAAACTCTTATATGTATATACTCGATCTAGGCAACCCTCACGACTAATACTATATATAATACTATATAGTACTATGCACGAGTACTCGGCAGCATGTGACAGTGCGTACTACATCTGTGAAATTAATCCTGCACGCTTAGGTTGGTCATTACTTTGGTTTCTCAGTCGCCATGTTCTTCCTTTGTTTTTTTATGCTTATAACTTTAGAAGACGGTTTACTATTTATCTTATTAAAAAATATAATTATTATTTATTTTGTTACGATTTGTTTTACTACATTTGTTTTTTTACATATTTAAAAAAACAAAAAAAATATATAAACCATCTATTTAAAAATCAACGACCTCGAGTACTACGAGGTGGTTTAGCATTAATTTATTGAAAAATAACAGTAACCAAAGTTTTCCAGGATGGATGAGGCTGTATCAAGGGATCTCATCCGATAGGAGCAGTGGATGGTTTCGTGGAACAAAATAAAGATATGTATGTGTCAAAAATGAGTTTTTTTAAGGGAAAAGCGAAATACAATAATACGGAGATAATTCCTCGCTCACAAGGTATAAAGGAGACACCATCACTGATAACGTGGATGAACCACAATGCAAAAAACTGAATAATAACTATACTATAAACTAAGTAAAAAACCACTTGTCTATGTTTACAGGATTACTGGTTTGTTTATTTTATTGGGTAATAATTTTGTCCATGAAGAAGAAAGCTAGCCAGGATCTATCTACCTTCTTGATAGCAACAAATTTATGACACAGCTACAATCACTTTCAACAACCAAGGGAAGCATTGTCCACTGAAGGGCACGAGCTAGAGAGATGCATTCCATGTATGCAAGCATATCCGATTCCAAGGCATCACTACAGTGATCTATCGACTGGCAAGCCAAGAATATTGGAGAGCATGACAGTCCCGCGGTATCATGCTGATACCCACCCTGACATCACGCTCTGACTAACCAAAAGGATAATCTGATTTTGGAAATTGACAAAGGATGGTGTCTTCACCGTCAAATCCTTTTATAAAGCTCTGAAATTGCAGTGAGTCCCTTACACTTTCAAAAGACTTTTGAAGTTGAAAATTCCTCTAAAAATCAAAGTTTTTATCAGGTTGCTCTTAAGGAGTACTCCCTCATGTCTAGATTCATTCTTAGGATTTGAGTTTTTTTTGGGACAGAAGGAGTAGTATCTTGAGAAAGGATAATTTGCTTAAGAGATTAAGTTGTAAAGGAAAATAAATTTCAATTTTGTGTTGAAGATGAAACCATTGACCATAATTTTCTCAAAGAATAAATTGTATTGATGATATACAAACATGTTAGTGGGTATATTTTACTATACAAACTTGTAAAACATTTGTTTTGGTGCATGAACTTATTTGATGCGTGTGAAACAAGACCAAAAGGACACGTCCTAGCCAATTTTACCAAGTAAGATGCCGATAAAGACACAACATGCATACACGAGGTGGGTGGGATATGCTATCTTTATAAACTTGATTTGCGTTTTATTATTCTTTGTTCTACGTGCAATCTTTAGTACTTATTAAACCATTTTATTGAACAAACATGTGTGTGAGAGAGAGAGTAGCATTCTTCTCACGTATATGTTTAGGTAGCATCCTGATTAGCAGTTGAATTTGCAAGATTAGCCTTGTTTTATTTTTTTTTGTCTTGGTTCGCACGTACATGACAAGTTCGTAATAAAATGAGCATTTTATAAGTTTAAGTACTAGATTACATCTACATGACAAGTTTGTGTATCGTCAATGTAATTTACTCTTTCTCAAATGTCCTAGGACAAAACTCTCATATGAAGTGCAATCACTTGGGCCTCATGGTTCGAAAAACATTTAATAATGTTCCATATCTTTTTTGTGGATGGTTAATTGTAACACCCCGGCCCAAGACATAATAGGATTGATAGGATACTCATGCCAACAAGTTGCAACTTCTTTTCCGGAAGCCCATCTCTAAAGAACTCTAAAGTTAAGCGTGTTTGGCCTAGAGAAATCTAGGGATGAGTGACCGACCGGGAAGTCCTTTCCCTCCCGGGTGCGCACGAGTGAGGACAAAATACGCAGAAAAGACTGGTGTTGGTTTGTGAGGGCAGTCTATGTCCTATTTAAGCTGCTAGATGTAAGCATGGCATTGGACGCGTGTGTCACAGTTGCGCATGCATGGTGCGCATGGCTGGTGTGGACCACCCTTAAGCTGCTAGATGTAAGCATGGCATTGGACGCGTGTGTCACAGTTGCGCATGCATGGTGCGCATGGCTGGTGTGGACCCGGGGTGGTCGCACAGCATGGTACATGCGCTGGCACTGGACACACGAACGTGGCCAAGAGAGGGAGTTCCTGGCTTGGGGTCGAAATCTAGAGATGGGTAACCGACCGAAAAGTCCTTCCCCTCCCGGGTGCGTACGAGTGAGGACAAAGTGAGGGCAGTCTATGTCCTATTTAAGCTGCTGACGTCGATCTTTTAAGGGGGTGAGGATGTAACACCTCGGCCCAAGGCATAATAGGATTGATAGGATACTCATGCCAACAAGTTGCAACTTCTTTTCCGGAAGCCCATCTCCAAAGAACTCTAAAGTTAAGCGTGCTTGACCTGGAGAAATCTAGGGATGGGTGCTTACAAGTTACAACTTCTTTTCCGGAAGCCTATCTTCAAAGAACTCTAAAGTTAAGCGTGCTTGGCCTGGAGAAATCTAGAGTTGCAACTTCTTTTCCGGAAGCCTATCTCCAAAGAACTCTAAAGTTAAGCGTGCTTGGCCTGGAGAAATCTAGGGATGGGTGACCGACCGGGAAGTTCTTCAAGAACTCTAAAGTTAAGCGTGCTTGGCCTGGAGAAATATAAGGATGGGTGACCGACCGAGAAGTTCTTCCCGGGCCCTGGTTTGTGAGGGCAGTCTATGTCCTATCTTCAGCAGGGAGCGGTTTCTAGGGATGGGTGACCGATCGGGAAGTTCTTCCCGGGCCCTGGTTTGTGAGGGCAGTCTATGTCCTATCTTCAGCAGGGAGCGGGGCACGGCTACTAAGGCCTCGTTCGTTTAAGTGATAGGGGAGGGCAACTGATCACTCAATTTTCGTTAACATGTTTTTAAAATGCTAAACGATGTATTTTGTGTAAAAGTTTTCTATATAAAATTTTTTTTAGAAACATCAAATAAATCTTTTCAAGTTTACAACAATTATTACTTGATTAAACAAGTGCTAATAGATTGTTTCGTTTTACGTGTCGTCAAAAATCTCACCGCTACTGTTGCTTTGAACGCAGCTAAAACACATTGCAAATGTGAGATGTATATATGGCGCAAGGCATGGGTGGAGGTTTCGTGCTGGACATCTGATGTGAAGAAAGAAGACCTGTGAAGCATCAGGTCCTTTTGTGCTGGAATTAAGATGCGCTGAGTTTCTCCGTTTTTGCTGTATGTAGATCAAAGCTCAAACGGAGCTGCTAGTGCTGCAATCATTGGCCGAAGTGAACAGATCAACCAGCTGATAAAAGAGCGAAGTGTTTAGATAATCACAAGTTCACAACACAATTAAGATGCTATCAGCCTCCTAGTTATAAGGTATGGTATATACAAGTATGTACTAGGACGTAATTCTTTTTAATTATTATGGATGTACCTATTCGAGTATGAGACGCTGGTTGCGAGATATTATGGTCGCCTCAACAATATATATTATCGTTGTTGTTGACATCGACGAAAACGTCTCATCGCACTGGCAGTCTGCCGGTCGCTCGTCTTTGGCGCCCGCGACGATATGGCGTCACCTGCAGGTAGGGTTGGAAAGAAGAAGCTCGAAACTCATGAGCTAACTTAATTTGTGTAAAATTTAATTTGGCTTCAACAGTTAATGAATCGAGTTTAAACTTTTGTTCGTTTGTTTAACAGGTCAACTCGAGCTAGCTCGTGAGTTAATCAGTTAGCTAATTCAGCTCATGATGCATTAAGATATAAGCTAATTGTTCATAGTTCACACATGTAAAGGTCATATATTCACAATTATTCATTATTCATTGTAGCACAATCTTATGTGCCATGATGCATCACATGTCAATCATAATCTTTGGTCACATGCTCACAAAATCATATTACATATGAATTTTAAACCATGTATTTTGGTGTAACGAGTTCAACGCTAATTCAGGCTCTTTAATGAGTCGTGTCAAGTTTTATTTTTATCTCGTTATGTGAACGAGTCAAACTGAGCTAGCTTATTAACTTAACGAGTTTTTACGAGTCAAGCCAGTCAGAGTTGGCTCGTTAGCCAACCCTAGGCTGCAGGTGCTACTGATTCCGAGTAGTCTACTGCCCACTGCCGTTGACAACGTTATTTTTACGGATTCATATGCTCGGGCGCCAGGACGTCTGAAAGTTATCTTTCTTTTAAGCGACGCATAATTGGTAGTAGCCTGCAAGTAATAAGATATTAATTGTTGGAGTAAACCTACATAGCAATTGTAAAATGCACCCCCACATAATAATAAAAACCAACTACATATGATGAAAGAATCAAAATGGAATGAAAAGCACAAATACATATATGATGAAAGAAAAAGTTATATGTCCAACTCCTACAGTTGAACCACACCTATACTTTAAGACCCTGTTCGTTTGAATTGTTTGCTCGGGCAACTTCCTCTGTATTTGTGTAAGAGTAAATGATATCGTTGTATGTCATCCTCTTTATTTGTGTAGGAGTAAATGACATTGTTGTATGTCTTTCTCTTTTATTTGTATAGGAGTAAATGACATCGTTGTATGTCTTACATGCAAGCGATACATATTTGCATGCCCACGTAAGGAAAAAGTCCGAATTACCATCCTGAATTGTATGAATTACCCCTCTCAATTAAAAAACTAGACATTCTTCATCCTTAACTTTTATACCGGACAAATAACCCCCTGACCGATTTCAGAGTGATTTTGGTCCTACGTGACGTACACATGGCAATCTAGTTAGCATTAAAAAATGGTGGAGCCCACTTGTCAGTTCTGGTTCTTCTCTCGATCACCACATGTGGGTCCTACATTTTTTATAAATTTTTTATGCTGACTGGACTATCACGTGCGCGTCACGTAGGATCAGAACCGCTCCAAAGTTAGCCAAGGGGTAATTCGTTCGGTATGAATAGTTGAAGATGAAAAATGTCTGGTTTTTAAATTGAGAGGTAATTCGTATGGTCACAATAGTTCAGAGGTAATTTAGACTTTTTTTCTAAATAAATGTCTAACACAACAATTTAATAGATGGTGTTTAATTTGAGAAGGAAAGGATGTTTTCTTGTCTTGTCTCGACTTCATTTACAAATATAATAATTAAATTGGGATGAAGGGACTGAAGTACCAAGTTGTATAAAAATACATCCAAATTAATTTCAAGTGATTCACGTGTTTGCTGGTAATTGACAGGGAAAAAAATTGTTTGTACTGTCTTCTTTGAAAAAAGAAATCGTTAGTGTTTTCAAGTCCCAGGGTACGTTGAACCATTTCTTCCTGCAGACGGGAACTCATATGAACGAGGCATACTTGATGACCAAATTTTCTCTAGCGAAAAAATGAACGAAACAAAATTAGGCAAATAATTCCCAATAAATTCACCATATATATCTACTCCAATTAATATGTATCGTTTGCGCAATGAAAAAGTACGAATTAGCCTCATAAACTATTGCGACAGTGCGAATTACCCCCGAAATCACAAAAACAGACATATTAAACCTCGAACTATTGAAATTGGATGAATTACCTCCCTGACTCAATCTGAAATGGTTTTGGTCCTACGTGATATACACATGCCGCCAACGTGGAAATCCAATCAGCAAAAAATAAAATAAAAAAATATAGGACCACATGTCATATTAACCCCTTCTCTTTCTGTGTTGTTGGCGTTGGAGGCGAGCGGCTGCGGGCGTGGTTGGGTGGCTCCGGCCGGCGACGGGCGCAATGGGGAGGGGGAACGAGTCGACGGCGAGCAGTGGCGGGCGTGGATGTGATGGCGCTCCAGGCGATGACGGGAGCAGTGAGGAGGAAGCTTCGGTCGGCGGCGAGCGGCGATGGGCACAACTGGGATGGCAATGTTGAGGCTCGCCTCGCCGGTGTCCGCATCACCTCTAAGGGAAGAGAGGAAGTAGGACGGTAGCGGATGATGCCCGAGACGTGCGCCAAGGTTGTGTTCCCCCAACGGCGAGTACCTGCGCGACCGGTTCCCACTCCCCGCTGTGCCCGTCGTCGCTCGCCGCAGGCGTGTTCCCGCAGAACTGACGTCGATGAAGGATGAGGGCAGATCTGGTGGATGCCTTGCCGCTGCCACCAGCACTCTCCTGCCGTCCTCCTCTTCCTTTGACTTGTCTGGAGGACAGTGCCGTCACTGGAGGGCGCCACCGTCGCTTTCCCCTCCTGCCCTGGAGGAGATGAAGAGAGGGGAAGGTGAAAGAAAGAAAAAAGCATGAGCATGACATGTGCGACCATCTAATCTTAGAATATTTATTTTATTGAAATGTTGCTGATTGGATTAATACATCGTCATGTGGATGCCATGTAGAACTAAAACCACCTTCTACAGGACCAGGGGGGTTATTCGTCCGGTTTAGAGAATTGAAGGTGTCAAATGTCTGGATTTGTTTGTTAGGGGGTAATTCGGTCGGCCGCCATAGTTGGGGGGGGGAGGGGTAATTCGTACCTTTTCCTTTGCGCAATTTCTCCGAAGATAGCTTACCCAATGATCCAAATTTTTGTGACTTACGTAAGGTTCGTTTCAAAGTTTTCACACTCAAATTAGTCATACATACAAGTGAGTGTTTCTCAACAGGTTAATTTTTTTGTGATGTCCAGTTCATCTGGATTTAAAATATAGATTTGACACATGTGTTCGTACTTACGACAAATTATTTTTTTATAATAGATGACATATCTTTCGACAGCGAGACACATATATGTCAGCCTAGTTTACGAAGATGTTTGGTAGGATAGATGTAAGTGTGCATCGACATTTCTTCATGTTTCTAAAAGAAAAAAATTAAAATTTTGCAGCTTTTATATCCCGATTTGGACATGGATTAATTTCCAGCTCAAAAACTAAGGAGTCCACAACCATCGGTTTCATCGCTAACCACCAACTCCTAATCGTGATTATCCGAAACTATTAGATCCCCGGGCCCACACGTCAGTGTCACCCCCGAAATAATCTAATCCTTCAAACAAAAAGTCAAAATCGCACTCGAAGAAACCGAACAGATTCCTTTCTTCCTCACGGCTCCTGGATTTTATAAATTCCACCCCCGAAAGATTTTTCTTTCACAATCCAGTCCTCGAACCCAGCCATGGCGACCAAGCAGAGCCTCCTCCTCCTCGCCGTCCTCGCCGTCGCCGCCGCCGCCGCCTCCGCCGTCACTGAAGTCGAGTACTGCAGTGAGTATCCCTCCCGCTCGCCCCAAAACCCCTTCTTTCGAGGGCTATTTCCGCGGTTCTGAGGCGCGAAAGGTACGCGAAGATTGGATGATTCGGGTTTTTTGATGATGTTGCTGTTGCTGTGGCGTGCAGATAAGGACAAGAAGTACCCGGTGAAGGTGAGCGGCGTGGAGATCGTGCCCGATCCGGTCGCCCGCGGCGAGCCCGCAACCTTCAAGATCTCCGCTTCCACGGGTAAGCTAACGTTTTCCCGTTCCCCTCTTGTGCTAATCTCTTTGTGATTTATGTTTCGTGATGCAGTTGGGGTACTTTGTTCTGCCATGAATTTAGTGTACTAGCTCCGGCTCTGAACTCAATTGGCAGTATAATTGCGAGAATTAAGCTATGTACTAGTGGAAATTTAAGGTGGTGGTAGAATTATGCTTGCTGTTTGGCCTGGAGAAGAAAAAAAAGAAGAATAATTTTGCTTGCTGCTGAGTGTTGACCAGAATTTTCTTGTGATTGTACGGTGAGGTTAGGATTGGCATACGCAGATACGCTATTAGCTGTGGCGATTGATGGCTTGTGTTTTGCAGTTATGTTGGGGGTGAGTCTACACAGTGTGGCTATATGCCTATGGTGTACTAATTGCAAGTGACAGTGTGTGCCATGGAGAGTCTCCTTTTAGAGGTGTTAGGGTGTGTACAATTAGAGTTTAATTTAGTGGTTGAGAGAAATTGCAGTTATGTTTAGTAAATTCTTTAGACATTGGTGGTGCTGTTCGGAAGTGCGCTCGTTATTATGCTCGCCCTGTAGTATTTATGTTTGGCGGTAATGGCCATGTAGAATGCTGCAGAGCCCTAGTTGATTTGTGATTTGCTGATCACAGCCTAGAGATTTAGGCGTAACATGGCATTGATTTCTGTAAGCCTTTATCAGAAATATTACTTTCCCTATGTAACGGCTTAGGAATTTAGGGCCAGTCAAGTACTCAGCCATGATGAAAACATTTTTTGAAGAATGTAATACCACCTTTTATGTTATGAATGGCCTTCTCTAGGTTAGGTAGCATATATTTTAGAGGCAGGACTGCTGGCTCTTTTCCCCTGCTTGCCTATGAGAAGCGGTATGGGTCGCTGGAGTTGCCAGAAACACAGAAGTATGGTTCTGAAGATGATGCAATCCTGTATATAGTGTGCATCCTGTTAGTAGGACAAATCATGCCTTTAACATTTTCTGTTTATCAGTTCGTGTAGACGAGTAAATAATGGAACTTAAGTTCCTGTTTTTTTTTTCTGAAGTAATGTTTTGGTTCTTAACTTTCTATATGATGCACATTTAATATGTCTGCACAATAAATCTATAATTGTGTACATTTAAGGAAGTTGACTAATAAGAATCTTTAACGGCTTGATTACACCTGAGAAGCTAAAACTGAATAGCACGTCCCAAAACATTAGCAGTGCTTTTTCTAATATTCAAAATCTGTGGGCTTGATCAGTAAATCCACCAGATTGAGTCATCTCCATGTTGCTTGCAGCCTGCCCTACTTTTTACAGGGCATAGCAAATTATGTATGGACATGATTAAATTCAGTATATGCACGTTATGGTGACAATGATCATTTAGTAATTTGTCCTTTGGGACACCAAAGCAGAGTCCATCTTATTGCATCGTTAGTTTCCACATCAGTATACTGTCATGGTAGGAATAGGTACCTCTCTAAGTGAACCATCCAAAACTTTTCCTTGGAAAAAAGGGTGAAGCATCCAAAGCATTGGGAAGTGGCACTGTGCCTCAGACTCGGTCATGCCCACTGTACCCAAGTTTTTTTTAGTTTTTCCTTTTCTTGAAACGTAGTGCTTAAAACCTTGTAAGTAATAGGTAAGGTGATAGATGTATGTGAGGCCAGTTTGCATGTGGTGTAGCACCACAGTTGGCGAAACCCATAACCTTTTTCTTTCAATCAAATCTAAAAAAACAACAACCTTAGTGATTTGTTTTACCATATGAGTGAGTCGAATCTAGCTATGAGTACATTTCATTATAAACCCCGATGGTTTCTAGATCCAATAAATATTATGCTTGTCAGGACTCAGGAATCTAGTTTAGGATCACAAGACTTGTCTATTTCTTCCTGCCATACTGACGATTAATTTATAATGAATCTCAACGACCTGCTGCAGATAAAACTATTGGTAAAGGGAAGCTGGTTATTGATGTGAAATACTTCTTCTTCTATGTCCATTCGGAAACTCGTGAGCTCTGTGATGTGACTTCCTGCCCGGCAAGTGGTGAATTCTTGGTAGCTCATCAGCAGACCCTGCCATCATACACTCCACCAGTAAGTCTGAAATTTTGTTTCTAAGTCTGGAAGGTATGCTCTTCCATGAATACATTCCTTTAGGACCTGGCAGCTCAAATACCACTGAGTATACCAAATTGTGGTTTTTTGGTTGTCATCTTATTCTGATTCACACTTGATGGCACTTGCTTCTTCTTCAGGGCTCTTACACCATCACCATGAAGATGCTGGGTGATAACGACGAGGAGCTGAGCTGCATCTCGTTCGGGTTCAGCATCGGTTTCGCCTCGTCAGAAGCCACCATCTGAATGCATCCTAGCTGAGCACCCTGAGGCAGAATTCAGGAATATCACACCATGGATGTAATTACAGAGCACCTATGTATCTTAGATCACTGAACTCAAAATACAATGCACACCTGCCAACACATTATGTTCAACTAAGACATTTTATCCAGAGTTGAACATACAATAAAAACATCACTAGTGTACTTAACTCCGTTTAGCTGTGGAAATTTGTTGCATTGCATGTTGAATTGAGCCTGGATGCATCTTGATCTTGAGAAAAAAATTCCTGTTTTTTTGAGGTGTGAAGCTTGTGTAAGCAATCTGGGTGGTTGGTGCTGTACTTAACCACTAGCCACATGGGAAAACCATGTTATGTTGACAGCTTAGGGTACTATTTGGAGTTTGCGTGTCAACATCAGTAAGGATGGGCTAATTATTCTCTCAAGTTTCCATCTCTGCTTCGTTATTTGGGTTAATGCGATCGAGATTAGGTAAGGCCAGCATAGGATTTCTGCTGCTCGAAAACGAGAGACTGTATATCTAGCATATGGGCACTAAAATCTATCTTTCAACAAGTTATCTCCTATTTTTATTGGCTTCCTCAAATTTTAAAATTACCTACCTGTATATTACTTAGATAAATAAGTGCTTATTAATACTACTTAAAATGTTAATAGCAACGGCGTACATTTTCACGTCACCCCTATCAATAGCATCTGAGCCTCACAATCTATACTATTACGTCACATTTCAATAAGTCCTCCTTCATTTTCACTATTGGCTTCTCAAATTTTAAAATCATCTACTTATTTAATAAAAATCCTTCATTTTCACTATTGGCTTCTCAAATTTTAAAATCATCTACTTATTTAATTAAAAAAATCATAGTATTACTTAAATAAATAAGTGCTTATTAAATAATTTAATAAGCTAGAAACACAATTTGTTTTCCTTTGTAACGCACAGCTCTAGGTTAGTAAAAAACGAAATTGGGATTGCTACTTTTACCTGCCACGCTAATATGCATTCAGTTTAATCCGTACTAATACCAGTTGTTACCAGACGTTAATTTAATTTGCAGGACACAAGTTGTTAGCAAATGTTAATTTAATTTGGAGTGATGCAAAGTGTGGATGCAATGATTAGGTTAATAAATAATCCATGATTAATTTTAACGGATTTAATCATGTGCACTTAGTGTCAACTTTTCGTGTAATCCCTTTTAAGGCACCGAAGCAAGATGATTTAACCAAACAAACCCATTTAATCAAGAAAACCTTCCGTTCAATTTTTTTTAAAAAAATTCCGTTCAAAAATTTAATCAAGCGAACCCTGTTTGGAACGCAGTAATTCCACTTAATTTCGTCATAGTTGCATCAATTTTCGTAGTAATTCCGCATAAAAATGGATCAGTTTCAGCATGGATATAAATTTTTTTGCCACGTTCCAAATAAAAACTAAAAATATATCATTAGGCGATGATCACCTGGATTAATGCTTAATTAATCTTCCTCCATCGTCCATCCCTCTGTGATAGAGGAGGTTAAGTTAAGCAAAGCATTAGCCATGAAAAAGACTTGAGTAATGACTAGAAATTCAATTCAACCTTGTTGTCAAAAAGGCGGTTAAAAAGGAAGCAAGCCCTACCCCTCTCCCTCCCTCCACCTCCATTTCCTCTCTTCTTCTTCCTTCCTCCTTGCTCCTCCTCCTCTTCAACCATCACCAAATCCACATGCTTCCCAAAATCCAAACCAAATTGCAACCCCAATCTCCATTGTCACCACCAAGAATCCAATTCCCCAAGAAGCGGAGGAGCTCATCGCGCCATGATCATCAAGACGCTCAAGGCGCGCATCCTGCGGGCGCTCAAGTCGTCGCTTCCGGCGGCCACGTCCCCACCGCCGTCGCCGACCAAGCCGGGGCGAGCCGCCGCGGCAGCCGTGGTGGTGGTCGCGGCCGACGCGTTCTCCGACGACGCGTCCTTCTTTGACGCCCACGAGACCCCGACCAAGAACGGGGCGGAGCCGATCGACGACTGGGAGCTCGTCGACGAGGACGGTCGGGTTGCTTCTGCGGCGGCGGCGGCGGCGGTGGCGGAGGAGGAGGAGGAGGAACAGCTCAGGGAGTTCCCGGCGAGGTGCCCGCCGGGCGGGGAGGGGGCGGTGGTGCTGTACACCACCACGCTCCGCGGCATCCGCAAGACGTTCGAGGACTGCAACGGCGTGCGCGCGCTGCTGGAGAACCTCGACGTCGCGTTCCAGGAGCGGGACGTGTCCATGGACAGGGGGCTCAGGGACGAGCTCTGGTCCGTCACGGAGGAGAAGGCCGTGCCCCCTCGCCTGTTCGTCCGCGGCCGCGACGTCGGCGGCGCCGCCCAGGTGCTCGCCCTCCACGAGGACGGCCGCCTCCTCGCCCTCCTTTCGCCGGACAGCAATAAGAAGAGGAGCGGCGGCGCCGGCGGCGACGGGGGCGGCAAGTGCGACGCGTGCGGGGGCCTCAGGTTCGTGGTGTGCGGCGAGTGCGACGGCAGCCGCAAGGTGTTCGACGGCGAGCGCGGCCGCGGCGTGCGGTGCCGCGGCTGCAACGAGAACGGCCTCGTCATGTGCACGCTTTGCTTGTAGTAGCAAAGTAAAATTAATTAGCGGTTAATTGTCAATTACCACCTCCCTTTTCACTTACTCTAATCTGCTTTTCTTTTAGTAATTAATTACCCTCTTGATGGTTTTGAGTGTGTGTCTGGACTTAGCGGTTGGCCTGTCATGTACATAAACTACTACTACTACTTGCTTCAGTTAAACTACATATATGAATGTGATGTATATATGCTTAGTTTAGATGTCAATTTCACAACCTTAATTTGCATCATTGCATGCATCAATCAATCAGTTTTCTTCTGATGAAACTTGGCGGTTTCATGAAAAAGCCTTTGACAAATGGCAATCAGCTGCAAATTAAATTGCTGGATTTCATCATCTTTGTGTGGATTCCAGAATGTTTCCTGACATAATTCAGGAGCTGTTTGTGCATAGATGATTTAATTTGCATAATTCAGAAATGCATGCTTTAATTTGTGCATAGATGATTTAATTAAATGCAAATCAAAACATGCATTTCTGATTTCTGACAGAAGCAACTTAGGATTCTCTTGCAGTGGTGGTCCTGTATAGTATATAGAGAGATTATTATTACAGATTAGAGGAGCAAGCAATTGCAGCTTTACACTTTTGCTGTTTGCGCATAGCCTTTTGGATTAAAAGGAAGCTGGTGTGTTACTGTCTTGCAGCTTTGCATCATTGCATGTTACCACTCAAGTTTCTGCAGATTTTGATGCACTGAATCAATCAATTCCCAAGTCCCAACTACTTTATGATGTATCACATTCAGCAAACACAATGCATCACAGTAGCAAAAAAACCATTTGCAGAGGTGTTACAAATGCTTGCAGCCAAGTGGAGAGGCAATTAGGGGACT
Source organism: Oryza officinalis (assembly GCA_008326285.1). Taxonomy (NCBI): domain Eukaryota; kingdom Viridiplantae; phylum Streptophyta; class Magnoliopsida; order Poales; family Poaceae; genus Oryza; species Oryza officinalis. The sequence goes on from BDMV01000007.1 coordinate 5,607,939, forward strand.
GCAGTCATAAACCAATCTGATCAAAGATTTGCAATAACAGCAAAAAGTAGAGTTTGCGAACTTACACTTGATATTATCGATTATCATGATGTGAGATGGTACATCAGCATCAACATTGTCAACATCACTTTTCATTTTTAGGGAGCACTAGAGATTGTGAGTAGGCACCTCAATTGAACAGAGCAAAGAGATAAGGAGGATACTTATAGGGGGGGGGATTAATTATTGATGATTGAACATCACTTGATTTGATAGTTGACACCAGCAGTGCACATGTGAGCATTGCAGGGGACCATGATGAAGCCATGGCTGAGGTTGATGAGCCCATATATATGTTCATCTTGGCTAAGTCCAATGGGCCTAAGCTAGCTTGGAGAAAAGTGGCTCCTTGCAACACAACACCAAGCAATGGTCCAAGGATTGTCTACCCATCTGTAAGCATCTCAATAGTTGTGGCCATGTAGTTGTGGGTCACATTTGCTCATTTGCATTCCTATGTGTTAGCATCTCATTAGTGATAGTTTAGAAGGAAGGAATATTGCATAATTGTTGTAGGAAATAGGTTGCTCCCCACATTGTTTCGTATGAAATTCAAGTGTTTTTATAGATGATGCTATGCCAATAAATATTTATGAATTTACTATTACCTGTACTTATTTGTTTACGAGGAATCTAATACATGAAAACTTATAGGTTTGATAATATGCCCAAATTAATTGGTTATGTAAAATTAAGAGGCTAGAACTAGAGGATAAGGAATATGTGTAAATTCTTTTATTTGTTATGGAATTTGAATGTTCTACAGATGGTGCTATGTTGATAAAAACTTACAAATTCACTATTATCTCTACTTACCTATTAACGACAAAATCTAGCGCATGTGAAAACTCCTGTTCTAGATAAATATGCCTAAATTAATTGGTTATGTAAAATTAAGAGTCTATGACTGGAGAGTAACTACAACAATGTAAAAATTCTTTTATTTTCATGGCTGGACAAAAAAAAAGCTCAATACATGATCTTGAAAACTTTAGGGACAAAACTAGGGCGTAAATAGCACATTGATCTAAGCCAACGGAGTTTATATGATCGATTGCTTTTATGTTGACTAAAAACCATAGGCAGGAGCCATTTACATCAAAATACAAGAGTGTGTAAGACTCGAGGTAAAGTAACCTTTGTGTTACCATCCGATTGTAATACGAAGTGCGATGACCTAGGATCAGTGACAGATCCAGCTCTCGGGTTGGTCAGACAACCGTCGTAGAGAACTTCACCGTTAATTAATGAAAATGCTCGTAAAATATTGCTAATGACTAACAAATACACTTCATCTTTCGAAATAAAACCCGACCCGACGATGTCACTAGCTCCACCACCGTCAACACTCTGGCAAGTCATAACCACCAAAGTGCCTTTAAAACAAACAAAAAAAAAATCCACGCCCAGCCAAAACCGCAACAGAAATGAGAAAATCCCCGATACGTAAGCCACATCTCCACAGCCACGCGGCCGGTCATCCACACCGCTGCTGCTGCTTTGCTTGCGCCGCTTGGCTGGCAGCAACCAAGCAAGCAGTCAAAGAAACGGCTAGCCAAGCAAGCAAGCACAGCAGCAGCAGCAAATCGAATTCCTCCCGGAAATTTACAAATCCCAGCGAGCCCAGCCATCGATCAAGCGAAGCGAGAGATAAAACAAACAAAGGCGAAGCCAACACAGCTCACTCGCGCACGCGTCCTCCTCGCCCAGATCCGATCCGGCGATGGCCACCGCCGCCACCGCCACCGCCTCCGCCTCCTCCACCGCCTCCACCCGCGGCTCCCCCGCCGCCTCCTCCTCCTCCTCCCACTCCGCCGTCTGCCTCGTCCCCTTCAGGTATATACTTCCACACACCATCATTCGGTTTGGTTTGGTTTGGTTTGGTTTGATTGGTGGGCAATGTGGGTTTGCAGGTGGTGGGCGAGGGTGAGGGAGGAGGCGCCGCCGGAGGGAGGGGTGAGATACGCGGCGACCGCGGCGGCGTCGCCCTCGTCGTACTACGGGCTTCGCTTGCTCCACAGCTTCCTCCACCCGGATCTCGTGCTGCGCCTCGAGCGCGGGGGTTGCCGCGGCACGGGCGGCGGCGCCGGCGCGGGGCGGAGCTACGCGCTCGTGCCGGCCGACGAACTCTCGCGTGTGCTCGCCAGGTGAGTGACTCACTGACTCGATCAAGGACGCCGTCGCTTCCGTTTTCCATTTTTTTTGGCTACTCGGTGAGGGGTATTGATGGATTGCTAGTGACCGCAATCGAATGTAGTTCAATCATGTGGCTAAGGGGGATGATCCCATTACTTCCGTTTTTCATTTTTGGCTACTCGGTGAGGGGTATTGATGGATACTACTAGTGAGCGCAATCGAAGATAGTTCAATCATGTGGCTAAGGGGGATGATCTCCATTACTTCCGTTTTTCATTTTTGGCTACTCGGCGAGGGGTATTGATGGATGCTAGTGAGCACAATCGAATTTAGTTCAATCGTGTGGCTAAGGGGGATGATCTGGTAGATACATTCCTATGGGTACAAACATGACTTTTGATCTGGTTGATTCAGCATTGAGCCCTAATTAGTTACTATTGTATTGTGGGTCTAGTCTCATGCCCATGATTTTTCGAACTTCATTAAGCTTGAATTTTAGTCAGGGGAAGTGTTTTTAGTAATCCCTGAAACTCGAGGTTGCTCCATGGCTTGGTATGTGACCTCGAAACGATGAATTCTGCATTTCAAGCTAGATTAGTGCCTCGTTTGTAAGGTGAGGGTGGAAATCATCTATCCATACTAGAGCCACAACATGATGCTGAGGGGAGGGCTTGTAGGTTGTACTGGACCATTTGCTAGGTGGTGAACTTGTTTCTCGATTGCTTGACGGTTAAATTTGTTGGCCCCTTTCAGTCTAGATGCCTTTGTTAGATTCTTTCCTCCAACTTTTGAACCTAACATAGCAATACTGGCAATTTGGCATGCACAGTTGCAAACACAACAAACTTTTAAAACCGTAGCATTTCATGCAGCTTCGCTTTTGATTTGTGGGAAGCCAGGAGAAATTCCTCTGAAAGAAAATTTTCTATGAGCTGAAGTTCTGAGCATAACATAAATGCATGTAAAATAAATAAAATTGTAAGTCATGATATAGTTACATACTTACATTTGATGCAGGGCTATGCTAACATTGTTCGTATCTCCATGTTGGGCAAACTGGGAGGGTGCACTTAGGAATTTTTTTGTTTGGCTTTCTTAGGAAGCGAATCAAACCTGTCTCAAAATGATTGCTTTTAATAATGCATAAATTTTGCATTCATTATCTAGTGAGAAAGTTTAGTGTGTCAACAGTGATGCTGATGGGTTCATCTTCCTTTCTGCGCTTAAGTTTGTGCTGTGTTTTCTTACTTGAATTATTGCTTTCCCAAGTAAGGTTTCTGCAATATGCCTGTCAATAAAATCATGCATGCATATGATGTGTTTTGCTCTGTTCTGCATCTTTTTGCAAATAGGATTTACTCAGTGAGCACATACCAAGCGTTGAGGCTCAACTGTCTAGTCCAGTAGACCTCATTGGTTGATAGGCACAATCTTTTTATAAATACATTTTTTTTGTTTCTTCACAAAAGACGATAATAAATACGCATGTGCACAATTTTGACTTCCGTGGAAAATATATGGCCTTCAATATGGGTTCCCTTTAATCCCAGGCTGGCCCTGCTTTTATGACGGGCTTTTGTTGGGTTTGATTTTATAGATTATTTTGGTAAGACAGAAGCATCCATGAATATCTCATGTTTTGCATTTTTAGTAACCTAGACTTCCATTTTAGAAAACAATGTGCAACCTAGCCACTAATTATCTCTCTTCTCACTATGTTGAGTAGCAAGTTTTGGTCAAACAGTAGGCATAATCAACAATTCTAATTGTGATAAAGAAATTATTCGTCTATGTTCAGTTAATAATACCCCTATATGTGAGACATGAGTAGGATTATATTCTGAACCTCCATATTCTTGCACCTTTAATCCAGCTTCTTAGGCTGATTGCTCTCCCTGAAACGAGTTTCTTGGGACCTTAATTTTAATCTTCAGGAGTTCTATTTGATTTTAAATATTTCTTACAAGTATCGAAGAAGAAGACTTGGTAACAAAGGTAAACTTGTTTTGCTGAAGTTAGGCTAGAAAATGTTTCATATAGAATAATATAGACTTTTTATTGTTACATGTGATTCCTATTTCCTCTCAAGTCTGGACTTATATATCAGTAAAAAGAATCTGCAGCCTAGAGGATTGATGATTAATTGAATAGGATAACTAGAAAGAAGCTGCTGTTCTATATGTTATCGTTTACTCTGTCGCTGGCTAGTACCTACATGTATTCTCAGTAGATCCCAATGTTAGCTAAATATGACATTATTTTCTTGGTCTACTTTAATACCATTTAAGCTCCACTTTGTCACTATTTTTACCATTATGTCTGTCTTTGTTATACTATTGTGCATTTTGAGCACTTATGGACAATGTACTTTTGGACCATGTGGTGATATCTGTGTGCTGATACCATCCTCTCCTTGCCTTGCACATTTCATCAATATGCTCAGTTCTTGTCTTCAATCACAGCAGATTACATCTTCCTTTTCAGCTCAGCTCTCAGCTGTTCACTGCAGCGTGCACTTAGCTTGCCAGCCTCACCATATTTCCTGTGCCTGTGCACGTGCTGCTTGCTGCATGAGGTGTGGTCAGCACTTACACTTACATGAGTAGCTCTTTCCTTGTATGGGTCAGCTAAGCCAAGTGAGAGAGCAGAGGATTAATTTTCTGTTCTAGGAATATCTATATTCTGCAGTGCTGTAATATCGTCCAACTGTTTTGTACCTTGATGCCAAAGATGTTTCTTCAGAATATAAATTTCATGAAATCTTGTCTGTGTTGTTTTTTTATTTGCCTAATAGGTTCAATTTACAGCTTCCATCTTGCCGCATCTATTTCTGCTGACTTTATTTTTGTTTTCTTCTCCAGGCAAAATTCTAGTTTGGCATTGCATAATAAACATTCATTTGCTGAGGATAGTGCTGGTGCGTACCCTTTGGTGCTTAGGATATCTGTGCGAGAAACAAGCATTTTGACTGTGAAGATCAGCAAAAAGGTAATGCTATCCTATTTGACAGATGATATATGGCTCTGAAATTTTTTCTCATGGCCATCCTTACAATTTCTATTCTATTTCAGGACAATCCAGTTGAAAACTATAAACGGGCAAACAAGATTTTTAATATTGATTCTCAACCAGTATGTCGCTGTTTGTTGCATTTCAAGTTCAGCAATATACTCCCACTTGTTCAGTTTACTTAATGTTTCTTTATCCAGGTTCATGTTTGGGATTTTTCAGGGCAGACAAACCTAATATTAATGAATGAATGGAATAGGTCAAATCATGACTGCTGCCACTCAGAGCTAGAGGTATTATCAGTTGATACTCCCCTGCTTGATACCCTTGTTTTTCTGTTTCAGAATCAGGCATAAAATTTCCTTCCTAGATCCATATTCTTATCACTTTTTTTTGGCATGTGCAGAATATTCTTGAAGTGCAAGTCTATGCAATGTCTGACTCCTTAACTTCCAAGATTGGTGGAACCAGCAAAGAGTATGCAGAACAATCTTCTGCAGATGTTAATGATATGGATGTTGATTTGTCCTATGGAAGCTTTGGAAGGTCTAGCTCGCATGGGCTAATTGGATTGGAAAATCTTGGGAACACTTGCTTTATGAACAGTTCAATTCAATGTTTGGCCCACACTTCAAAGCTTGTTGATTATTTCCTAGGAGATTATGACAGAGATATAAATCGGACTAACCCACTAGGATTGAATGTATGTATAGTTTGTCATGAGTTTACAGTTTGTTTCCTTTGAATAGATCAGCTAAATTCACTGATTTTTTCATTAATTAGGGGGAACTTGCTTTGGCATTTGGAGAATTATTGAGGAGATTATGGAACACCGAGAGAAAACCAGTTTCACCTCATCACTTTAAGGCAAAAATTGCTTGTTTTGCCCCTCAGTTCGGTGGCTTTAATCAGCATGATTCACAGGAGCTTCTTGCTTTCTTATTGGATGGCCTCCATGAAGATCTTAACCAGGTAAAGTGCAAGCCATATGAAGAAGCTAAGGATGCAAGTGGCCGCCCAGACAAAGAAGTGGCTGATGAGTACTGGAGTAACCATTTAGCTCGAAACGACTCTGTAATAGTTGATACTTGCCATGTAAGTTCTTTAATTTTTTCGTGTTTAAAGCAATTACACTATTATTTTCTCCTGCTTCTCCTGCCATTGACCCTTTTCTGATATCTACTTGCAGGGGCAGTACAAATCTACATTAACTTGCCCTACTTGCAGTAAAACATCTGTCACTTTTGACCCATTTATGTACTTATCTTTGCCTGTACCTTCCACCGCAAAGAGGACAATGACTGTTACAGTTTTCAGCACTGATGGTAGCATAGAGCCAATCTCATATGATGTCAGTGTGCCACAATTTGGGAGTCTTAATGATCTTATTCAGGCTTTAAGTTCTGCTTGTTCACTGGGAGATGATGAAATCCTGCTGATTACAGAGGTATGCTTTTATCTCCATTGAGCTTTGGCCCTTTTGCATTTTTGCCCACTTTTTATCTCAGGTTAAACAGTATGAGTCATATTAGGCCTTTTACTTACTGGAAGTGACTATACAGGTTTATAACAACCGCATCCTCCGATACCTCGAAGAGCCTTCAGATTCAGTTTCATTGCTGAGGGATGGAGATAAATTGGCAGCATACCGGCTACCAAAAGAATATGAAAAATCCCCAGTTGTGGTTTTTACACACCAACACTTTGATGAGTAAGCACAATCAGATATATTTGTTGCTAGATTTTTATTTGACTTAGGTATTTTAGTAGAACTAATAATATGCTTTTGGTACCACTGAATCCAGGCTTTCTAATGTTGATAATATGCCACCACAAATGAAGGAATTTGAGGCCCCACTGCTGGCAGTTCTTCCTGAGAGAGCCAATGGATTAACTCTGAAGAATATCTACCTGAAGTTGTTGAAACCATTAAGATTTTCCAAGAATACTAGTTCTCTTAATGACAGTGGGAGGTGTAATAGTGGCTGTGCTGCTGTCCTGATGGATGCAACTCCTGATTCAGATAGTAAGTTTCAGAGTGCTCCATCGGAAAACACCCCTGAAAGTAGCCAGTCTGAGACTATTGAATGCCAAGCGACAGAAGGACCTAGTGAGTCATATATTGGTGGCACTGCTGATTCTGATTGGGAGGCACACATGGAACAGTTTGAATTTTATTTAATAAACGGAAGGGGTGATTTCCAGCAGACGAGAATAAAAACAGATGAGGTGGATTTACTTGAGACAACACCAAACCGGCTACTTATCAATGTCCATTGGCAACAAAATGCAGTAGGACAATATGACACCTCAATGCTGAAAAGTCTACCTGAGATTCATAAGCTTGAGCTTATCACGAAAGGAAATGAAGATTCTGTCGCACTACATGGTTGTCTGGAAGCCTTTCTAAAAGAGGAACCGTTGGGCCCAGAAGACATGTGGTGAGTGCCCCTGAGGAACAGCTGTTATGCTTTTGGCTTCACTGCTTATTGAATAGCCTTCTTTGCAATCTTCATTTCTTTCGTTAACCAAAATAGGTTGATGTGCGTATGTATGAAGCGAAAATAGATTGATTACCTTTGCAAAATATTACCTCAATACGTGGCTTGCTTTGGATTCTGAATTGGAAGTGTACTGTTGTACTGTTGTTGCATGACTGATACCCACTTTTTTCTCTGCTTTGCATTCAGGTACTGCCCATGCTGCAAAAAGCATCAACAAGCGATGAAGAAATTAGATCTGTGGAGGCTACCGGAAGTTCTGGTCATTCATCTCAAAAGGTTCTCGTACACTCAGTTCACAAGAAATAAGCTTGAGACATTTGTGGATTTCCCCATTAGTGATTTGGATCTGTCATCATATATCATTGACAAGAGTGAACTATCAGACTGCCACTATCGCTTGTATGCTATTAGCAACCACTATGGAAATATGGGAGGTGGACACTACACCGCCAGCATCTATGTGAGTTTCCTCTTTTATGTATTCTCATCACATCCAGCCTTTAAACTATCTTTTCAATGTCTTGATAACGAGCAAGGCTGGTTGGTTTCTGCAGCATGAAGAAGGGAATGGATGGTATAAGTTTGATGATGAGTGCGTGAGACCTATAACTGAAGACAGTATAAAGACACCTGCTGCTTATGTGCTGTTCTACAGACGAGAATGATCAAGATATAGCTGCAATACATCAAATATTTTTTGGGGATGTTTTGCCAAGTCTAGATCTTCCTACATATTCAACATATGAGGCACTTGAATCTCTCAAGTCACTAACCTATACAACAGCATGTACAGATTCAATTGCCGACAGGAGAACAAAAGACCTAGCTAATGAACTATTCTTTTCCAGATTCTTTTTGTACATGGCTTGGGGGTCCTACAATTTAATTGCCTGCTAGTGATTAGCCTGGGTTCTACAAAATTATTTTTGTCACCGAATTGTTGCCAATAATTTTAAAACGATGTAACCTCTCCTTTTAAATTAACTTGTGTGATAGATCTGTTCCTGTCGCGAGTGCGACGCCATAGCTACTCCTGTGTTGCTCCATCCATGAATGGCTATTTGCCAATCTTGAGAGTCAGATGACACTGACATGATGATCATTGAAGGTCTGAAAACCCCATTCTGTAGCTTTGTTTTATGGACCAGGAAAATATATCCATGATCATTTCTGATTCCGACCTATCTCCAGAACTCTGCTGTTTGACAAATAACAGAAGATTATTGCTGCCCTCAGTGCTGTTTGGCCTGATTGCCTTGGACAAATATTCCGACATATCTCAAGAACATCTTTTCTGCCTTGACATATCACAGGACCAGACCAGGTTGGATGGGCATCAGAGCTTTATGTGCAACAAGGTGTCCTTACAAACTGTGTTCTGAATGACTACTCCATACCCCAGGTACAGTGAATAGCTGATCTTCATGTGCAAGCTAATATGCTAATTCCCTCCTTTAACCCATGTTTTTCTCTCTCTCTGAAACTTTGTGCCTTCGTTTGTGCTTGTGTTGTCAAGGTTGTCATCTGAAGGAGACGATGTTTCCACTCACTAGCTGCAGTCGGCAATTGTTCAGGTAGGGCTGATAGTCTCTTAAGTGATTCATTTTTGCTACTTTATCATCTTAGTTTCGATCCAAAAAGTACTGGTTATCTTATGGTCCACATACCCTTTTTCTTAGATAATGAAAGAAAACTTTCAGCCGTGGCCATATCTGATAGTACCTACTTGTAGCCTGCACAAATTCTATTCATATTTGAGATATTTTTTACCCGTTTTCGCAGCAAAGAACAGATTTTGATGATCATGAAGGAAAAAGGATGAACAAGCCCTGATGAGGATGACAAAATACAATCAATGAAGAGATGGGTGTGTGAACTGTAGAGTGAAGGGAGAGAGACCCACATGAATGGTCAGATCCATGATAGGATTGGGCACCTGATGAAGCCAAGCAAGGGGGAGNGCCGGGGGGGCCCCCCCCCCCCCCCCCCCTCCTCTCTCTCTCTCTCTGATGGAAGAAGACCAAAGCATTGCATTTGCTGCTCTGCTACTAAGCCTGCATCGCTGTCCGGGGCCCAAGCTCAAGTACAATCCATCAGCGTCTACAGTATCCTAACATTGATGGTGATCACGATTGATACGGTGCCTGCTCCATGAAGGTAAACAACACTGTCCTGTGTGTTTCAGTAAACTTTTTTCTACACGGTTACCAGCTACTAGATAGGTGATCGAGCTAGCAACTGCTCTGGAGCATCTTGTACGGTGTTCTGATGGAGAAGTTGTGGCCTTGCAGTGAGCTACAGGGTACTAGTTATGATGCTGTAGATCCCTGCACGGTGTTGGAGCAACAAGTACCATTCCAGTTTATTTAATTCCAGCCCTTTGGAGGAAAGAACCAGAGAGGTAATTCTCTTTCTTTCTTGGCAGAGGGAATAGTTGGGTCGCCTGGTTCTCATAGTAGTGTCAAGGATTAAATTCGAGAGATTCAAGGCTTAGCTAGTTTGACTGATTCATTTACCTCTCAAATTTTTGGTAAAGTAATAAAGAAACATTTGATAAACAACTTACTCTAGTAAGATTGGGCTGGGCTAGCTGATATATTCATCTCACATTAATTAACACTATTTGGCACCAACCACCAAACCAAAGTACCAAACACAATCACTTCATTTCTGTCCTTACCAACATTTTGGCACTACGCAGTATTGGCAGTATGCCAAGTTTTGATAGATATATTAGAACCAAACACTTAAATCCTAGCAAGGGAATTCTACCCAGATAAGATAAGTTAGTGTTGAGTCATGTATGTTAACGTTAACCACAAGACACACCTGTTGTACGATTGGACTAGAAGCTACCGGTTGACAAGAAATTTACGCAATTGACCTAATTAATGGTCATCATGAAAGCTACTATCAGCAGATAGATGATCTTTAATTATTGCTAAACACAGTGTGGAGGGCGGCATTCATCCACCGCCGATAATATTGTAACAATCAAATCAAATTTGACCTTGCATACGTCAAGCTAACGACCTGGTTCGGTAATATTGTGCCTAGCTAAGCCACCTAGCAATCAACCAAAGCTTTTGAATTGAAGAAGACTGGTTTTGAGGTAAAAAAAAATGAAAAACTAAACGATGGAACACCCGATATCTATTTGATAACTAGTGGATTTTCCCGTACAATTTTGTATGGACCAGATTTAAAAAATAAAATCAGATTTTTATACATCTCTTGCTTCTTTTTTATAAATATTAATTACAATTGTGTATTATTGTATACAACTATATCGACAATATATTTTTCTAGAAAGTCACAATTAAACAGTGTGAATACATTTTTTCTCCAACTAATTTCTAGGCTTACAGAGAACGTGTGTTGGCCTTTTTAGTGTAACACCCAACACTGAGCCTCCAAAATCCCGTATTAGTTCACTCTAAATATTGAGCAGGCCCACGTTTAGATAGCATCCGCTTATATTTTTATCATCACCTTTCGTGTAAAAGGTTACATATAATTTTTGTTTTGTCTAAAAGGGTTAAATTGAGGTAAGGTGGTATTTACCCATCACTAGAACACATCTAGCCACACGGGCCTAAACCACACACCACATTACAAGCTACAAACGAATGTGCTAGCTAGAATGTTACATTTAGGCTCTGTCCTTTCTCCATCTTTTCTAACTCATCTCTCTCGTTTTTCGTGCGTACGTATTTTAAATTACTAAACGGTGTGGTTTTTTGCAAAAAAAATTATACAAAAGTTATTTTTAAAAAATCATATTAATTTTTTTAAAAAAATATTAATATTTAATTAATCATGTGCTAATGAGTCATTCTGTTTTACGTGCTGAAGGGATTGGTTCCCAACTATAACATCCGAACATAAAAACAGCCTTAGCCCTGCCTATGTATATTATAATAGATGGATTCAAATTCATGCTGGTTGTATCTTCCATTGCTGCCTGCTCAGAGCTCGAATCAATGCGCGCGCACACACCACCAGCTAATGTGAGCTCATATATATAGACCAACCACACAACAGTAAAACGACTGACGGCATATATATAATAACGAAATAAAATTGCCGGGGACCGGGCTGGTAGCTGTAGCTGTAGCCGGTGATCGAGAAGAGAGTAAAAATCAAAGCAGATCGATCGAAGATCGATCGACGATCGATCAAACAGTGGCAATATGTATCCGGGCGGTGTACGCGGAGCGGGGAGAGGACAAAGTAAAGTGGCCAGTCTGCCGGCCATGTAGTGGCTTGGTTAAATTGGCAGGCGTACGCCAAGGCTGCCACCCCATTTCCGATCGAGCACGTGCATTCATGCATGATGCAGTGCAGGCATAGCTAGCTACTGCATGCATACCTGGACCCTGGCTACTAGCTTTGCTGGTACAAGTCAAGAATGGCACTTGTTTCCTGCAGGAGAAAAGGACAAAGGAGAGGCCACATGTATGTTTATATGATATATACTCCATTATATATGAGCTAGCTGATCAAGATTCATGGGGAGGGTGTTGTTCTTTGCATGCATGTAGCCCTGGTCTCTTGGTTCCTACTTCCCTTTTAATTTCCAGGTTACTGTGTTTGAGGTGAACAGGGCTGTTGAGGAGTCCTTCAAATGAAAAAAAAAAGTCATTGTAATCTAGTACATAAGTCCTATGGAGAATTGCATTGTTTTTTCAGAAAGAAAAATCTTTACAAAGTTTTTGCAAGATGAAATCTTGAATTGCTAAATTCGTTTGACTTTGAATTCTGAGACCGTCTAAGTTGTTCAAATTCACAAACCAAAACTTTTGTACTCTCTATAGTAAAAAATATTTGACGTTTACAATAAGATTCAGTTAAAATTTGAAAACTCCAACAATCAATTTTAAACTCTACTTTTTCCGTCCCAAAATAAAACAACTTAGAATGAGATGAAACATATATATCTTAGTACAACGAATTTGAATAGAGACCTGTATAAATTTATTGTGCTAGAATATGTCTCTTCCCATCCTAAATTGTTTTATTTTGAGACGGAGGGAGTAATAAGTTTATGATATTATGATAACACTTAAAGAAAAAATCTACCCATATCAATTCTTTTATTTTTAAACTAGCATTCCGAGAAATTATTGATTGTTAAAATTTTAAAAGTTTAATTAAATTTTATCTTAAACATCAAATACATTTTTTTATTAGAGGGAATAGTTCTTTTTGGTCTTGTCGGTAGTGTGGTATAGCTGGAGAAAGGGGATATGTACCACCACACATATCCATATTCTATTATTATATTCTGGAAACACTTCCGGATCTCTGTATCAACTCGTTTTCCAGCCATGTCTTTTAGGTATACCCATACTTTTTGAGAATCATATGGTAAGAGTTAAATCCATGCTTGCTGCAGAGATAAATCCAAGCGTTTTCTGTTCGGTAGGGTCTGTCAGCCAGGCAGCTGGACTCAAAAGCAATGCACATATATATATACTCCTACAGTTGTGGATTCACATTGTAGTGAAAGGCATCAGTAGCTGAGAATTAGTTTTGGTTAGGCATGCATCTTGTCAGTCTCTGGACCCTGATGAGACTTTGATGAGGATCCAATCTGTCCAATTGAGGTGACATTTCCTGAGCAGAGGCATCGTCCAATCAAGAGCCGGTACGGTACATCATGCCACTTGCTGCACCATCTCTGTATATTATTTTCAAATTGCTTTAGGTACACAGGCAAACTCATCAAACGGTATACTATATATTTGATTTATTTTTTGTAGGGGATAATACAACCACCTGCTGCAGGTTCACAAGCTAGCCATGCATGGAATTGTTGCATTGTGTGTGGAAATGGACTAGCATGCTAAATGAATGGTACAACCCTTTTTTCTGCAACTGTACTTGGTATCCTGTGCTCATGTCTGCATCAAACATTTACTCAAGATGAATGATTGAAAGGTCAAAATAAAGGGGGGGAATTAACAACCAGCTGTTGTTGGTACTGTATTTTTCAGTTACTATAATAATTTGAAAAGTGAATAGAAATGTAAGAACATATATTCGTTGCAACTGAAAATAGAAGGGATCATTGCAAATATAGTTTTGTCGCAGAACGACCTTGATCTAGAGATAATATATAGTGGACCTTTCCTTTATTACTATTGATATTTATTAGTACCATCAAAACAAAGTTAACTTACAGTGTAATATAGATATGACCAGCACGAAGTCATATGGACAAAAAGTTGTTTACCACTACGATTTCTTATTACATATTATAAAACTACGATTTCTTATTTCATATTATAAAAGAATGAAAGGATAAACCAGTAGGCTTTGGATGAATAAGCACTCAGAGCTATTTTTTGATTCCATGATTATTATTATTATTGATTGTCAACTATAGTACGTACGGATCACTTTTATTGTACTTGATGATAAGAACTCTTGATCATGCAGTAAGTTTTTTATATATATATCAACCATTTAAAAATGTGAAATATATGTCGAACAGTGGTGTAGACCCAGCCACGTAAATATATTTGGGGAAAATGGAGTTGACGAATATAATATATGCATAGAATTAACAAGAGAATACCTCGGACCACCTGTTCACCTTTTGAGGATTATATATTATGTTCCCATAGCAAAATGCTAGAGGAATTGATTTATAGAGGCATATCATTGGGTTAATTAGTTTATAACCTAGAACACATACATATGCATGTCATATATATTTGTGCATATGCCACAAAGTTTATACCACATGGAAAATTTATAAACAAGTATTCATGTTCCAAAAAATCCATACATGTTCTTAGGTAATTAATATAAGGAATCCAATTATAAGGCAAACCACTTTATTCGTAAAATCATCTCCTGCTGGTCCAATATATCCCTGATTATATGCCCCTCAGCAAACAAAAAAGGCCATTAATTAAGTCCATCGTTATTCTTTTTTTTCTTTTGCTTTTGGCGTGCATGACAGAATGACAGTGGCAATATATAAGGCGATCCCATTGACGTGCCTGTCATCATATCACAACTTCAATTAACTTAAAGCGCATGATGAGTAGTTGCTCCCATCTTGATGTACAATTTTCAGTCTCTTTCACATCGCTGCTTGTTCCTCCCACCTTGATAAGTATTATATATATATATACAATTTACCATCTTTCAGGATGAAGTGGATGGGGCCGGGACCATCCATGTTGATCATATCAGGGATATTTGTTCAGCCAATATAATGTGCACCACTAGTATATAGCTAGGAAACATTGAAATGGTACACATGTACTACTGACCTCACACAAAGCTGCTAGCTAGTAGTACGTTATACGTACCTCCACTTCATATAATATACACAAGCAAGGGGATGACTGCTTGATCCTGTAGCTTCATCTCAAGTGACGCGCAATATACTGTACATATGTGTACATGAACTTGAATTGTTGTATTATAGTCTATATACCACTATATACATTGATAAGACAAGAACAAAAGTTTTTGGAACTTTGTTCTTCATCGAGGAAATTAATAGCATTAATAGAAAACTAGTGCTTTGTTTTGTTTGACAGATTCATATAATGCAATATTATATATTTAATTTAATTATGTTTTTCTTGGCTCCATAAAGATAGTTAATAAAGTTGTGCATGCATTGGTTTTCTTGTCAACACCGATCGATATGAATCTTGCACATTTTGCATACCAATCACACATTTTCCATTTTGTTAATGTTGTTAGGCCCGTTGTTATTTTGTATATGAAAATGATGCCATACTGCCACACACAAACGAATGCGAGATGACAACCAACGTTAAACAAAAAAACTGAACTTATCTGCTGATCAGAGACAAAACCTGCAAGGCAGTAACGGTAATGCATGCAGTAGTACTGAACTAAACAGCAGAAGTCCTAAATAATTAATTCACCATGGAATATTAAGGCCCCTGGCAACGTAGACTCTCCTCCTACCACTCATTCTCCCTAATAAGCTACCCACTCCGTCCAACAATATAAACATTAATTTAATTTCTAGGTTATTTAGCAAAGGCTAAGGTTGAGAAAAAAAGACTTTAGTACGTCTCATTTAATGAGAGATGATTGGGGATGAAAGGGTGATTGAGAGTAAAATGGTAAGAAATTATTTAAATGGGAGGTGATTGGTGCAACAAGCTACAATAGTATAGAAATGCTAATATTATTGGATAAAATTTAAATGCTTATATTGTTGGACGGAGGGAGTACTAGCTATAGCTAGTCACACCAGCATTTGCTAATTGGCTGCTCAGCTGCTGTACCCACATTTCATTTGGCCTTGATCTTTCCAACCTCTCCTTGCACTCAGCTTGCAGCTTAGCTAGCTGCACACACTGTCCTCCCACAAGACACCCCACCAAACACCTTTTCTTCCTCCCTTTCTTATGTGTGCCCCCACTCAGATCAGCAGCAGCTGGTAGTACTCTCTCTAGCTTATTGCAGCGCCATATCCTCTGCTAGCTTAGCTTCTCTCACAAACCTCTCAATTCCATCTCATAGAGAGCCAGAAGGGTCAGAGGAAATTGGGTTTGTGCTCTCCCAAAATCCTCCATATATAGGGCACAGGAGGCATCATTCTGTTCATACATATCTCTCCCTTGCTTGCTTTGCTCCTGGATAGCTAGCTTCTTTCCTTCTTCCTCTCCCTGTGTTGCGCGCGCCTCCGATCGATCTCTTCGGTGAGTAGACGCATCAAGATCGGGGGGAAATGTCGGTCCAGTTTACATCGGAGCATGTTTGCTATGTCAACTGCAACTATTGCAACACTATCCTTGTGGTATCGTCTTCCTCCCTCATCTCTCTCTCTCTATCTCTCTCTCTCTCTCTCTCTCTCTCTCTCTCTCTCTCTCTCCTTGTGTATCTCTGTTCTAATTTGAGGTGTTTGCCGGATCTATATGGGGAGTTCAATTTTTTTGTATATTTTTCTGAAGGGGCTAATGCATGCTGTATTGCTGTAGACCATGCATAGAGCTAGACTAAGCTAGGGGAAAACAAGCACCCTAATCAAGTATGCTAGCTAGCTACTTGTTTACTATAAACTAATTGCACTTTGTTTTGTCCTGGATAAGTTTGTAATTTTATATTTCTGAAGAGTTCTCCAGTACATCGAAATCCAGCAATCCGGTCTTCGCATAAACTTCCAAGTACATGGTAACAGAAATGCGCAGATTTTCTTCAAAGCAAACATAAAATAATATAAATGGAAGGATTACAAACATATATACTTTATATTTCTTTTCATATTTCCAACTTTTCAAGAAAAAAATCCATATCTTCCACCCAAGGGTGTCATTTTTGTATCTCCTTGAAACAAGACTGTTTCTCTCTGACTTGATCCGCCTTGTACGGTTTTAAATTATTTTTACATAAGGGAAAACTCTTCTTGGTTTTGGATGAGAACCATATTTATATATATACCATAGTGTGCATTATCCAGATCCAACACTATTTGATGATATTCTTTCGCTCATCAGACAAAATTTCTTGTACAAAATGGTATGTTTCCTTGGAAAGAGGGCTTGATTTGCTCATAGAAAAAAATATGTATTGTCCTCGACATACATAGTTTTTCTACGCATGGGTCATACACATTTTTGGAAGGAACATGTACATAAGATAATATTATTTGATAGCTTCTCATGTATGGATCTACTATACTACCACAAAAAGAAAGAGATAATCGTCTCAGGTCAAATTAAACTTTTAGATGCATGCAGGTGATTAAAGCTACCCTCTTTAACCATTAATTATTGCCTCTCTTGCTTTAGCTAGCTGCTCCATGCGATAATACCCCAGTGCCTGTACTGTGCTGCACACTTGGAGCTATTCCTCTGATTATTGGCTGTGCCCTGAGTGTGCCCACCTCTCCAAAACTGATTTTTTTATGACTAAACAAATTTTAATTAACAAAAAAGGTTTAAGCTGCTGCCTGTTGCTACCACATCCTGCAGCTTTGTCTCTCACTGCACATGTGCAGAAAGAAGTGGATCTGCCTGTCGTGTCATTTTCCTCTTTGTTGATGTTTGCACAGGTGGGTCTCTTCTACTCTCTCTAGCTAGCAGTAGTAGCTATATTGTGTGTGTGTGTGTGTATGCAACTATGCATGCGTCTCTCTGATGTAGTATGTGTTGTGATGAAAGAGAGGAGAGTGTGACATGAACTTTTAACTGTAAAAAGAAGTGTGACATGAACTTTTAACTGTAAAGATGCCTCCTCTTTTTTCCTGCTTTTTTTTGGGATGATTGTACTGTTCACACGACCAAATCTAACTTACCTATAGATCTCAATCATCTCACACTGCACATAGATTTCTCTATCTCAATCTCAAGATCTGTCTATGTGTCTCTCTCTTCCTGTTTGTTTGTGTGTGTTGTGTGTCTGACTGATGAGATAGATCTAGGGAGATATTCTTCTTTAGACCTGACTGAGATGTCATGTCTCTGCCTCCTGGAGGAGAGCTAGCAAAGGCCTTGAGTGAGTGAGATGCATCATGCATTGCATGGTAGTGAGTGAGAGAGAAAACATGCATATGGCTCAAGCTTCTCCAGGCAAAGAGCTAGCTAGCTAGCTCTCAAAAGGGAGACACACTTGGAAAAGGTGTTATTTGTTCATGATGGCCAAATAGGACTCAAAAGACGATATGGATATGAGACATGGTGCAACTTTTGACATTCCTAGCTAGCTATAGCTAGCTAATACTTTGTCATCACACATATATATATTGACTACATACACATGCATGCATTGGCATTTGATAAAATATGGATATATACTTTAATTAGTCTTGTAGCTGCTCAAGGCTACTACTTTTTTTTCCAGCAGCATGGTCATCTCCTCACCTCTTATTTGCAGTGTATGACTGAACACTGTTGCAGAGGCACTATTGAATTGTTTGGAGAGACCCGACGGTAGCATACGTTGATATACATGTTCAGGCCAATGCTGATACATCTGATAGCTAGCAAGAGCTAGCTAGCATAGCATTTTAGTATTACCTGCTTGGATCGATTCTCGTGGATCGATCTGCACTACATAATTTATGAACAGTTATATCTTATAACACTATTAAGAATACAATGAATTTGGACGAAGGGAGTCATTAGGACTAGGAGATCTAACAATAATACTGTGTGCCTGTGTGGTAACTCTTACCAGACTTATTAGTTGGCTCCACATATTCCATGTATATATATGTCATGAAATCCTATCTTTTCTGTTTTACGTTTCTGATCGAATTGTCCCTATTTTTATTAAGTTGGTTATGCATATAATAAATCAACAGTGTCGAGGAAACGAAAAATGTAAATGGATATTATTGGAAAATATAAGAGATTGTTTTTTACTCAATCAAGTAAATACCGAAATACGTACTCCGTACCTTACGATCATGAACTGAGTGTTGCTTGTATATGTGCAGGTGAATGTGCCAAACAATTGTTCCTACAACATTGTGACTGTTAGATGTGGGCATTGCACAATGGTGCTCTCCATGGATCTTGCTCCTTTTCACCAAGCACGCACTGTTCAAGATCACCAGGTTTAAAAACTGAAATGGTTTGAACTTTCAGTTTAAAACTGTAGCCAAAGAATGTCTTGTATATATTCATATGTATTTAATGGATTTTACATATCAGCTATCTTATTTTTTATGAATAAAAAATATTAAACATTAATTTCTGTATATATGTAAAAATGAATATAATTTACTACGTGCAATGGAATGGTTACATCTAAATTTGTTTTTTAGGTACAGAACAGAGGATTTCAAGGTAGTAACTTTGGAAGCTATGACATAGCTTCCAGAAATCAGAGGACATCAACAGCCATGTACCCAATGCCAACCAGTCAGCAGCAAGTGTCACCTATACGTCGTATGCGCAATTTTCTCATGATTTTATTTCATTGATCTGCTAAATTATGGGATTTATTTTTTATTTCTCCATTAAGCATGCAAATTTAGTGTGTGTACATGTGAAAGGACATGTAGCCTAGTGGTTGCAGTGACCTGAGTAACATCCAAAAGTCTTGAGTTCAAATCTCTATAAGAACGAATTTCAAATTGGATTGTTTGAAGGGCGTATTAATTAACATATATACAGTACATATATATTATCAGGTTGCATAATTTATGTATCTAGCTTGTACTTCTACCTATTCACATTATTGTTTTATGTATTATATATATGTTTGTATAATAAAATATTGGTCCTCTTTTGCTTCTTTTACAGCCCCTGAGAAAAGACAGCGTGTCCCGTCTGCATACAACAGATTCATCAAGTGAGATTTCAAGCCACACATGCTTGCTTGAATAAGTAATTTTGACACTAAATTAAATATTAGTATAATGTGCTAATTACATCTTGATAAAGAACCATAGTTAAAGTTGCAGGTACAAATTAATCCCTACTTCGACCTTTTGGAGAATGCAAGTTCCTAAGACAGATTAATTATATTTTTTTTTATCTACCGCAGTGTGAAATCAGAAAGCTCCATACACTATTGTGTATATACTTGAGCCTCTAGATTAAAGAGAGAGGTCAATTGTGGATATATATATACAAGAGTAAAACCCGAATATAATGATAGGGTGTTTGGAGGGAATTTTGAACTTGACAATAATTAATTTGTGGGCACTTAGTAATTATTATTATGTCTAGGCTACTACTTTTCGTTCCTTTGTACATATGAATATGTTTTGTGCACATAATCTAGTTAGGACTTGTTCGGTTTCCCTTCCCATGGGGATTCAAGGGGATGGGGTACGTGTGGTAGTAATCCCCCAAATCCCTTCAATCTCATGGGCAGGGGATTGACCGAACAAATCCTTAATAAAGTGATCATTTGGACCAAAAGTTCTGTTGGTAAATTTTGTGAAAATGTACTTTACAAAGTTTTGTCACTTGTTTGATCATTGGATTTTGGAACTTTGCTACTAGATTTTGTTGAAGTTTATACTTTTGGAAGAATTGTTCTTATTGCTAGGATTGTGTCTGGTGAATTCTTTATTTTGAAAGAACATGTTGCAAATTTAAATTTTTTGGTGAAAAGAAAAGGGAATCTTATTTTGAGTAATTTTTTATAGTGAATATGAAACTCTCAATAGTTTAAACAGGCTAGTTAGAGATCAAGTCGATTCAATGGTACCATAGGGCTGTGTTCGGCAGTCTTCATTCCCAGCGCGCACAGTAAACACGAAAAACGAAGCGGTCATTAGCGCGTGATTAATTATGTATTAGCTAATTTTTTTCAAAAATGAATTAATTTGATTTTTTTTAAGCAACTTTTGTATAGAAACCTTTTGCAAAAAAATGCACCGTGTAGTAGTTTGAAAAACGTGACGGGAAATCCGGCTGCCGAACACAGCCTAAGTATGGTACCAAAACTAAACTCATAATGCAAACATATATGGTTGGAAATTTATTTATATTTTTTCTTGAGTTTTTCTTTGGTTTTTTCGCGGTATAGGCACTTAATGTTACTCTAGAGGTATATACCTCTACCAAGATGTATATACCTCATGCCTAACACTATGATACACAAATACCTATCTGTACCTCTCAAGAACTAGAAAAGTTTTGATGTTGTTGAACTATATACTTTTATTCTAATTAGTTCAACTAGTAGGGATGAATATACTTCTTCAAAGATAGAAGAAAACCTCAATTAAGAATGGGGTTAGCGTAAATTCATGTTTTATATGGCTTTGGTAGACCTAAGTCTATTCGGAAACGGGAACCAATGATTATATTTACTACCATCATTTTCACAAGCCTTTATTCTTTTAGACATTACTTTTGGTTTAAATACATTTAGTTTGCTAAAATCCAAGGAACATATACATTATATTGACTGTGCCAATGTAGATATACAAATATTGAAGTGAGAAAATTTATATTTTTTTTTGAAACGGAGAAAACAATTTAAAACCCTAATGTCAAACTAAGCATTCATGGAAATGCAATTCATATTAAGTTGTCATACAACATGCATTGACCAAACCATTTTATTAGAGTAGTATAAATATGCTAGTTTATCTCGAGGTTCATGTTGCAAGATTATAAATGCTACATTCATCCCAAAATGTAACTATTAGCACATTCCAAAATAAAGTTATTTCTCTACCTACCTCCTCCCCTTAACCAATCACAACCGTTTTCCTTCACCTATTTTTTATTCTCAATTAATCACAACCTTTTTCAATCATTCATACCTACTTTCTTAATATCCATGTCAACCTCAAAAATACTTATATTTTATGATGAAGGAAGTAAGTTTTTTTTGTTCTTTTTGGTCTGGAAGCACGCACTAACTATCATGCATGTATCGCGCGCGCGCGCGTGTGCAGTGTGTGTGAGTGAGTGATTAGATCTATTTTAGACGCATGTAATATGTGCTTTTTCTTGGATCGTTATTCCTCTCTAATCTCTATATGTATACACAGACAAAAACATATATATATTTAAATGCAAAAAGAATTAAGTGCAAGAGTATATATGTAAAGGTTAAATCTTAACAAGTTGATTTAATTTAGTTCTTGTCAATATCAACAGGGAGGAGATACAGAGGATTAAAACCAGCAATCCTGAGATTAGCCACAGGGAGGCATTCAGTGCTGCTGCAAAGAACGTAAGTATTCTAATTGCAAATACTTTACAAACAGTGAGGACATAGTAATCAATAAATAGTTTTAGTTAATACTACCTGTATTAAAAAAAAATGGTCTAAGCTTTCTGCAACGGAATTGCTAGAAAACTTTTATAAGTTTTTTTGTCCCAAAACTTTTAGATTTGTATCTATCGGATTGTCTCGAGATTTGTGCATAAAAAATTGCTAGAAAATTTTTTTCACATATGTCACGCGTAAAGATCTGATGCTAACCAATTAAATCATAGTTGAATACAAGTTTTATATAAGTTATATCGTAGTTACAGTGAAATTATAATACCATTACATTGTAATTGCAATGTAGTTACAATACAATTACATTTTAATTATACTATAGTTACATCTGAATGTTTTTCACTCAAAAAACTTGTGATGGTTTTTTAGATACTTTCTTCTGCAATTAGGATTAGCTAATTCATTTAATTTTGTGCTGATCACATTTATGTGCATAGCTTTACCATATATATATATACTCTGCTCACGATCCATTTCTCGTGCGTGCATATATATGCAGTGGGCTCATCTTCCCCGGCTCCATTTCGGCCTCAGCGTCGCCGACGGCGGCGGTGGCAGTAACTAATCGCGGCGGCGCGGCCTGCCGGCCGGCCACCGATCGCCGGCATGCATCGCCGGCGCGCGGCGGCCGATCGAGAATGCGCGCGCAGGAGGGGAGACGACGATGATATATTATTATCGCGTGTGCCCCTCTCTTCGCCGTAATTAATTAATCAGTTAATTAATTACGCACGTACGACCTACTGTTATGCTATCGATCCGTGTTAATTAATTACGTACGTATCTTAATTAGTCTCGTAATATACGTACTACAATACGTGCTGTGCTATGTACGTAGACAACAAAAAAAATGTGCGTGATGAGTTCTACGCTACGTACTGTACTAGTAGTGTTTTAATTTGTATCCGAACCAAGGAGTTGTTTAATTGCATGCATGCACGGGACTTGAATCTATTATGTAAGTGTACATGCATGCTGGATTATGCCAAATAAACGAATTAATTAATAGAACTGTTTTGTTAATTAATTAATTAAAATGTTTGGTTCAATTTCTCGATGTGTTGAGTGCATGAATTAAAGCTGTGTACACATATTGATCAAATCCCATCAAAATTGAACGTGTAGCTATAATGAACTGACGCTTCATTCAGGGCAACCAACAAATTAAAGCCTACATAGACTAATTGTTTGTGTGTTTTAAGTCTTTATGGAACCAAAAACTTGTACCCATTCTCTTTTATAAATTATAGAGATCGATATATAGAATGTGTTACGTACTCAACTGTATTATGTGTGTCTCTCTCAATTGTTTCGTATTTCTTAAGCATTATAATATATTATCGTTTGTGACATATATAGATACATCAAAATAAAAGCAGTTTGTCTCCATGTCAAAACCAAACAAAAGACCTATATATACATAAGTACAGGCTACAAGTAAAGCACCAAAAAATATCTTTGCTAGCTTCCTGGTGCCATGTCGTTAATTAACTAGTACGCACATTCATGTAGTAGTTGATGGATCTGGGCTGGGAAAGAAATTCCCCTGGTTCTTGCAGTTTGTGTACCCACAAAACAGTTAGTTTTGATTAATTGGTGTGGTTGTACACGTAATTAACTACAGTTAATCAATCAATTGGGCACAAGCTAGATCATGGATCTCTTGGATTCTCATGCATTGAATTATTGCTGCTGACAAAACAAAAGGCAGCTGCATATATCTGCAGCTAGCTAGTACTTGATCACTCGATACGTACAGATCAGTGAGCAGGCACTCAGGCAGGCATGCATGTATGCACGCACCCCACACACGCACTATATCTAGCTCTAGCTTAGCTTCATTCATCGTTGCTGCTTGGTTCATCGCTATACTAGCTAAACCAGCGCGCGTGCACTGGCTGTGCACCGTCCGTCCTTAAAAAAAGAAAATCAAATTTCGACTATAAATTTGAACTTATATCTATCCATTTAGTTATCTATTTAGTTAGAATTTATTTTTTAAAAGATAGAGGGAGTACTTCTTTTCACGCTCACACCCAACCCACTTACGCCTAATACCTATTACACCGGTTTCAAAATATAAGAGTTTTAGGTTGAATATATGCACATATATTAATTAAGAAAGTATGTATTTTTTTCAAATGTGAAAAAAACTGCACGTCATTTCTATTAGGAGCAAATGATAGTTCTACATGACGATACGACAGCCAGACATCCATCGCAACTAAAGTGATATGTAAAATTAAATAAAAAAATATTATGATTAGTTGAGAAGGAGTAGCTGAAAAAATTAAATGGTGAAAGGTTTTATATATATGGGCCGTTATATTTTGAGATTTATAAGTTGCTTTATTTTGGGACGGAGGGAGTTCTATACTCCATGCATGCATGTACTCATTAATTAATTATTTCTTTACATATCACTTAGGTTTAATTATGTCTTATGATCTGGTACGTGGTCTAAAGCAGGCGCATGTGTGTGATTACTATTTTCTACTACTATAATCATACGGTCATGAAAATATTAACTTCTTAATTGTAAGAGCACTTCTTTTATAAACATACTGTCAACATTTTTGGAGATCAATATTAATATTTTATATATATTAGGTACTTAGATTTGAGGTTTGACAGCAGCGTATTAATTAACTTTTACTTTACTATTTGAATTTTGACCACTATTTACTAGGCCTTAAATGGCTAGAGTGAAAAAGAATACAAGTTTCATACTTATATAATTATATTTAGGTCGCAATACGCTTTAATAGCCTGACATCTTTTTATTGTTTAAAAATAATTTGCAACGGAAAATGAGTGGTCAAAGTATGAAAGCGAATAGTGTCCATTGTCAGTTATTTAAAAACAGATGGGTACTATTCCAAAAATTTAAATTTTTAGCACAAATAAAGAATGGATTTGTTTCAAGTAAATCGTAACATCCCAAAATGAATAATCTGATTTTAAGTAGTTGTGTTATACCTTGGTGGAAACCTAGCTAGATAAATGTTGAAGCCGCAACATTTATGACCTCATATAATTGAGAAAATTTGAAAAATAAATAATACAAATAAATCATACACTGAATGTAGCTCAACTGGCTAGGTTCTTCAAGGTAAAACCTGTACACACGGTTGCTTATAAAGGATGCTCATATTTATTGCTAATTGTTTTTTTATAGAAGTTAGGCGGCGTATTAAGATACGTTGGCTCAATACTTTTTAGAGACAGTTATAGTGGTAGGTGTGTGTGTGAGTTTATAGGGATGAGTGTGTGTACATGTATATGAGCGTCTTTATCTGTCCCGTGTTTTGAAAAAATATAATATATAAACAATTAACGAGTAGTATTGACCCTCTAATCCATCCATTTATAGTGCAGAAATTGATGTTACTGCATATCTTAACTAATGAAAAGTGAAACCTAAGATGTAACTAGAATGTGCCATATCATCCGGTGAATATTAGCCATCGGATTCACAAAATGACAAAAGAGTTGGAATCAATTTTGATCATAGGATCAAACTTAAGTAGCAATAAAAAACATAAGGTATTCTAAATCGTTCTAGAAGGCCACACAATAACCTCTTGTTTGAGATGTAGAAAGGTATTACATAATCATAAATCCTAGACTTTCTGCCAAATACATTCTTTGAACATTTATTCAAATATGCAAAAGAAAAGTAAATTTGCTAAAAGTAGCAATGAAAATGGTGTTTATGGTTACATTCATTAAACGAAAGATGGTCTGCACGTTTCAAATTAAGCCTATTTAATTGGGAGAAAAGTACAGTTACGTAAACACCATGGTAAAATTATTTCATAAAATAATTATATGTTTTCTATGTTTTGGACAACAAATTATGTAATTTTATATTATCATTAATATATTTTTCTTACACACCATTCATAATACGATGGTTAGAGTCGCTCAAGTTTAGCATAATTATTATAAATTATTTATTGTTATGGTAATATTTATTTATTACATATCAAGATAAAATAATTTGTGTTATACCTAGACTTCCTGTCAAATATATATGTTCTCTTAACATATATTCATGTATGCAAAAGAAAATTAAATTTTCTAAAAGCATCAACGAAAATGGTGTTTATGGTTGCACTCACTGTTTGTTCAGAATAAAGATAATCCGCACAATTCAAATTACAATTACAAATCTATTTACAATATTATTAGAAATGAAACATTTAAAAATTCAGCAAGAGAGAGACAATGGACACAACAATGTATGATAAATTATTTGTTGTTATGATAATATTCTTAAAAAGTATGTTTGAAAAAATTATTTACATTGTTAATTATAAAACTTTAAGCTAATCACTATGTAAACATATTCAACAAACATGGAGGTTATAGTCATGTAAACACCATAATAAAATTATTCCATAAAATAATTATATGTTTTATACGTTTAGAACAACAAATTTATAATTTCTTATTATCGTTAATATATTTTCGTACACACCGTTCAAAGCATAATGACTGTAGTCGCGCTAATGCGCAACTTAATACACTACTATACGTTCAATTGATTGCCTCTCGGTTTCTTATCAGCCTCGTTGCATATATACCTTTTCTTTTCTTTTCTTTTCTATTGGGCTGAACTAGGCTGCTTTGCACTTGGGCCGTACAGGCCATAGTACTAGATCTCAACCCATTTGCACCCATGTCGCCGTGCATCCGCTTTCGACCCGGCCTCCTCCGCCGCTCCTCCTCTCTGGCCGAACGGCGAGCATCTCGCAGAGCAGGTATTGATCCTTCTCTCATCGTATCCCTCCCTCCTCCCTGCCCCTCGCTCGGAATAATCTTGGATTGATTGATTGATTGACTGATTTATATCCCTAACTGATTTCTCTCTGCACTTTGTCGATTTTTTGCGATATTTTAGACCGAGGATGGATGGATGGATTAATCTTCCCATATGGAAGACTGTTTGTGCAGTGGATTTCATGTCGCTGTCAATGACTGCCGGATTTGTTTGTTTTTACGGCGAATGTCCTTCAGATTATGCCAGACCCACCCCTCATGAGCTTATCTAAGCCTGTCGCAATCTTGCATCGGTTCATTTTGTCCCTTTGCTCATCGTCCTGTTGGTGTCTGTCCCCTTGGATGCGTCTGCACCGTGTAGATTTTAGCTTAATTTGTTCTTGGGTTGTCTAAATTTGGGAGTAGGATAACGTTGCTTAGATTGGTGGCTAGTGTAGTGGTGGTAGCCAGCCAAGAAACCATTCCTTTCAGGTGTATTATTAGCAAGCAAAGAGAGCATGTTGTGGATTGCGGATTTGGGATTGTTGTTTTGAGGAAAGGGCGGTGATGGCTGAGGAAGAAGCAAAAAGGTCGGCGGTGGTAGTGGCCATGAAGGGTCATCCAGGGTCTGGCAAGTCCACGGTGGAGCGCGCCATTGCCGCCGTGCTTCGCTGCCTGCTCCTGGACAAGGACGATGTTTGGGACTTGCCAATTGAGCACGTCGACGGCTTGGCTGTCGGCATGCTCAATGAGCTCTCCTATGTCGTGCTGTGGCGGATGGCAGAGAGGCAGGTCTAGCTCGGCTTATCCGTTGTTGTGGATTCCCTGCTGTCATGCCGTGCGCACCTTGACATGCTCGCTCGTCTCCCGTCTGCCCTTGTTGTCGTTGTCGAATGCCGGCTAGGCAATGAAACGGAATGGTGCCGAAGGCTAGAGGAACGAGGGGCTACAGTGGCTGAAGGTGTTGTCGATGGGTGGCATAAGCAAAAGACGTGGACTGAGCTGGAAAGACTTCGGGAAGGGTATGGAGGTTGCACAGATTATGAATTTGGGGATGTGCCAAGGATTGTTGTGGATACAACTTATCCGACAGCCGATGCAGAAGCAATTTCTGTCAGGGTTGTAGAGTTCATTCGATCTGTTCTTGCTTGTGGTCGCTAAGTCTGCTGTTATTTCTTACCAAGCATTTTGGGGAAGTGGGGACTTCGATTCATCTGGTAATCAAAAATGGGGAATAACTCTAGGTCAGAATTTCATTACAAAATGATGATATGTTGTCCTACTTCCTGTAAAGTTTTTATGGTTTTTGTGTTCTCTTTCTGGTTTATTCTTTTCCGACTTATTCAGGTCTTTAGGTATTCCCACTCTGTTTATGAATGTTATGTAAATGGTGTACATATGTGAAACTCTTCCTAGGCCAAGTTTAAATCCCTTTCTGATCTTAATTCCTCAGAATGTAGTTGTTGCATTTCCCCATCCTTTTAAAAGAAAGGGAAATGGGAAATAAGCAAAACTACTACAAAAGATCAGTGTGGATTCTTTTCTTTTAAGAAAAACAAAGAGATCAGTATGCAATGTATTTTTATGCAGTCATAACTGTTTTACGTTACATTTTGTAATTTTTCACATAATTTTCTGCTCTGTAAAGCATTCATTAATTCTTTAGGAAGAAAATCATTAATTCGTTATTGACCATTAGGGTATCCTCTTGTTGATATTATCCCTTAATTTGATCAATGACCTCATTTCCTTCATTTTCTTTGTTAGAGTTTCTTTCGGGATTAAATTTTGTAGCAATGTTGATTTCCATATATGTCGAATGAGATTTTATTTTCTATCAACGTGTTTTTTGACATTACCAAGTAGCTGGTGTCAAGATTAATACAACATTATGTAGTCATAGCTCGTAATTAATAGATACGTGCTATATGCTTTGCAAAATTTTCACTCTCATTCCCTTAATTAAACAATGTTGATTTGTCGAATGCTGCAGCATTAGAAATGTCATGCAAAAGCTGGATTTTAGCAATTCTTGTAGAGTTAACAAGATCTGTCATATGATCTAGTATTTTTTTCTGTTTGTCAATTTGTTATTTTGTTGTGCTGTTGTAAGACACATTATTTCCTATTACCTTGTGCGCATCCCGTTAAGCCTGATATAACCACCTTAATTTTGTGTTGTATCAGTTTGCTGGTGCTGGATGGCACCTTCTGTTCTACAGCCTGGGGTGCCTGTTACCTTGCAAGAACTAGAGCCTTCCTCAGAGTCCTTCAGACAAGGAGCATCGCTTAGAGTAACTGGAGTGTAAGTGTACGATGCAACTATTCTAAGACTCCTATGAATTTCTTTCTGAACTTCCACTCAATAGGTCCTGAACTATACTAACCTTGTTGTCATTTTTCTAGTCTGCAGTCATATGATTTGAACTCTGCCATTGCTGTTATTCAAGACAGCGGTGCAAGCCTCAAGGTAGACGCTCAGAATTTGAGAGAGATCAGCTTCCGCACAAATTCAACCTACCAGTTCATCGGTGAACTCCTGATCAAACCAGATAATGATGTATGCCATTCTCCTTTCGAGAGTCCATCAGCCTATTTGATGCGACATTGGAAGATACTTCGATAACTGCTTGTTTACATCTCTGCAGGCCGTTTTGCAAGCACGCGTAGGCAGGAATGTCGACGGTATTGACCTGAACCTCTACCAGCAGTCTTTGCTCATCCGACAACAGTACGAAGCTCAACTTTGGTCCAGGAGAGCATGATCCAAAGCCTTGTGAATCATGAATATTTTCAATCTCTCTGCTTTAACTGCAATGGTTCCCAGTTGCACAGGGGAACAGAGTATCCTAACTAAATCTCTGAAGACAGATCATGTCAGTAGGACTAGGACTAGGACCATCATAAACATTGCTGATGAGAATTGAGATGTAGAGAAATTATCTGGTTGTTTTCATGCCTGGAGCACTATCTGTTGCATGACTTTGTTAGGAAACATGTGCCTTAAAATTTTCATCAAAGTTATACAGAGAACAAGATTTTTTTTATTCGGGTCGGCCGAAGGAACTGGTGACCTAATTTCATTAAGCAAGGAATAAAGTTACAAAGAGTTTTTGCTTACAACGACAGTACTGTCGAGTTGGGACTGAGGGAAAGTCTCGACCCCGGCAAGCTAAGAACTACTACAGCACCGCATCAAGTAAATTAAGTGTTACTTGTCGCGAAAGACTGCTTCCTTCCACACCGTTATTTCTTCTTTTATAGCTTCCACTAGCTGGTCAGGGGTTCTCGACCTTTGATCAAATACTCACGCATTGCGCTCCTTCCATAACTGTCAGCAGATCAGCATGCAGATGCTGTCGAAGTTTGCCCTGTAGCATTTCCAAAAACAGAGTCTGGCCTTCAACCACTAGTCGGCCAGCCCTAGGGCTTCCATTCCAGGGACAGGAAAGTGAGCGTTGATCCAACAGCGTATCATTCTCCAGACTCTGATGGTGTAATCACAGTTAACGAACAAGTGCAAGCAGTCCTCCGATTCTCTCTGACACAAGACACAGCAGTCAGCGTGAGGCCACCCCATTTTCTCAAGGTTGTCTGCCGTGAGACAACGCCCCTTCACAGCCAGCCACATGAAAAAGCGTAATCTGGACAGGGTATTAGCATGCCAAATTAGTTCACTCACCGGGCAGAACTCCTTTGCCATAAAGAACAGGTTATATGCCGAGGAACACGTGAATTGGCCATCGGGGGTTAATTCCCATCGGATAGTATCTTCTTCCTGATTTAGGCGTATCATCTGGATTTCACTCCAAAGCTGAAAATATTGGGCCAAAGCTTCGTTCGAGAGAGAGCCTCGCAGATCTCTCACCCATCTGTGATTCGTCAATGCTTGCGCCACTGTGAGCCGCAATCTGCCCACAAAGGTTGACAGTATGGGCCATCTCCAAGCGATACTCCCCCCTCCTAGCCAATTCGCTGTCCAGAAATTGGTGCTTTTACCATTTCCAACAAAGAATTCAGCCGTAGAGTAAAAAACCTTATCCACCTCAGTTCCCATCTGGAAATCTACCATTGTCCATGGTCTGTTCTTCTGCTCAAGCTTGTTGGCGTGCCATTTCAGTCGCAGAGCTTGGCCGAAACAGTCAAGGTTTTTGATCCCGAGTCCACCATTCTCAATTGGTACACAGACATTCTTCCAAGCGACTAGGCACTGTCCTCCACTCACCTCTTCTTGCCCTCTCCAAAGAAAGCCCCTACACTTGCGCTCAATATCTTTAATAGCCCACTTAGGTAACTGCAGTACTGACATAAGATGGACAGGAAGGGCCATGAGTGTTGTCTTGATGAGACAACCTGCCGTCGGGTGATAACATCCTAGGCTTCCAACCGGCCACTTTCTTAGCCAATCTATCCAGGATAGGCTGGATTTATGCTTTGGTTGGTTTCCTCATGGACAGAGGGAGGCCTAGGTAGGTTATAGAGAACTGCTCGACTCTACACTGAAGAATCTCTGTTACTCCCTCTAACTGCTGCACATTGCATTGGATTGGGGTTAATGTGCACTTGGCAAAGTTTGTTTTTAGCCCGGTTGTTGCACCAAACACATCTAGGATTGTCTTGATGACTTGCGCTTCCTGAATGCTTGGCCGGAAGAACAAAACTGCGTCGTCTGCATAGACTGAAATGTTGGGCAAGCTTCTTCTTGTATTCAGTTCAGATAACAGACCTGCTGACCTCGCTTTTACCATCATTGCTTGAAGCGCGTCCATGACCAAGACAAAGAGTAGAGGTGAAAGTGGGTCTCCTTGTCTGAATCCCCTTGCCAGCTTTATTGGATCAGATTCGATCCCGTTGACAGAGAACAAGATTAACTTGGTTGGCAAAAGAAGTGTTCCTTCTATGCAGAATCATTAGTTTGGACAGTGAAGTGTGAAGCAGCAACTAAGGGTAGTGGCAGGAGAGTCTCAATTTTACAAATAAGACTCTGAAAAGAGAGACGATAATTGGCAGGTGGCAACTACATGATGTAATTCGGTAATTAATGTCTGAAGGATAAACTGGATATTAACAGTACAATAAGAGTTAATATATGAGTACTAATCTGGAAACTGAGCTTACAATATTCATCTATCAGTAACAATATGCTTGAATAATACAAACCCAATCTGGAAAATATTTCCAGGGGTCTGATACCTAACATACGACTTTACTATCAATCTATCATCATGTAGGACAACTCTTCATTGATACAGTGATATGTACATGCAGTTTTTCCCCGTCCAGATATTGGTAGCTACCGTAAGGTTACAGCTCTTCTAGTCGAAAATGCAAGATTCAGTTTCTACACTTGTGTGAACTCCAGTGCATTTCCGTCCGGGTCCCGGGCAAAGATGGCTGGGCGCCCCGATTTGCTAAGTGTGTACTTGATTCCTGCATTCCAACAGTTGAGTAGTTAAAAGGCAAACATCATTTTTTTTCCATGGTGGAGGATAATAGAAATATGGAATGTAGTTAACAGTTTATAATGCTGCTAACTGCAATGCAGATTAAACATTATATAAAGGCGCAACAGTTGGAACAGAAATGCCAGCTAAAAGACACAAAGTTCAGAGATAAAACATTATAAAGTGGCAAATTGTGAAACGAGAAGGAAATGAAGCATATTTACCTCACATCACGAAAATGGTAACATGTATGAAAATTTTCATGTGGATGTGAATAGAAGATGCTATGATTTCTTAAGAGATTGATTGACTAGACTGCGATATATCTGATGAATATTACTGTCAATACAACGGCAGACCTTTGGTATACTATCAATGATGGCACGGCAAAGATACCTAAAACAAAGGAGGAGGCTCTCAAGACATCTATAGACTTTCCATACAGGGCAATTTTCAATTTACCACATCAGTCCAAACAAATAACCTTAGTAGGGTTATACTAACTGAAAGAACTATGGGGAAATACCGACAAGATCTAGTGCTATACTACTAATGACTGAAGTCAACAAACAGAGAAAAAGGATATTTACTCTCTATTGCTTTGTAGCTAGTGCATTGTATAAGCAACAGAATAAAAAAGAGATTCATAGTACCAGCTTTGTCAAAGATTTCTTTTAACTTCAATACATCTTTGATTGCTATGCAAGTATGACGATCACGTCCCCCATGCTCTGGGCGCCCTGTCAATGGATCCGGATTTGGCAGCTCCATCAAGTGAATCATCTCAGAACCAACCCAGAGCCAAGCGCCTCTGTACGGAAGCTTGTCAGTTGGCCTAGCAGGATTCACCTTGAGACCTGATTGATCAAGCATTAGTTTTAGTTTACAAGCAGTGAGGACATTTGCACCTGTGTGTCAGTTGTACCTTACAAGCAGCATGTACAACTGATAGCTAACTCACCAAGGAGATCTTTGTAGAAGGCCATTGACCTTTCAAGATTTTCACATAGGATCCCAACATGGTGAATGCTAACAACTCCATAAGCAGGTTCTGCACCAGAAATCATGTTTGATTTGGTTCAGAGAAAAGGGGTATTTACTCTAGCTACAGCCAATATGAGTATCAAAAACCAAACAAATGCAATGCTATACAACTAGGAATTAACGGGCATAATTAAGCTATACAAAGGAAAATGTAGTCAACAGCTCAGCACCCACAATTTCAAAGCAAATGCACACTGTGCTTATGACTATTAATCCGCTTAGGAATTATTGTGCTGATACTTGTTTCCTTAATGGAAATAGGGTCTTAACACTCTTGCTCAAGACCAAAAAAGAAAGAGCAAGGATTGTTGAGCAGTTCAGTCTGGTCATGGCTGTTGAATAATCTACATAAAGCAGTTCTAATATTACAGATTTTGCCTTGTCAGAACCAGCCAATAAAAAGCGCTACTGGTTTGTGGTTTTAATATGTAAAAAGAAACGACATAGATTTTGCATGTTTAGAGAACATATTTCGGTGCGTGATTCTTCATATCGATGTATGCTACACAGAAGTACAAAATTAAATGTGCGCGCTGTGCAGCATATTGAACATGTGCACATCTACAACTTACGCACAATTGCAGATATGCCTATACTCTGTATCATCAAATCAGTAAGCAACTGTTTCATACTACAGTGTGCACTCTCCTCCACTCTAATAGGCAATCTGCAAAACCCCCTAGAACTTGGAGTCTTCGACTTTGGTACTAAAAGTAATACTAGTGTTGAGCTAAATAGATTGATGCACATCCTTTCACATGTTAGTCCGAAATTATAATCCCTATAGTCCCCTACCACAAAGAATCACCAAGATTACTAATTCTTGTTCATATGTAGCTCCAGTGTTCAGTTCAGACTGATCTTGATTCTTGAAATACTCCCGAAATCAGTCATCAATCTTTAACAGGAACACTCAATCAATCACCCTAAGGGACCTCTTCTTGCACATGGAACAGCTACCACTGCAACTGCAAGCACCCAAGAACTCACTCACTCACTCACCCTGGGACGCCTCCTGCGCCGTGACGAGCTGCTCCCCGCCGGTGGCCACCGAAAGGCGGGTCCCGGGACGGCGGCGCGGGGCTGCGGCGGAGGAGACGGGCGGGGAGGCCCTGGCCACCACCTTGCCGGAGCTGGAGGGGGAGGGGGAGAGGAGGGCAAGAGAAGAGAGGCACCTCGTCGCCATTGCTGCCTTGGATTTCTTGATTTCTTCAGAGCTGTACAAAGCGGTGGGCTTTATGGGGCTCTACTATTTTGTGTGGCTCATTACCATTTTTTTTCCTCCGGTGATTTTTCTTTCTTTCTTGGTTTTTTTTCTGTTTTATTGTCCACCTGAAAATTTCATGAGGCTGGTAGCCACTGAATGACTCGAACACTCAAAGCACAAAGCTCCATAGCTGAACAGAGAAATTCTTTTTTTTTCCATTCTTTTGTTTATTACTCCGCCTGAGTAAACACCTTATTTGCGAGTTTTTGTTTTGACCTCTTTACAACAAATAACTAGCCGTGTTCTCTGACTTGTACGGTTGAAGTGTTCTCCACTGGTCAGCTGAGTCAACTCAGTCAAAGAAAACGGGAAACAGGATGAGATCGATGAAATTGCTTGGTATAGATGCTAATAAAGTGAACGGCGAACTTTCGATGTTACAAAACCACAAAGAAAACATTCGATGCTACAGATACAAATTTTGCGGGGGTGGATAGTGGACGCGCGCGTGCCAGCTGCCTAAGTCACGCAGCCGCACATGCCCCCTATTAGCTGTAATTACCATAATTAGCATTAATTACGATAATTATTGCTAATTAGGTCATTAGTACTGTTTTTTAAAATTAAATAATTTAGCCAAAAGTTTTAAAAGAATATTTCAAAGTTTAATAAATTTGTAATTGAAAGTTTTTGAATTTTGAGTTGAAAGTTTTGAAATTTTAAGTTGAAAGTTTTAAAAATTTGAGAAGAAAATTTTGAAATTGTGAGTTAAAAGTTTTTGAAATTCGAGTTGAAAAGTTTCAAAATTTTGAGTTGAAAGTTTTGAAATTTTACTTAAACTTTTCAATTTTGAATTTAAAGTTTTCAATTTTGACTTAAAAGTTTTTAAATTTTGAGTTGAAAGTTTTGAAGTTTTAAATTTAAGTTAAAAGTTTTAAATTTTGACTCGTTTTGAAATTTCCAACTCATATGTGAAAACTTTCATCTCAAAATTCAAAACTCAACTTATCCAATCTCCTTTCTCTTCCCTCGTTGAAAACTTTCAACTCAGATTTAAAAACTTTCAAGTTAAGATTTGAAAATTTTGAAGTTAATATTTGAAACTTTCAAATGAAGATTTTAAACTTTTAACTCAAGATTTAAAATTATTAACTCAAATTTAAAAACTTTTAACTAAGATTTGAAAGCTTTCAACTCGGATTTGAAAAAAATTCAAGTCAAGATTTGAAAACTATCAACTCAGATTTAAAAACTTTCAACTCAAAATTTAAAATTTTCATCTCAAAATTCAAAACGTTCAACTCAAAATTCAAAAACTTTCATCTCAAAATTCAAAACATTCAACTCAAATTTTAAAATCTTTCAACTCAAATTCAAAACTTTCAACTGAAATTAGAGATGAAAGATTCAATTTCTAAAATAAAAAAATTGCAAAGCCAGAGGAAGTGGGAAACGTGAGATTAGATCTCGGTCTTTAGGGGCTGGGCCGTGTGGGTCGGAAGTGTCCGCCCGGGACACGTACGCGCCAATTAGGAAACGAGCAATTTCGCCTTTTTTTGGGAGAGGGGAGGATTGGTTCAATGGTGTCAATATCAAATACGGAGTGGTTAACTGAAGTAATTTACTCACTTAGCAAAGCTATAGATGTGTTGACTGTCAAGATCATTTTCTCATACAAATTTGAGTAGACTTGTTCCAAAATGCATATGATTTGTCACGGTTAAAGATCCTCTCAGGGATTATTCATGTCGTTTAGTCCACTTGTATACGGGAGTATTGCCGAGTTGTAGCTTTTGAATTGACATAATCTGGACAGGTTCAAGAAAAAATAAGATATTGTGCATTTTGGGTAATAATTTTTTTCATGGTTGTTTCAAAATTTTCTAATAGAACACCTTGTGTATTTTACTGAACAAGTCATGGTGATACCTTGTGTACTTTACCATAGATATCTCTTTTTAGACCTTGATATTCTTTTACATTTGGAGTAGCTTCTCCTTCGGGTGGTGAGAAGGGTGGGTGGTGCTGGTGCGAGGAGGAGAGAAATGGACCTTAATCCGAACATGAAAACTTAGAAAAATAGAGAAAATTCCTTGCACATCTCTAAAAACTTAGCAGATCCTCTCTATACCCCTTGAGTTTACTCATTTTCTTCTACACCCTGTATTTTGGTTTTGATTGACCGTTTAATTCATGTGAAAAGTCCATCTTACCCTTATACTACATAAAAGGAATATTAGAATTTACGAATCTACCGTTGAAAATATAAGTTTGTTGTGTCATAGTATTTCACAAGTTTGATGTAAGAGGTTGTATTATATGGACAAATTTTAAATATATCTAAAAAAATGTATACTTAGTGTTTTTAAAAATATGTTAATCATAGCATTCCTTATAGACATAATTTACAAGAGGCACAAAATATGCTATATAGCATCCAAAATAATATGCTACATAGTAAATCTTTTGATAAATAAATAGATATTATACTTTATCTGAAAAATAAATGTCATGAATAGTATCTCACAAAATAAACTCATGAATATGCTAGTCTCATACACAAACAGAATAAAAAACTTGAGAATTAAGGAGAGAAACAGTAGAGGAGAGGAGAAATAGATGGGGAGAAACAAACGACGAAGCACCAACTCGAACAACCGTGTTCCGATTGTTTCTCTTTAGTTCCATGTAACATGAATTAATCGCATCCGTTCGGGAAAGATGACGAAGCACCAACTCGAACAACCGTGTTCCGGTTGTTTCTCTTTAGTTCCATGTAACATGAATTAATCGCATCCGTTCGGGAAGGACCATGTTCCTCTCGAACAGATGTTATTGCTGTTCGAACTTAAGCCCCCATCGTTTCCTCTATTCAACATCAGCCGTTGTCAAAATTTAAATTTTAAAACTTAATTTTGAAATTGGTTTTAAAGTTTTTTCATCGAAGTTTGTTTTTCAATATTGACATTTAAGTTGTTAAGAAATATATTAAAGTTATACATATAAATTAGTATTATTCGTATTTGGCCAAATGATGAGGTCTTATAGTATAAATTGCACCCTTTGATTGCCGCAAGCATGTCCCTCTTGAACGGGCGCTATTGCTGTCTGAACTTTACAGTATAAATTGTGCCCTTTGATTGTAATCATTCATAGAGAATTCATTTCATCCATTCCCGAGTTCTGATCGAATCTCGGCGAGTGAGCTCTCCAATTCCCTTTTTTTCGCCAGGTCGGTGGTAAAGAAGCACGCCGACCAATTTTATTAGGTTTGAGAGAAGGTAAAACATCTCAAACAAATATGGTTGTTGAGATTACAGCACGTCCTTATTAACGTCAAAATTTGGTAAGCCCCGAAGTCATCATCGGCTTAGAAATCGTATCGACTTCAGAGTCATGCAATTAGCCGATGGACACATCAAATCGCCAACAATTGAATTCTTGATGGATTCGGTTAAGAAAATTAATCAATTAAAAGAAGCTATACAGAAAAGACCAAGTTCAAGAAGGATGCGACATGGCAATGTATCTATTAATTAGGCAGAGTCAGTCAGTTTCCTTTTATTTTTAGAAAAGATTGTTTAGAGTCCGATCATGACTTGTATCTTTTACTTTATCTTTACGAAAGTTTGTGCCTTGTCTAATAAGGACTAGTATCTACTCATGGGTATAAATATGTACACACGGGGTCTATGTAATCTATCTCTCGATCAATACAACTACTCTCGGTGCATCGCTGTTGATGCAAAAAACACACACTGGCCTGGGAGATCTGCTTAACTCCAGTGCAGGTCCAAAAATTTCTTTCGGGTTCTAGGCGTGCCAATTGGTTTGATCCTGCAACCAATAAGAAACAAAGAAAGTGCAATTAAATCCACCAATGATAGCCGATCGGCTGGTTTACCGATGACATATCATTGAGCATTGAGCCGATGCAAGATGCATTAAATCGGCTATAACAGATAAAGCAAGATAAAGCTAAATCTACTCAATCGGCTGTAGATATCAACAAAATATAATCTAAGTCTCAAAACATATTTAAACTAAGTGATTGGGATAGATCGGACAGGGCGCCGAGACAGTATAAATCACTTATGTCTAAAAACACCTCAAGAGAGAGATTATATATATTCATAGCATAGCCGATGAAGTGAATCTAACATAGATCCAATGCCATAAAATCCACAAGATTAGATTAAACAGTGAAACCTTTGTTGTCATCGGCTAAATTCAACTTATATGCAATCCTTATAAGCCGATGCAACGTCCAGATAACTCATCGGCTGAAACCCCGATGAAACCCTTATCAGCAATCAAAAAGCAGGCTAGAGATTCATGGTTCTAAGCACGACTTAGTAGGTCAAACTCAACTGATGCAGCACTAAGTATGTAAAGAAACACGGTATCTAGATGATCAAGCCCTTGACTGATTTTCAGGGTGGTAGATGCCTAAGCTAATCTAATCTAGCAAGACGATTTAG